>VDFB02058242.1:42900105-43207233 GCA_007258455.2 Sequoia sempervirens
GTCACATTCATTTGTGTAGTTACATTGGTCTTTGTATAATTTTATGATTTGTCTAAAGTGGTGGATGGTCTTATGTGGTAAATTAAATAATTAAGTAATTGATAAAATAAAAACATAAAATAATAATTAAATATGGCAATGAATAAATATTAGAAATAATAAAAAAACATTACATTTATTTTGAGTCTATCAATGGTTGATTTTAATAAGTAATTATTTAATAAAGAATTGTGGAGATGATGAATATTTATATATTTGTTTAAATAAAAGTTCATGTTGTATTTTATTTAGTTTTAATTAAATGCATGAAAATGAAAATGTAATATGGGAAAAGCATCAAAAGGGAATTAAGGTTGAATATTATTTGGTTTTATTTCTTGAAATGTGCCCTCTGGTATTCACAGGAAGAGGAAATTGAAAGGATTCATGGGAATGGATTTTAAGGGGAAGTTTCTTTGTTTGAGGGGATGGTTTTTGGAATGCTGGAGAAATTTTATTTCCAATCATTTTTCTGCCCTTAGTTCTTTTCTATTTTTGGAGAAATTGGTGAAGAGGAAGGAAGATTTGGATCTGTTGCTGGAAGATTTGCAGGAAAGGAATTAGTATAGCAAGAGGATCAAAGCTTCTTCAATTTTCTACAAGCGAAGGACGCCAGGTTCCTTCTTTTAATTTATTTATCTTCTGTTAAAATAGGAATTTGTGTTTGTAAATGAAATTTGTATTCAGGGTTGAAAATTAGATAATGATAGGAAGAAAATTTATTGGGATTACAGTTTAATCAAAGGAAATTGGGGATTGTTATTTGATTGATGAAATTTTTGGGGTTTCTGGGTTGTGGTTGTTTATTTAAAAAAAAAGAGGGTTTTTATTGCAATCTGGGAATTGAACAGCATTCTATCATTTCATCTTGTTTTAAAAAAAAAAATTATTATTGTTTTTGAAAACAATTACCTTTCCTCGAATTGCTGGTTCATATATATATACCTTATAAAACATTTTATTTCAAACATGCACAGTGAATTGCATGTGTACAGTAATTCTCTGTTACTGTAATATTCGAACCTCTATGAATATATATACATATATATATATATATATATATATATTAGATATATATATATACATATATATAAATATATATATATATATATATATATATATATATATATATATATATATATATATATATATATATATATATATATATATATATATATATATATATATATATATATATATATATATATATATTTAAACAAATGAAAACTTTGAATGGAAATTAATTTATTGAAAAACCCGTGGTTATTTCTTTTCCATCGCACTATTCATGCAGCTTTATTTTTGATTTTATATTTATATATTTATAGCTAGCTATGTGGGGACGGCCCGGCCGTAATCTTTTTCACCACACCGCCTTTGGTAGTACTGTACCGGGCTTGCACTCATGGGCGCTCGATCATCCATGGCAGTCCTTCGGACTGTCGTGTGCAGTCCGTAGATTGCCCATGGCCGGCGGGTTTGCTATGCGTTTGTTTTGGGATTAAATCCCCATTTAAATTTTAATGTTTGTATATAATTTTTAATATGCGATTTCTATATATTAAAATTTTTGTGCGGATTTTTATTTAGATATATATATATGTATACATATATGTATATATATGTATATATATATATATTTGTAGATATATATTTATATATATATATATAGATTAATTTATTTATTCTGGTTGCAGTATTATTTAATTAATTTCACTGTTATTTAAAAAGAATATATATATATACTGTTTCATTTCTGTTTAATAGATATTCTGGTAATTTAACTGTTAGTTAAACAAATGTGTAAATATATTATGTTATGTTCTGATTAAAATTATATTTTCTGTAATTTATCTGTTATCTAGAAAATAGATGCTCACATTTAGATTCTGTTTCTTTTCTATTTAAAAATAAAGCAGAAATTTTTACAATGAAAATATTAGTAAAATAGAAAGAAATCTGTCTTATTGATTTGTTAAATTACAACTTGGAAAGGATATTGTCAAGCAAAGAAAAATCCATTAGGAAAATAAAACAACATTGTTTATTTATTTTTAGTATGATTGTATTTTAGGAATGAAATTTATTTTGTAATCTACTTTGGAATTAAATAGGTTATCTCTTTTAATTATTTATTCTTGAAATTTAATCTTGTTGCATTGTTGGGTTTGGGACACTGTTAATTCCTTGATGTGGGAACCCGTTTGTGTTAACACTTTAGTCTTCCAGAGGATGATGATTTTGTTGAGTTTTATACTTTTTCACCTTGATTTCTGATGAGTTATGTTTTATTAATGGGGTGTACCGAATTATGAGATTTTGTTATGGTATTTTTATTTGTGAGATGGTGTATGCCTCATGTATTGCTTTTGTTGTCATATTTTGATGATTATGATTGGCATGGTACAACCCTTGTTTTTGGTGGGTCTCTAAGGAGAGTGGCTCCTCGTGGGGGCCGGCGCCCCGTTTAAGGGGAAGGGCTCAGGATAACCCACGAGTGAGTTAGTAAACAAGTGATAACCTAATAATTAACTTAGGAGGGTTGGGTAGTAACATCATTACAAGATTTAAAATATGGATGCCTCGTCTTCATTAGTGCTCCCGCAGGCTAATGGAAGGCTGAGAAGGCCGTGGTCGGCAAGGTCGTAACCTCGTCCCCTCGAGAGGTTTATGGCTCCACATTAGTCACCCTATCGACTGGCGCCTCCAGTTGGGAGGAAGAGCATAGGAGAGCCCATGTAGGACTATGCGATGACACTCTCCCCTAGTTGCCCATGTGTTTGTGTTATTGTGTTCCTCTGGAAGTGGGTTATGGGAGTTGATTTAGATTGTTGTTTGAATTGATTTAAATTGATTTAAGATTATTGTTTTGATACATCTTTAGCATGCATTGTATGATCTCATTTATATTTTATTTACGACCTTGCATCTTTACGACATTGTGATATGGTGTTATTGGTTGCTCATTTTAATTGGCATATTGTGGGATGAATCTATGATTGGTACTTTTTGTATGGTTGTACTTTTGTTGTCATTCTTGGTCGGAGTTACTTCTCTGTCACCTCTTAGCATGAGGGTGGTCGGGTGGAACATGCTCCGCACACCGTTGGGTTCCCCATCAGCGTTCGTGGCTTCAGTCTCATCCAGTTGAAGATTTATTCCAGTTGATCTCCTTGTATTTTGATAAACTTGTATATTGTATTCATCCCACATGTTTGGGATTCATGATGTAACTTGATGGACGATGTAACATTTGAAAGATGATGTAATGTAGTTATCTACTTTGTAATTTTAATTGGCTATGAAATGTCTCATGGGTTTATCTTGTGATAGAATTTATGTATGTTTTATCTAATGTTGTCATTTATAGTTCCTTTTTGATATCTTATGAGATGATGATTAGTAATGTCTATTTTCGATGTAACCTCGTGGGGCCCCAAAGGACATGGTTGATTATGTTGTTTGTATGAAGTATATGACTATGTATATGATCATTTAATATTGATATGATGATTATTTATCTTTCTTTTAGAAAAAAAATTTGCGTTCTTTTGTTGTTTGTTCTTTGGGGCTTGCACGGTGGGCGTTACAACTTGGTATCAGAGCCAATGTTGCACACGCTAGGGTCTCTGGGTAGTTATGTCCACTAGGTAACCTTTGCGTGTTGGCTCTTGAGCTCATGTGTACCTTTGTCTTGCTGTGCAGAAGCATGCCTAGAGGCAGAGGTAGAGGTAGAGGTAGAGGCCGAGGAAGAGGCCGAGGTGGTGGCTATGGGGCCAATCAACTGAATCCTTCACCACCAAGTTCTCATGGTCCTGAGTCTGAGGAGCAGCAGAATTCTCAGAACAATTCATCGCGTGGTGGACCGAATCCGGAATAGCCAGGGTTGGATGGACAGTTGCAGCATCTGTTGGGTGAGCTTCTTGATAGATTGGGTCCTAGACCTAATGGGGATCAGCCGGTTGAGAGAGAAAGAGAAAGGTCTCCAAGGCATAGGGGAGCTTCAGTTGATCAGGATGCTTTATTAGCTGGTCATATGAGGGATTTAATGAGAGCTCATCCACCTACCTTCGATGGCTCTGGAGGAGGGTTGGAAGCTGAGACCTGGTTAATTGATTTGGGCCGATGCTTCGCAATGCACCCTTACGGTAGTAATACCAAGGCTTGATGTGCTGTTATGCATTTGCGGGGTTTCGCGTCCACTTGGTGGCAGCTTGAGGAACAAAAGTTGCATATGGATATTAGTATGGTCACTTGGGAATTTTTCTTGGAAAGGTTCAGGGCTCGCTTCCTCTCAGATCATTGGAGGCAGTGCAGGGCAGATGAATTTCACGATCTTAAGCAAATGGCAATGTTAGTGGAGTAGTATGAACATCACTTCTATGAGCTAAAGCAGTATGCAGGGATTAGCCATGATGAAGGGATGTTGGTTCAACACTTTGTTCGAGGTTTGAACGCACACATCAGTGGTGGTGTAAGGGTCTTCGAACCTAAGACCATGGAAGTTGATGTCGAGAAGGCTCGTTTGGTGGAGGAAAACTTGGCCATGGCTTTGGGTGGTCATGTAGGAGTACAGATTGGTAGTGTGCCTGCTCCTAGAGCTGTTTCGCAAGGGGGTCAGACTCAATCAGCAGGACCTTCTAAGAGTCATTTTGGGCCTTCAAGAGGGGGTTAGCAACAACAGTCTCAACTGAAGCACAAGAATGCTACTTCCCAGCAAGGTGGTCAATTTCAGTTTCGCAAGGATCGGAACTGGAACCATACAAGTTCGGGACAGCCTGCACTGAGTTTTCAGTCTGCACCTAGTCATGGGAGTTTCTAGCAATCGAATGCTCCATCCGGGGGAAGAGGTTTTGGTCGAGGTTCTGGATGTTTCTCATGTGGGAAGTAAGGGCATATTTCTAGGATGTGTCCTTAGAAGAGTGCTTCAAAGTTTAGTCAGAAACCAACGCTGTCCAAGCTGACAGTAGGAGATGCAGGGAGATCTCACCGAGTCTTCACAACAGTGGATAATCGGCAGGCGGATCATCAGAGCACCGTCATTGAAACTACAGGTTCATTACATAAGTTTAACATTTCAGTACTATTTGATTCTGGTGCATCTGACTCTTTTATCTCTCCTTTAGTTGTTGAGTGATGTAAACTGGGGGCAATAAAGCAAAGCGAAAAGTGGCAGGTTGAGTTAGCTTCGGGATCTAAGGTGGAGGTCAAGAAGCTTGTGCAAGGTTGTAGGTTAGAGTTAGGGGCAATGTCGACTAAGGTGGATCTCAGAATTCTTCCACTTGGTTCTTATGATGTAGTCTTGGGCATGGATTGGCTAAGCTCACATCGTGCTTTGATTGATTGCCGCCGTAAGGCAGTGCGGTGTGTGGATGATTCTGGTAAAGAGGTGGAAATTGTGGGTGTTCAGAGGCCTGTCTCTTTGAGAATGATTTCAGCTATGCAGTTAAAAAGGTGTTTTCGTTAGGGTTTTCAGCTCTTTGCTGTATCGGTTAATGACCTTGAGTCGGAGGATAGTCGAGAGGTGTCTTTGAATGATTACCCTCTTCTTGTAGAATTTTCTGATGTCTTCCCTAGTGAGATACCAGATATGCCTCCTAAGTGAGAGGTGGATTTTAGGATTGATTTGGTGCCTGGGGCTGAGCCTATTTCTCGGGCTCCTTACAGGATGACCACTCAGGAGCTCCAAAATCTTTGTTTGTAGTTAGAAGAATTGTTAGCTAAGGGGTTTATCCGCCCTAGTGTCTCTCCGTGGGGAGCACCAGTGATTTTCATCAAAAAGAAGGATGGGTCTCTCTACCTTTGTATCGATTACTGACAATTGAACAAGGTAATAGTAAAGAATCATTATCCCCTTCCTAGGATTGATGATCTCTTTGATCAGATAAAAGGGGCAAAGGTATTTTCCAAGATCGACCTTAAATCAGGGTATCATCAGTTGCGGATAGCAGAGGCCGATATTCATAAAACTATATTTCGTACGCGGTATGGTCATTACGAGTTCACAGTGATGCCATTCGGGTTGACAAATGCACCTTCAATCTTTATGAGTCAATTGAATGGGGTATTTTGAACTTTCTTGGATAGGTTCGTCCTCGTGTTTCTTGATGATATTTTGATTTATTCTAAGTCTATGGAGGAGCATGAGGTGCACCTAAAGCAGGTTTTGCAGTGCTTAAGGGACAATCAATTGTATGCCAATTTGGAAAAGTGTGACTTTTATAAGACTGAAGTTCAGTATTTGGGCCATGTGATTTCTGAAGAGGGAATTTTTGTTGATCCTGCTAAAATCCAGGCTATCATGGATTGGCCCGTGCCCACTAATGTATCAGAAATTCACAGTTTCATGGGACTAGCGGGGTATTATCGGTGGTACGTTCAGGGCTTCTCGAGGATTGCGCATCCTATCACTTCACTTCAGCCGAAGGGAAAGAAATTTCTTTGGTCAGAGCAGTGTTAGTTGGCGTTCCAAACCCTTAAGGAGAAACTGACTAGTGCTCCAATTTTGGCAGTGCCGGATCCTTCAGGTGATTTTGTGGTTTGTACTGATGCTTCATTGGAGGGTCTTGGAGCTGTGTTGATGCAGGATGGGAGAGTGATTTCCTATGAATCTCGGAAGTTAAAAGATCATGAACTCAATTATCCCACACATGACCTTGAATTGGCTGCAGTGGTTCATGCTCTTGTGAGATGGAGGCACTTTTTGTTAGGGCATCAGTTTGAGTTGCATACAAATCATCAAAGTTTGCAATACATCTTCACTCAGCTGAATTTGAATGCAAGGCAGAGGAGGTGGATGGAATTTTTGTGTGAGTACGATTTTGAGGTTAAGTATATTCAGGGTAAGGAAAATGTGGTGGCTGACGCTCTAAGTCGGCGTAGGCATGAGGTTTCTGCAATGTCTCTAGAGGTGGATTTGAAGAGTCAGATTCTTGCAGCCCTTCCTTCAGATAGTTGGTATTCAGAGGTGAAAGCGGAGGTAGAATTAGGTAGAGCTTTGGAGGGGAAATTTGCTGGTTATTCGCTAGATTCGGATGGTGCTTTGCATTTCTCTGGACGGTTGTATGTACCTTCTTTGGAGGGTCTTCGTACATTGATTTTGACAGAAGGTCATCGAGCGCCTTACGCAGCTCATCCTGGAGTTAAGAAAATGTATGTGGATTTTTGTTCGCTCTATTTTAGGTCAGGAATGAAGCGGGATATCACCGATTTTGTGGCTCTATGTCTTGGATGTCAGAGAGTGAAGGCTGAACATCCTCATCCAGCAGGATTGCTACAACCTCACCTTGTTCCAGAGTGGAAATGGGATGTTATCTCCATGGATTTCATTGTTGGGTTGCCTATGTCATCTAGATGGCATGATGCTATTATGGTCACAGTGGACAGATTGACTAAGGTAGCTCATTTTTCTCCTATTCGATCGTCATATATGGCATCTTATGTGGCTAAGGTGTTCATGAATGATATAGTTAGATTGCATGGGATACCGTGGAGGATCATTTCTGACAGAGATCCGGTATTCACGTCTGCATTGTGGACATCTTTGCAGCAGTCTTTGGGAATGAAATTGAACTTTAGTTCTGCTTATCATCCTGAGACTGATGGACAAACTCTGAGAGTTAACCAGGTGCTTGAGGATATGCTTCGTATGTATGTCATGGATCAGCAATCACATTGGGAGGACTATCTGTATTTGGTTGAGTTTGCATATAACAATGGGTACCATAGCTCTATTGGTATGGCTCCTTTTTAGGCTTTGTATGGTCGTCCTTGTCATACTCCTCTGAGTTGGGATCGATTGGAGGACAGGGTACTTCTTGGGCCCGAGATGCTTAGAGATATGGAGCAGTAGGTGTCTCGCATTTGGGAGCATCTTGTAGCTACTCAGGATAGACAGAAGAAGTATGCTGACACTCATAGAGTTGATCGGCAGTTTGCAGTTGGTGATCGGGTTTTCCTTCGAGTGTGTCCGCGGAAGAGCCCAATTCGTTACAGAAAGGGTTCGAAGCTTGCGCCTCATTTTGTTGGACCCTTTCAGGTGTTGGAGCGGATTGGACCTATTGCTTACCATTTAGCTTTGCCACCCAGTTTGTCGCGGATCCATGATGTATTTCATGTTTCTGTTCTTAGACCATATTTTCCTGATGTTACTCATGTTTTGGATTGGAATGCTCTTCAAGTTGAGGACAGGCAGCTGGCACTCGAGCCCGTGGCCATGCTTCAGCGTCGACGACTTACCCTCAGAGGCAGAGAGATTGATCAGGTGCGGGTTCAGTGGGACCCAAATGATGAGGCTTCAGCTACTTGGGAGGATGCCTCTCGTATCAGGGATTCTTATCCTTATCTTTTCACTGGCTTCCAGGAGTAAGCCAAATTTTAGGGGGGGAGGATGTAATACCCCTCATGCTACTATTTGATTTTGACATTCACTGTGGTTTTGTTTGGCACATTGTGATTTTGGTTGATACTGTTGCTATTATGTGTGGTAGCTTAGACTATTACTATACTCTTATGATGCCATGGATATTGTGATGACATTTTATTATGATCATTTGATGGAGTTATTTGGAATGCAGTAGACTATAGAATAGTAATTTATGATGTGTAAAATTATAATGCTTTATATGATGATATGTTTTGGGTGAGGGGACAAGTAGCATCACTCGTTCGCGAGCGCCCTGCTACGCTGTGAATCCTCCTCACAATGCTTTGATTTTATGTATATTGTATATCACCTTGTTGGATGCAGGCTTTGCAGGAATAAGACTCGACTCCACCTATTTCGGTAGGTCTGGGCAAGCATTGAACCAACCCAACGGCAGGAAGTTGAATATTTGAGGTGACATGAAAAGTAACTCCGTACCAAGATGTCAACAGTCTTGTATCTTCATGGTTTGTGCATATTGGTCACATTCATTTGTGTAGTTACATTGGTCTTTGTATGATTTTATGATTTGTCTAAAGTAGTGGATGGTCTTATGTGGTAAATTAAATAATTAAGTAATTGATAAAATAAAAACATAAAATAATAATTAAATATGGCAATGAATAAGTATTAGAAATAATAAAAAAAAACATTACATTTATTTTGAGTCTCTCAATGGTTGATTTTAATAAGTAATTATTTAATAAAGAATTGTGGAGATGATGAATATTTATATATTTGTTTAAATAATAGTTCATGTTGTATTTTATTTAGTTTTAATTAAATGCATGAAAATGAAAATGTAATATGGGAAAAGCATCAAAAGGGAATTAAGGTTGAATATTATTTGGTTTTATTTCTTGAAATGTGCCCTCTCATATTCACGGGAAGAGGAAATTGAAAGGATTCATGGGAATGGATTTTAAGGGGAAGTTTCTTTGTTTGAGGGGATGGTTTTTGGAATGCTGGAGAAATTTTATTTCCAATCATTTTTTTGCCCTTGGTTCTTTTCTGTTTTTGGAGAAATTGGTGAAGAGGAAGGAAGATTTGGATCTGTTGCTGGAAGATTTGCAGCAAAGGAATTAGTACAGCAAGAGGATCAAAGCTTCTTCAATTTTCTGCAAGCGAAGGACGCCAGGTTCCTTCTTTTAATTTATTTATCTTCTATTAAAATAGGAATTTGCGTTTGTAAATGAAATTTGTATTCAGGGTTGAAAATTAGATAATGATAGGAAGAAAATTTATTGGGGTTACAGTTTAATCAAAGGAAATTGGGGATTGTTATTTGATTGATGAAATTTTTGGGGTTTCTGGGTTGTGGTTGTTTATTTAAGAAAAAAGAGGGTTTTTATTGCAATCTGGGAATTGAACAGCATTCTGTTATTTCATTTTGTTTTAAAAAAAAATTATTATTGTTTTTGAAAATAATTACCTTTCCTCGAATTGTTGGTTCATATATATATATACCTTATAAAAAATTTTATTTCAAACATGCACAGTGAATTGCATGTGTACAGTAATTCTCTGTTACTGTAATATTCAAACCTCTGTGAATATATATACATATATTTATATATATATATTAGATATATATATATACATATATATAAATATATATATATATATATTTTTAAACAAATGAAAACTTTGAATGGAAATTCGAATTTATTGAAAACCCGTGTTATTTCTTTCCATCGCACTATTCATGCAGTTTATTTTTGATTTTATATTTATATATTTATAAAGGCTGTGTGGGGGACGGCCTCCGCTGTACCCACCACACTGCCTTTGGTGCAGTCGGTACCGTCGGTACCGTG
The DNA here is from genome assembly GCA_007258455.2 of Sequoia sempervirens. Lineage (NCBI taxonomy): Eukaryota > Viridiplantae > Streptophyta > Pinopsida > Cupressales > Cupressaceae > Sequoia > Sequoia sempervirens. The sequence continues at coordinate 42,910,387 of VDFB02058242.1, forward strand.
GACAGTCTAGACTGTCCACGGCTGGCAGGGTTTGCTATGCATTTGTTTTGGGATTAAATCCCCATTTAAATTTTAATGTTTGTATATAATTTTTAATATGCGATTTCTATATATTAAAATTTCTGTGTGGATTTTTATTTAGATATATATATATGTATATATATATGTATATATATGTATATATATATATGTATATATATATATATCTATATATATATGTTTGTAGATATATATTTATATATATATATATATATAGATTAATATATTTATTCTAGTTGCAGTATTATTTAATTAATTTCACTGTTATTTAAAAAGAATATATATATACTATTTCATTTCTGTTTAATAGATATTCTGGTAATTTAACTGTTAGTTAAACAAATGTGTAAATATATTCTATTCTGTTCTGATTAAAATTATATTTTCTGTAATTTATCTGTTATCTAGAAAATAGATGTTCACATTTAGATTCTGTTTCTTTTCTATTTAAAAATAAAGCAGAAATTTTTACAATGAAAATATTAGTAAAATAGAAAGAAATCTGTCTTATTGATTTGTTAAATTACAACTTGGAAAGGATATTGTTGGCAAAGAAAAATCCATTACGAAAATAAAACAGCATTGTTTATTTATTTTTAGTATGATTGTATTTTAGGAATGAAATTTATTTTGTAATCTACTTTGGAATTAAATAGGTTATCTCTTTTAATTATTTATTCTTGAAATTTAATCTTGTTGCATTGTTGGGTTTGGGACACTGTTAATTCCTTGATGTGGGAACCCGTTTGTGTTAACACTTTAGTCTTCCAGAGGATGATGATTTTGTTGAGTTTTATACTTTTTCACCTTGATTTCTGATGAGTTATGTTTTATTAATGGGGTGTACCGAATTATGAGATTTTGTTATGGTATTTTTATTTGCGAGATGGTTTATGCCTCGTGTATTGATTTTGTTGTCATATTTTGATGATTATGATTGGCATGGTACAACCCCTATTTTTGGTGGGTTTCTAGGGAGAGTGGCTCCTCGTGGGGGCCGGTGCCCCGTTTAAGGGGAAGGGCTCAGGATAACCCATGAGTGAGTTAGTAAACAAGTGATAACCTAATAATTAACTTAGGAGGGTTGGGTAGTAACATCATTACAAAATTTAAAATATGGATGCCTCGTCTTCATTAGTGCTCCCGCAGGCTAATGGAAGGCTGAGAAGGTCGTGGTCGGCAAGGTCGTAACCTTGTCCCCTTGAGAGGTTTATGGCTCTGCATTAGTCACCCTATGGACCGGCGCCTCTAGTTGGGAGGAAGAGCACATGACAGCCATAGATGGGACCGAGGCCTCCAGTTGGGAGGAAGAGCACAGGACAGCCCATGTAGGACTATGCGATGACACTCTCCCCTAGTTGCCCATGTGTTTGTGTTATTGTGTTCCTCTGGAAGTGGGTTATGGGAGTTGATTTAGATTGTTGTTTGAATTGATTTAAATTGATTTAAGATTATTGTTTTGATACATCTTTAGCATGCGTTGTATGATCTCATTTATATTTTATTTACGATCTTGCATCTTTACGACATTGTGATATGGTGTTATTGGTTACTCATTTTAATTGGCATATTATGGGATGAATCTATGATTGGTACTTTTTGTATGGTTGTACTTTTGTTGTCATTCTTGGTCCGAGTTACTTCTCTGTCACCTCTTAGCACGGGGGTGGTCGGGTGGAACGTGCTCCGCACACCGTTGGGTTCCCCATCAGCGTTTGTGGCTTCAGTCTCATCCAGTTGAAGATTTATTCCAGTTGATCTCCTTGTATTTTGATAAACTTGTATATTGTATTCATCCCACATGTTTGGGATTCATGATGTAACTTGATGGACGATGTAACATTTGAAAGATGATGTAATGTAGTTATCTACTTTGTAATTTTAATTGGCTATGAAATTTCTCATGGGTTTATCTTGTGATAGAATTTATGTATGTATTTATCTAATGATGTCATTTATAGTTCCTTTTTGATATCTTATGAGATGATGATTAGTAATGTCTATTTTTGATGTAACCTCGTGGGGCCCCAAAGGACATGGTTGATTATGTTGTTTGTATGAAGTATATGAGTATGTATATGATCATTTAATATTGATATGATGATTATTTATCTTTCTTTAAAAAGAAAAAAAATTGCCTTCTTTTGTTGTTTGTTCTTTGGGGCTTGCACGGCGGGCGTTACATACAACTTTCACTTTGCAACTCGTGTGACCAAATGGATTTTTAAAACACATCTAAATGGGTATATTTACACTAGGCATGGTCTTCTTTTTGCTAAACATGAGGAATCACTCTGAGCTACATTCAACTGGCTTGATCCCTTAAGGGTCCAAAGTGTAAAAGGGAAGAAAACTTTGATGGGCTATTACTTAGAAATCGTGATGCTTACAAACTTTATATCTAAGTCTATGGGATTATGTTGGGCCCCTCTACAATAACCTCTCTCAGTTTTTGTTATCTCAAATTCATTTTCCTGTGGTGTCCAGGTTTCAGTTGATGGAAAAAGTTTCAAATGAAAGCAATGTTTGCAAAGTGGTGTAACTTTCATTTTGCAATTCATGTGACCAAGCAAACTACTCCAATGCATCTTGATAGGTAGGTTTATGCTATAAATGGTCCTCTTTCACACCCAAATACATAGAGTTCCTTTTAGCTATGTTCAACAAACTTGATCCCTTATGATGACATGCAAAACAATCAAAAAGAGAAACAAACACACAACGGTTGAGAATTCTGATTATTCCATAAAAAAAGTGTATGATAATTGGTGTAAAGAACATTGTTCCTACATTTGATAAACAAGGTCTAGTTTAGTGGTTTTAGTCATTATAATTTCAAATAAGGCCATGATAGGCCATTTTGTAATCTTGCTTTCAGTTTTGAGTTAGTGTGGGGTCATTCGAGTCAATTATGTAAGTACGATAGGGAGTACGAATAAAAAATAGCATTGGTAAAGCCATTGAAAGAGAAAACTAATGCTACCCTATTCAAAGTTCAAAATTCAAGCCTTAAAAGCAAGGCTAGATGAGGTGAAAATAAGAAATTGTTTCAAAATAATTTAGAATAGGTTGTAAATAGGTTGAGGTTGCGGAGTTTGATGTGTTCAAACTATTTGCAAGGACAAGGGATGTCAAAAGTATGTTATGGCATGATGCCCTACTTGGGAAAAGAGGGGTTTTGAATGAAAAAGAGAGGTTTGAGGGAGTAAAAGTGGGTAAAGTCAAGGGGTAACTTAATTTTGTGGTCAATTAAGTTTTTTTAGGAAGAATGAAGAGTGTTGGAAGAGGTTTTGAGGTTGTATGAGGTCTAGATATTGGATTTTCAATAAAACCTAGTGAAATTTGAGAAAAGTGAGGGTTTAGAGGATAGTGGGGTTAGAGGGCCAATCGCACCCTAAACAGTATGGATTTTATGGATTTGTAGACTAGTAAATGTTTCCCAATGGTTTTTTGCAATTAGAAGAGTGATTATTAGTGTGTTACTTTGTTAAGTAGACCTATTCGAGGGTCTAGGATAGTGTTGAGTCCATTTCTTATCTGTATTATAATTTATAACTTTCTTTCTCCCCAGTCCATTTTATATACAAGAAATAATATTGTAAAAATTTGACATATAAATCTTTCGACGTGTTTATATGGTGACGTGTCAATAACATAATTCATTTTGCACTATCAGGATTATGCTATGAAAATGTTTAAAGACTATTGAAGATATTTTTTTGTATGATAATGTGTCAAGAAGTTAACTACTTCATCTACTTTGAATATTATGTTTTCCAAGTGTTGTGAATATTATGTATCCTTTTCTTAATTGAGTTATTCAAATCAAAGGATTAAATATATTGGAATCCTTTTATGAATCATTTCAAGGAATACCAATTGAAAACATGTTTTTTTCTTTTAGATAAAGTTGTTTAGCATCAATAATTTAATATTCAAGACAAACCATGAAGGAAAATAATGATCAATGCTAGGGCTAACCAATTAATAAGTATACACGTGAATAAGTCAAGCATGGACATATGAATAAGGGAAACACAAGTAATCAAAAACATGTAAGCCTTGAAGTATACACACGAATACACATTATACACAAATTAATAAAAGTATATGAATGAATAAAAGTTATACACATAAAAAACACGTAAGTCACAAAGTATACATTGGAATGCATGTAGGTCACAAAGTATACATGTAAGTTGTAAAGTATACACTTGAATACATGTAACTCGTATCTATTGAACCATCAATTTAGAATGCAAATGTGGACACCATTGATAGAAAAAAATTGTATTAACCAAATATCCATGTAGGCATACATCAATATATGTTGATATATTTATGAAATATAAGTACAAAAGAGCCATATAGGCTTATGAGAATGCCATATAAGAATACAATATAAAATATATCCAATACAAAATATGTAAAACATTTCCATGTAGGCATACAACAAAGGGCTCTAGAATCAAAAGTAATTGCTCTCCATGCTCACAAAATAAACCCTTTCCCTTTCATTGTCGATCAAATGGTGATACATTTGTCACTCATTTTTGTTGTGCTTGAGGAGTGCTCCTACTACTCCTCCTAATGTTTAGTTCTAGGTGAACTTTTATCTATTACAATAAGACATAAATACATTAATATATATAAATTACATTATAAAAAATGATATATTTAACAAAATAATCACTTATTGCCATCTGATGATCACTCTCCATCAGGGAAATATTTGCATTCCTAGGTTGAGGCATGTTGAAGCCCTAGATAAACCATCCAAATAGAAATTAAACTATGAATATATAATGGTTTTCTTTTTCACTAACTAACATCTATAACAATGAATGTAAATTGAAATTTAGTAATTTTCCTCATACTTTCCCTGTCAAAGCCATCGAGGATTGTATAGCAGATGAAACACCAATCTACATTGCCCTTGTCACATTTGGAGGTGTTTTGGCTTGCAACATCTGAAAATAAAACAAAAAATTATTCAATAAAAGAACTACAATAGTGACCCAAGTCATGACTTATAATGTATGAGATAATGAACAAAATTTTGAGTACTTATTAAGCTATATATTTCTAACTATCATTCTTACTATTTTCCCTATCCATATCTTGTTCAAAAGGATGCATTTTTAGGATTTTACCCATAGTAGCAAGATAGTGAACCATTTGATCAAATTATTTTCTAGATGTGGCATAAAGAAGGTAGTGAACTATTTGAAAAAATGCCTCAAAGAAATGGGGTCTCATGCTAATGGAATGCCATTACAAAAAAATGCACTTCATGACATTCAATCACCATAAGACTGCATTTCTTTCAACCCTGAATTTTTTTAGATAGTTCATTTCCTTCTCTATGGTATTATTGCTTATTATTATGCTTTGATAGATATTTTTCCAAGCATCCATTGTTTTTTAGAAAGCACCTATTTTAGGATTTTACCCATAGTAGCAAGAAAGTGAGTAGTTTGATAAAATGCTTTGGTACACATGTATGGAAAATGTGGTATCATAGAAGAGGTGGTGATTTGTTTGAAGAAATTCCTCAAATAAATTAGGTCTCATGGTGATGGAATTCTTTGAGACATTTTTTCAAACTACTAACTACCTTGTGTATGCTATAGATTTTTTCCAAGTATCCATAGTTTGTCATGTAGGTGCACCTTTGCAAGCACATGCCTCCATGAGGAAAATTTAGGAGTTTGAATTGGTTAAGGTGTTTTGATGATTTAATAAGGCTTAAATATCCATTTTGGAGGTTGTAATAGTCATAGTTAGTTAATTTAGGCATAAAGTGCAAAATTGCAAAATATTGACAAAGTTCTCAATTTCAAATGTTGTAAAAATGCAAAAAAGGTGTAAAGGCATGGAATGCCAAGGGTCAAAGTAGTTGTAGAGGTTATTGAGTCATTCTAGGAAGTTGGAAAGGTTGGGAAATTTTTAAAAATGATATGATCCATCGATATAAGTTGTTGTTGAAAGGTTGAGTCTTTGAGGCATTTTTTCAAAAAACTCATTGCCTTGTCTATGATATTGCTTACAATTATTCTTCCATATATTCCTTCCAAGCATCCATATCATAGAAAAGGAAATGAACTATTTTAAAATATGTCAAGTAGTAAAAAGTGGTCTCATGGAATGCCATGACAAGCAAATGCAATCGGAAGATACTCCTAGACTTCTAACTTATGCTATGTGAAGTAATTACTTCACTGCTTATGTTGACTTTCTAAACAACTATATTGTAGTTGAAATTTTTCAATCTATCAAAATCTAGTTATTAGTTATGGAATGCGAAGTAATTCTTTGAGTTTGAATTATTTTTAATGCAACATAATCAAAGATATGAATATAAAATACAAAAAATTATTAAGTACAATTCATTAGTTAAATTCTTTATTCTATTTCTTGCATGTAGGTTTGAGTAAATCCATTGGCACTGGGAGTTTCTCCCTTGAAACCTCCAATATTATCATGTTTAACATCCAAAATCACATATTAAAATACAATTCATAAAACAATGATATTAACATGTAATAAATTTATAATTGTTTACTAGTTACATACCCCACATATAGGTGTACTATAGAAATAAGTAGGTGTAGGGCTGGTGTATCCAATCTCAACACTGTGACCCCACAATTTTATTAAAATAATAAAACTAAATTAGTTAATATTTCATTTCAAAATTGAAACTTAATAAATTAAATTCAATGAACATGCTAACTTTTACTTGAGTATCAATGCCATATTCCTCATGCAAAATGTCAGCCGCCCTCTATTGATGATGTTTTTTGCACAACTCAGAAAGAATATAATATCCTATCTCTCTTCAAAGGTAAATCTCTATCAGCAAGCCTCAAGAGATAACCTGAAGGTCTCTAATGTTAGGTCTTGATGATGCATAAACAACTCAGTGATAAATGTGAAAATGTTGGTAATCACAATGTGACCTTACTACAAGCAAAGGTTGAATCTTGAATTTATCAGATTTAGCAATTTGATGATACTTCAATCCTAAATCTAACCCAAATAACAAATAAGTAACAAAAGATTAGGGTTTTAAAGAGATTACTAAGATTAATACTACTCCTAAGATTAACAATGCAAATGATGAAATACTTGAAATTGACCAATCCCTCATAAACCAATTCCTACTTAACCCAGATGAATCTATAATTTCATAAGAAAAATGCAATCTTCTAAGGTAATAAATATTTTTAGATCATGAACATTCATCGAAGACAACCATAAGGTAATTAAAATGAATAAACCTTCACAATTGAATGAAGCACAATAGATATACGGTCTAGGCTAACTTTGTAAAGAAACTAATAGTTAGCTAGCTGCAAAAAGTATGGACCAGGGATCCCTGCAACACCTCAAATATCAAACCATAACATCATTAAATCAAATCTAACTCTAAATATCAAAATATCAATCTTCCTCAAAGCAATTTTGAAGATAGAATAATAAGAACCATGCAAGATAAGAAGAACACAGGTATGGAATAAAATCACAATGTCATTAATTGCATCAAATTATCCACTGAAGCAATAATTCCAATTTTCTATTACAATACTTGCTTGAGAAAAACTACTTTCTAATTCTTGATCTACTCAATTTGCTTCAATTCTAGCTATCTCCCTATTTGTCTATGTCTAGCTATCTAGCCCTTACAAGTGAGTCAAAATTCCATATTAATAGAAACCCCAAAACATGTTAGCCTAGCTAGGGTTTACAATAATAATTGGCCACAAAACAAGTTGGCCAAGAGAAATTCAAAATAAGAAAAACTATGCATTAAATGCTTGAACTTCATCCAGGTCGGCCTGGGATCTCCAATGCAGCTCAAACCAATGCATGTAAAATAATAGGGAAGCAAAAATTTTGATGTAGTCCATCATTAACTACCTTCCCCTTTGTCCTTATTTCGATTGACCATTTCATGCACCTTCAAAAGTACTTTTTCAAGGTTGGCTGTGGGTGGAAAAGGAAAAAACTTAAGTCAACTTTCAATTGATGTAATATTTTCCCTAGACTATTCCACCAATTTATCCCAATCAACCTTATATGTTTGATATTTATCAATAAGAGCAATATAGGTGGCTGCATCATCCAATTGGTGTTCAATAACAGGATCATCACTAGCTAGAGAATAAACATCATGCCACCATTTTCTTAACTGTTCCAAGCTCAAATTCTTAGGTGCAATCCTACTTCTTCCTATCATTATCTCAAAGAAAGAAATACATCCATTATTAAAACCAATTAGGGCATCTTCAATTTTCCTCCTTTGCTTATAGATCTTTTTCAAAACCTTCTACCCAATTTGCAAGGCCTCAAACCATTCCCAAGGTTCTGCAGCTCTGGAGGAAGGGAGAATTACATCACTTACAACCTTATCCCTAGTATATTCCATGATGGTTTTAGTATTTTGTAGCAGGAGATATGTGTCTTCTTTATCTTGAGCTAATACCTCTTTTAACCATTCTATCACCCTCATAACATCTCCTCCAGTTGAGAGAATGTCCCTAATAGCATCATTTCCTTTGGTTTGCACCCCTTGTAGCCAATTTATTATAGCAAGAGTAGTAGCTTTCATTCTTTCCAACTCAATGATCATCTCTTGAGGTAGGAGATTTTTAGCAAAGGATGAAGAGCCAATGGACTGCAAGGGTTTCATCAGATCCTCTAAACATTTCCTGAGTCTTTCATTCTCTTTCTTTAGCTCCTGTTTAGTTTGGACTTCCTTTCTTAATCTCCTCGGGATGACTACACTAGAACCCTCATATTCTTAAATATCTTTCTCCATGGAGGTGGAACCTAGATTATGGTCAATATATTATAATCCTTTCCAGTTACTTTATCACTATTCTTATCCAGAGCAAGAGTGGCAATGTGGACTATCCTGTTGTTTGCTTCATCTCTTTCAATTTTGGAGATAACCCAAGCCTTCTTCTTTCATTTATCCTTTCCTATCTTTGCTAGTAACTCATCCCAATTGGGTGGGGTATCCTCCACAACAACTTGCTTTCTCTTTTTTTCTTTGTCTAATGACTCTAGAATAGTGGACTCTAACTGCACTTCACTTTGTCCTACTTCCTCCTGCTGACCCCTAGGCACTTCTTCATTCAAATACTGCCTCTCAGGAACCTCTTCGGCCTTATCTTCCTTTCCTTCAGCATGCTTCTCTTTGTGTACTGGTGATGGAACCTTATCTAATACTTCTTACCTTCAAGGAGATTTAACTTCTTCAGTTCTAACTAGTGAATCCTCATATGCAACTAGAGGAGACTGCATTAGTCTCTTTATTTTTTCCTCTACCCTATAAAGCTCACCCTCATGAAATTATTCTCCTTCTATATCCTAGCAATCCTCAACCTCCCTAGATTCACCTAGTTCATTTTGAGCTTCATGGGAAGAAGGGACACCATCATGTTGCTCTGTATGAGAAGTAATTGGAGGAGGATATGCTTTCAGCACACTATCTGTAGAAGGAGTCCTTAATTTCCTTGTATACACTTGTGTCTTTTCTCCTGAACTCTCTACATTTACCATAGGTGGATCCGCTTCGTATCCCTCCTTGGAGCTTGCTTTATGTGACAGTCTTATAATTATTCTTCTTTTGGGCACAGAAACACCAACCTCAGGACCCTACCTTTCAGTTCCTTCATTTCTAGGCTTCTTAGCTTTTGAAGTATGGCACCTTTTATTGGAAATTGGATTTCTCTATTTTTGTTCTTCTTGAGCTTTCTCCATTTGAACATCTTTAATCTTAATTTTAAAAGGGGGGCTCACCTTTCCCTTACCCTTAGGATCCTACTCAGTTGATTCCTCAGAAGTAGAGTGAGGGTCTAATCTCCCATCAAATCATAGGTACATTATACACCTTCATTTTCCAACAACCATATCTTATGTTGTCCCCACAACTTGGTGTACTTGGTGACCGGATCCATTAACTATCCTAATTATGTATTTTCTTCTTCCAGCCAATCTACTTCACCAATTGCCCTATCCTTTACTGCCTCATAAGCATGGCCTTGAATCAGGTCCCCATCATCTTCAATCTGATCTAGAACTTCCTTCACATTGAAAAATCGGACTGATCCCACTAGAAGTAGGGAAAACTTCTTCTTTCTAACCTCATATTCATCACAACAATTGGCCCAGTAGTCTTCAAGATCAACCTTGTGGCTATATTCCCGACTAGCCTTCTTTTCTGCTTCACTAGTTATGTCAAATCTAGATCTCTTAGAATGGAAGGACAAACCAAGAGCGCTCATCTCCTCCTCTAAAGCCTGAGCTAAACTAATGGAAGGGCATGCCTCTCCAATGCCTATCCTCAAACAAAATTCTCCACCAAACCCAATCTTATGTTTGTCCCTTTTGACAATAGCATCAAAATCACATATTTGTCTAGTGACCTTCAAAAGTAGGATATGATCAGTGGGATACCTTGGAAATCAAAATGGAGCCCTTTGACACCCATCAATCCTAATGTATGAGAAGGTTGGAAACTGTATGAACCAAGCTCCATATTTCTTGATGAGCTCCTTTGCTTGATTTGAAATCCTCATGTACTCTGTACCTTGGAGCAATCCGGTGATATGCATGGTGAATGCATCATTCACCCTCCAGTAACTCAAGCTTCCTTACTACAATTGAGGGTAAACTTCATAAATAACATCCTATCTAAAGATTCCCCTAGTGCTTAATCCATTGTATGGATGAAATATTTCAAGTGAATAAACTAGGTAGGAAGTCGTGGTGAAGGTATTAGTTTGTAGCACATTGCACAATTGCTCATGGATTACAACACTAATTACACTGGCCCAATGATAGTTGATCTTTTCCTGTACCATCCTTACAATGACATGGCACATCCAACTTTCAAAGATACTTGAACTCTTCAATCCAACCACCTTGCTAAGCAATGTGATGGCATCATAATACTCCTTCTTGAACTTTTCTCTAAATAGTTGTTTAGGTAGCTTTGAATAGTGAGATTTGGGCCTTTCCAACTAGGAATTGATGAGTTGTGATTTAACAATCTCCTCTTCATAGTACTTTTTAGCTGCCTCCATGTTGAATTCCACCACGTGGGATCTATTTGGCATGTCAAAGGTCTAAGCTATGGAGACAAGATTCAAATTTTCCACAATACTCCCTTGAGGACCAATTATTAATTGGGTATCCCTGTCATAATGTTTGGCACACTTAAGAAAAAACTCATAACACTGCACTATAGAAGGGAATCCAACTACATGTGCCAATCTTTATTCCATCATCCTTTTGGCCACCAAAGGAAGGTCTTGTGCTACTATTCTAACCTTTAATTCTTCATAATCCCATAGTCCAACATTTGTGTCTATTACTTCTAACCAGATAGAGGTAATCTTGCTCTCTAGGATCTTACTCCTGATATCCATCTTGTTTCTTTCTGCTTTAGATACTGAAGATCCCTCCATGTCACTCTTAGCATTTCCAACTAGTATCTTGCTAGATTCAACCTGCACTCAACAAAGGATACCATAGTAAAGATCACATGAAATTGAGGTTAATCAATCAAAATCATCATTAAAATGAATTCCATATAGGAAAAGCACCACTAAATCTCATATATAATGATCATATTAAAATTTGGGTTTTAGGTCCACCCACAAAATCCAAGATAGGGAGGAATTTTAGAGAATTTTGAGCTAGATGGATTCCAGCTGAATAAACATGGAAACACCTATTAGTAACTTAATATGATCATCATCAACCAAGAAACAACATATGAGATATCAAAATAGCTCAAATTAATCATAAAATGTATAATCATCCATTAACAAGTCATGCTATTTCACAATCCTTTATTTTCCACCAAATTCTGGGAAAATCCAGATGAGACGGATTTCAGCGAATGAAGCGATAGTCTACAAATTTCAGAAAAACTAGGGAACAAAGGATTTCAGGAAAATCTAGATGAGACATAAATCTGTGGGGAGGGTAAAACTCTAGAAAACTTGTGAGTTTCAGGAAAATGAAGATGACTAGGAAAACTAGGAAAATCCTCCAGTGTAGGAAAATACTGAGATGGATCAAAAACCCGAATATCAGCCTTCTCTCACGATTTCACTCAAATTGATTGAATGATCACAAATTGGAGGAGCATGGGAATGCAACAATTTTGGTGTGAACCTCATATAGAGCTTCCTTGAATTCTAGGCTCATTTCAAAAGAAAATTAAGATAACAAGGTGATGCCCTAGGCATAAAACCCTACAAACTCGCCATTGATGCATAGACAAGCTTAGGAATCAATTATTTCAACTGCTAGGTCCTCACTAGGGGTTACTCACGGCACACTAGCAAGATACCTCATGATGCAAATAAATGAACAATCCCAAAAATTACTTGGGAGACCATAAGTAAAGCAATGTCAAGCAACCCTAGCACCATTCGCCCAAACAGACAGGAATTCAAACTCCAAGCAAATCCGTAACATCAAAGCATTATTTTACATTCATCAATTGAAAGCAAGGAAACATATACATACCATTTGATGAAGTAAAAATTGATCATGGTAGCAAATATCAGTTTATCAGCGCTCAACAAAGAACAACAACAAAAATTCGGGGAGATCACCACCAAATCCAAACAATTTGCAAACCTAGCACACCAAATCGAGATTCAACACCCAAATAATAAGCTCTTTAGCTCAATTGAACATGAGCAGTGGAAATCCTTAATGTAGAAAAATCCCCAAAGATCAATTAAATACACCCTTATATCCAGTACGAATGAGCATTAATTCTGCCAACAAGACAACTCAGAGAAATCTAGATATTCAATGGCATGACAAAATTCAAAAAAATCTGGTCCAGGTGGAATTCCACAAAGACCAAAAATTATTGAACCACAACATTTAGTCAATGTTTGAGTAGAATCTGGGAAAATCTGGCTAGGGTGGAAAATCCCGGACTAGGGTAAAAACCTGAACTTAGCTCAAAACTTAAGTTTTTCAATGTGCAACTTAGGGAGACCACTTGGGAAAGCAAGATAAACATTTAAGCTCATTCCAAGGCAAGGTAGATCCCCAAAATAAAAGGGCCAAGACACCAAAAATCAAAGCGAAAGAGGGTCCCTTCTTTCAGCGGGGCATGTGTGCAAAAACTACACAAAAAATGGTGACTCCGCTGGGGAAATGCTCTAGAGCATTTTGATGATGAACAGGAATCCAGAACCCAAAATCTCTAGTTTCAATCTCACTATCAGATGAAACAAACAAAAATGCAAAGATTAAAGAATTAAAACCAAATGAAGACCAAACTTTCCATAAACTGAAAATCCAAGTGTGTGCACATGAGTTCATTTCCTTCCTTGAGCTACTGTAGAAACTAAGTTCAGGCAATACAAGCTACATAAAGATTCTAACTTCAAAAGCAACCTAGATAGAGCCTCACTACTAGTCAGGCATCTATAGCCCTGATGAGGTTATCACCATGACTCCCCTGAACATAGCTCTATTGCCAACCAGGCATCCATAGCCCTGATAGAGATATTTTGATACTCTTGATAAGTTGAATGCTTTTGATTTTGAATATTTTATTTTTCTTTCAGTTTCACCTTTTTCATTTCAACTTGTGAACAATGAAGTTCACACTCAAGGATGAGAACCACAGTGGCATTGATGTAGAAATAAGATTTTTCACCTGACAAGACCTCACAAAGATCATATAGGAACCTTAGGATTCTTAAGATGTATGAAAGATATAAGATTTCAGAATATTTCAAGTTCAAATCAAACCAATGACCCATCATCCTTGAATCAAACATTTAGACTAATTGACGATAAAAAATATCTCAACCATCCATTCAAGATACATAATTAGAGTTCATCAATGAAATACCTAGAACAGTCCCAGATAAACTATATTTTCCATGCAGGTGCAACACATCCAGAAGAAAAATAGGAAAACCTCCAAAGAAAAAGCACAACAAAACACCAAACTAAAAGCAAACCTAAACTAACCAAAGTGAGACAAAAAAAAAGCAGAAAGGGAAACCTACTCTAACCAAAGAAAAGAAAAACAAAAAAATAGAAAGAAAATGTAATCTAACTATGTACAGGAAAAGATCTGAAAATAGCTCAGGACTGGAAATAATGCTTCAGGTACTACCCATTGATAGGCAGTGGGATGTCCCCCCCAGGGAGAGTTTTCAAGTTAAAAGTATTATCACCCAGGACTCTGAAATTTGATAAGGGCCAAGCCAAAGTTTGTCAAATTTACCATGCTCCCCCTTACAGTCATGGGCTTTATCCCAGTATAAAACCAAGTCAAAAATCCTAAAGGATTTTACCTTGGCTCTTATATCAAACCATGTTTTGACTACACCTTGATGTTTGGAAAAGTTTTCTAGGGGTTCATATCTTTTCTCCTCAAGGTGTAACAATTCATGCAAGCAGGCCTCATCCCTGTTTTCTTCATCATAATATTCATTAATGAACTGCAAAGTAGGGATCCTCAATTGGATTGGAAATATGGGTTCCAGGCCATACACAAGGTGATAAGGGAAAGTCCCTAAGGAAGTATTCTATCTAGTATGATCTTCCCACAAAGCAAATCTAAGTTGAGTGTACCAATCCTTGGGATTCTTCTCTAATAGCTTGGGAATGGTTGTTAAGAGGTTTTTATTAGAAGACTCAACCAACCTATTACCCTGTGGATAGTAATTGGATGTAAACTTGATTATGATGCCATGATCAAAGGCCCAATTGGAAAATTTCAAAGATGCAAATGCAGGACCATTATCACAAACTAAAGATAAAGGACATCCAAAGCGATTGATAATACCTGATTCAATTAACTCAATTACCACTTTAGAAGTACACTGTTTGCATGCAAGAGCCTCATTCCATTATGTAAAATAATCAATAATGGTGAGAATATACATGTGACCCATAGAAGAAGGTGGATTGATGGGACCAATGATGTCCATCCCCCACTATGAATAAGGTTTTACCTCGTAGACTAGTTGGAGTGGAAGAGTTGCATACTTCTCTCTAGTTGTAGCAATTTGGCACACATGGTAGGTTCTAACATGACTATTTGTATCCTTGAATAATGTAGGCCAATAATAACCAGCCCTCAAAATCTAGTTTGCAATAGAATGTGTGGATCCATGGCCAGTATCATCTATCATGAAATTTTTCCATGACCCTTTCAGCTTCCTATTGTCCTAAGCACCTTAAGTATATGCCTTCATGATTTATTTTATATAAAAATTCTCCCTTCAACATGAAACCATCACTCTTCAAACATAGTTCCCTCCTTTTTACTAAATTAAGATGGTCAGGGCACCTCTAATTCAATAAACAATGAATAATATCATCATATCGCCCCCCTAGGGAAACATCTTCCATATTGTAATGCTAGACTGCAAGGTCAAGGCCTATTTCTTCCATTGTTCTTGTTATCCCTTTTCCTCTTGCCAACTTCATAGGTTGAATCTCAACATCATATTCCTACAACATTGTTAGCCACTTTTCTCTGCATTCTCCTAGTTCATTTTGCATCGATAGAAGTTTGATTGCAAGATCAGGAACTATTGCAAACAACTTGTTTTTGAGAATATAATTCCTAAACTTCTTTATAGCTCTGACCAAGGCATAGGCCCATTTCTCCACACTTGGGTACCTCAATTTTTCATCTTTTAGTGGAGCACTCAAAAATTCTATGGGGTGTTCATTCCCTGGATCAGACCTTTGGGTCAACATGCCAGCATAGGAATGATCATAAGCAATTGAATATATGTAAAATGGCTTCCCATAATCAGGACTTACTAGAATTGGAGCCTCAACAATAGCTCTTTTAATTTCTACAAATGCCTCTTTTGCCTCTACACTCCATTCAATATTAGAATCTTGCTTCAACATGGCATTCAATGTCTTAACTATTTCAGAAAATCTAGTGATAAATTTCCTTACAAAATTGATTTTTCCAAAGAACAACTTCATTTCTTTCTTGCTAGCTAGTGGCTAAATCTTGATTATAGCTTCCACTCATTCTGGGTCAATGGAAATTCCTTTCTTAGAGATAACATGTCCCAGCAACTTCCCCTCTATTACTCTAAAGATGCACTTCTTCGAATTGAGGGATATACCAAATTCCTCGCACTTCTAAAACACTTTGCATAAGTTTGATATGTGGTCTCCCCTCTTCTTGGAAAATACTATCAGATCATCCATATAAATGATTATGCATTTACCAATGATATCTTTAAAGGCATTGTCCATATCCCTCTGAAATGTATCCCCAACATTAATCAAACTGAAGGGAATTCTTCTATGGGAAAAAGTGCCCCACTTTGTGGTGAAGGTAGTCTTATTCCTATCTTCATACTGCACCATGACCTGATTGTACCCAAAATAGCCATCCAGAAAGGACATCATTTGAGAGGGATTGAAAATCTAAAGTACCTCATTTAGTGAAGGTACTTGATAATTATCCTTTTCTAATGCTTTGTTAAGATTCCTAAAATCCACACACAATTTGATTTCACCATTCTTCTTTTGGACTGGGACCAAGTTTGCAACCTAAGTTGAATGTCTGACTGGAAATATGATTCTTGCAAACAATTTATGCACCTCCTTTTGAATTATAGGTTCTAGTAAGGCATTGATTGGCCTTTGACTTTGTCTAAGAGGTTTCACCCCTAGCTTTAGAGGGATAATGTGAGTTATAATTGATGTGTCATAAGTCTTCAAATCCTCATAACTCCAAGCTATCACATCCTAATATGTATGTAATGCATCAATTATTCCTTTCCTATCTTCTGGAGTACACACGTTGCCAATGAAGACATTCCTGACATCCTCATTAGTTCCCATATTATATGTTTCACACTGTCCACTGATGGACTCCTTCTTGGAATCTTGTTCTTGATCTCTAACCTTATCCAAATAAAAAATCCTCTCTAACTACACCATTCCTCTGGGAATAGTATTAGTCTTCAAATTGATTACTCCCTCTAAATCCATTTCTACTTATTGAGGTTCACTTTCATCAATAATTTGAGAAGAAAAAACATCTATATTTGTGATAAAATCTAGAATATGCTTATCATCTTCAAATACCTAGAAGTTAGTGACATTGTTGGGCACTAAAGGCACTAGAGTTAATTCCACTATAAACTTCTTTAGTCCAGAAAGAGACAAATGTTACAACGTACTGGTTGTCTGAGCAAGGGAATCTGTTGTTTGATTCTTAATGTGTGGTATCAATTGAATGTTGAAGGCATCAAATCCTTCAATAAGGTCCCATAATCTGTGTCTATAATTGGTCATTCTTCTATCATGACAAGAGTATTGTCTCCTAACTTGCTTAATTACTAATTCAGAATCCCCAAAGACTTGCAAAATCTTGAACTTTTTCTTTAATGCCATTAACAACCCATGGACTAAAGCCTTATACTTTGCTACATTATTAGTGCAATGGAACTAAAGTGTATGAGCAACAAAGAAAGTTTTACCTTTTGGACTAATTAGCTCAAATCCTACTCCAGCTCCTTGCTTTGACTTGGATCCACCAAACCTTAAAGTCCAACAACCAACAACTGCAAACTTTCTTGTTGTATTTCTCATGTTGTTGTTATTGGAAGGTTCTTTTGAAAACATCACTTTCTTCCCTTTAGGATCTTCTTGAATATTTTGGATAATGACTTTGACTGGTGGGACGGGATTAATACATTTATGCACTTGCTCCATTGTAGTCTGGCATAAGCAACAATCCAGTTTTGAATCAGAGGCATTATGGACCCTACACCAATTGGGCAAGAGTAGTTCTCCAAAATTCATTTCTCTACCCAATTGAACCTGATCTTCAATGTACTTTTGAATGAATTCTTAAAAAAATTCCAACAAAATAAGCTGATTATCTTTTGGATCATCATCATTTTCAACTAATTCCACTAGAGGTTCATTTATACTAGATTTTGTTGTGGGATCAACAGGCATTGTATGCAACATAAGGACTTCTTCAACATCTGATTCATTAAAAGGGGTTGCAAGCACATAATTACCCATACTTCTAATATTAGAATTTCATTGGAGGTATTCTAATATTTTGTGATCATGTATTTCATCTTGGGTTCTCTTTCAATTCTAATCTAGTTTGGAACTCCCTTCCAAGGAAGCCACATGTGAGAGTGGTCATTTGAGACATATCCATTCAAGGCCCTAGTAAAGTCTCTTCCTAGAATCAAGCCATAAGCATCAAGTATATTTGCCACCTGTATATTAATGACTTGTTGAATTCTGGGATCAGAAGCAACCTGCATATGAATCATGTTTAATTCCCCTACAACACTAACTTTAGTTCTATCCAATTGGGTAACTTTCTTTTGGGAATTAGCAAGAGTAATACCCAAAGCTCTACAAACACCAAAAGGCATAACATTGGTGGAAACAAAGTTAAGGGAGTATCCACTTGAGCAACTTGATTCCTATCCTTCTCTTTTCCTTTATCTCCAGGGGGCATGTGAACTTGATTATGAATCTGATTTTTTCTTCCCATTGATTGAGAACTAGATGCTTTATGGACACTTTCACTAACTGATTTATCCGGTGAGCTATAATTTGCATTGTAAGCTCCTAAAAATGTGTTCCTAATGGTTGGAACTCTCAATAGTTCATATGCAGAGAGACTTACCTTGAGTTTCTTGAGTTCTTCTATAACATACATGGCCAATGATCAGCAAGGGCCTCTTTTGAATATTCCACCACTTTATCTTTGCTTGCTTCAACATTCCTTCCTCTTAACATTTCCATCTGTGTCTATCCTTCCTCTTAATATTTCCATTTGTGTCTATACATGAGGAAGTGGTGAAAGGGCCTCTAGCTTGTGGGCATCTATGTGGCATGTCCCTCAAATCATACTTCTTAATAGGCCTCTAGAAAGTTTGTACCTCTTCAACATAAGCTTCTTCTTCATCCAAGGGGCCATTGTCATTCACTAGATTTTCATAAAACAACTATGTAATCTCAACTCCATTACACACCTGATCTACCTCTTTCTTAAGTTGGTCTGATTCCTCCTCATGCACATTTTCCTTGCTCTGTGGAAAAGGTGCATGATTTAGTAGTAACATTGATGAATCATAAGGAGTGGATGGCACCATTTCCTGATCATTCGAATTATTCTCCACTTCACACTGAAATATTGAAGTTGTTGTTTGTAACTCTTGAAAATATAATTTAGAATGTTGACTCATTTTATGGATCCTACACCATCTTGATAGAGCAACCTCTTTAGTTCTAACTAGTGAATCCTCATATGCAACCAGGTGAGACTGCATTACTCTCTTTATTTTTGTCTCTACCCTATAAAGCTCACCCTCATGAGATTCTTCTCCTTTTGTATCCTAGCAATAATCAGCCTCCCTAGATTCACCTGGTTCATTTTGAGCTTCATGGGAAGAAGGGACACCATCATGTTGCTCCATATGAGAAGTAACCATAGGAGGATCTTCCTTTGGCACACTATCTGTAAGAGGAGTCCTTGATTTCCTTGTATACACCTATGTATTTTCTCCTGAACTCTCTACATTTACCATAGGTGGATCCACTTCTTCTCCCTCCTTGGAGCTTGCTTTCTATGATAGTCTTATAATTCTTCTTATTTTGGGCATAAAAGCACCAAGCTTAGGACCCTCCCTTTCAGTTTCTTCATTTCCAAGCTTCTTAGCTTTTGAAGTATGCCTCCTTTTCTTGGAAATTGGATTTCTCTATTTTTCTACATCTTGAGCTATCTCCATTTGAACATCTTTAATATTAATTTTAAAATGGGAGCTCACCTTTCCCTTACCCTTAGGATCCTGCTTGACTGATTCCTCGGAAGTAGAGTGAGGGACTAAATCTCCCATCAGATCATAGGTGCATTGTACACCTTCATTTTCCAACTCCCATATCTTATGCTTCAACCACAACTTGATATTCTTGGTGACCGGATCCATTAACTGTCCTAATTATGTTTTTTCTTCTTCTAGCCAACCTACTTCACCAATTGGCCTATCCTTTAATACCTCATAAGCATGGCCTTGAATCAGGTCCCCATAATCTTCAATCTAATATGGAACTTCCTTCACATTGAATAATCAGATTGATTCAACTGGAAGTTAGGAAAACTTCTTCTTTCTAACCTGATATTCATCACAACAATTGGCCCATCAGTCATCCAGATCAACCTTGTGGCTATATTCCCTACTGGCCTTCTTTTGTGCTTCACTGGTTATGTCAAATTTAGATATCTTGGAATGGAAGGACAAACCAAGAGCACTCATCTCCTCCTCTAAATCTTGAGCTAAATTAATTGAAGGGCATGCCTCTCCAGTGCCTATCCTCAAAGGGAAGTCTCCATCAAACCCAGTCTTATGTTTGTCCCTTTTGACAATAGCATCAAAATCACATATTTGTCTAGTGACCTCCAAAAGTAGGATATGATTAGTGGGATACCTTGGAAGTTGATATGGAGCCCTTTGACACCCATCAATCCTGATGTATGAGAAGGTTGGACACTGTATGAGCCAAGCCCCATATTTCTTGATGAGCTCCTTGGCTTGATCCGAAATCCTCATGCCCTCTGCACCTTGCAGAAATCTGGTGATATGCATGGTGAGTGCATCATTGACCCTCTGGTAACTCAAGCTTGCTAACAAAAATTGAGGGTAAACTTCATAAATAACATCATATCCAAAGATGCCTCTAGTGCTTAATCCCTTGTATGGATTAAATCTTGCAAGTGCATAAACCAAGTAGGAAGTCATGGTGAAGGTCTTAGTTTGTAGCACATTGCACAATTTCTCATGGATTACAACACTAATTACACCAGCCCAGTGGTAGTTGATCTTTTCATGTTCCATCCTTCCAATGACATGGCACATCCAACTTTCAAACATACTTGCACTCTTCAATCCAACCACCCTACTAAGAAATCTGATGGCATCAGAATACTCCTTGAACTTTTCTCTAAATAGCTATTTGGGAAGCTTTGAATAGTGAGATTTGGGCCTTTCCAACCAGGAATTGATGAGATTCTATGATTTAATAGTCTCCTCTTCATAGTACTTTTTAGCTACCTCCATTTTGAATGCCACCACATGGGATCTATCTAGCATTTCAAAGGTCTAAGCTATGCAGACAGGATTCAAATTTTCCACAATCCTCCCTTGAGGACCAATTATTCTCTTGGTATCCCTATCATAATGTCTGGGACACTCAAAAACCAACTTGTAACACTGCATTGTAGAAGGGAATCTAACTACATGTGCCAATCTTGATTCCATCATCCTTTTGGCCACCAAAGGAAGGTCCTGTGCTGCCATTCTAACCTTGAATTCTTCATAATCCCATAGTCCAACATTTGTGTCTATTACTTGTAACCAAATAGAGGTAATCTTGCTCTCTGGGATCTTACTCTTGATATCCATCTTGATTCTTTTTGCTTCAGATATTGAAGAGCCCTCCATGTCACTCTTAGCTTTTCTATCTGCTATCTTGCTAGATTCAACATGCACTCAACAAAGGAAACCATAGTAAAGATCACATGAAACCAAGGTTAATCAATCAAAATCATCATTAAAATGAATTCCAAATAGGAAAAGTACCACTAAATCTCATATATAATGATCATATTAAAATTTGGGTTTCAGGTCCATTGGCAGAACCCAAGCTAGGGAGGAATTTCAAAGAATTCTAAGCTAGATGGATTCTAGTGGAATAAACATGAAAAAACCTATTAGTAACTTAATCCAATCATCATCAACCAAGAAACAACATATGAGATCTCAAAATAGCTCACTCATAAAATGTATAATCATCCATTAACAAGTCATGCTATTTCACAATCCTTCATTTTCCACCAAATTTTGGGAAAATCCAGATGAGACGGATTTTTCCGAACAAAGTGACAGTCTGCAAATTTCAGAAAAACTAGGGAACAAAGGATTTCAGGAAAATCTAGATGAAACAAAAATCCACGGGGAGGGTAAAACTCTGAAAAACTTGTGAATTTTGGGAAAAGGGAGAGGACTAGGAAAACTAGGAAAATCCGTTGACATAGGAAAATCTTGAGATGGACAAAAAACCCGAATATCGGCCTTCTCTCACAAGTTAACTGAAATTGATCAAATGATCACAAATTTGAGGAGCATGGGGATGCAACATGTTTGGTTTTAACCTCCTATAGAGCTTCCTTGATTTCTAGGATCATTTTAAAAGAAAATTAATATAACAAGGTGATGCCCTAGGAATAAAACCCTATAGACCCACCATTGACGCATAGACAAGCTCAGGAATCAATTATTTCAACTGCTAGGTCCTCACTAGGGGTTACTCACAACTCACCAACAAGATACCTCATGATGAAAATAAATGAACAAGCCCAAAAAATTACTTGGGAGATCATAGGTTAAGCAATGTCAAGCAACCCTAGCACCATATGCCCAAACAAACAAGAATTCAAACTCTTAGAAAATCCATAACATCAAAGCATTGTTTTACATTCATCAATCGAAAGCAAGGCAACATATACATACCATTTGAGGAAGTAAAAATTTATTGTGGCAAGAAATACCAGTTTATTGATGCTCAACAAAGAACAACGGAAATGCCAAGGAGATCAACACCAAATCAAACAATTTGCAAACCCAACACACCAAATTGAATTCAACACTCAAAGAATAAAATCCTCAGCTCAATTGAACATAGATAGTAAATCATAATGGAAAGAAAAATCTTGAAAGATCAATTAAATACATCCTCACAACTAGTACAAATGAGCATTAATGTTGTCGACAAGACAACCCGAAGAAATCTAGAAACCTTATGGAAAGACAAAATTTGGAAAAATCTAGTCCAGGTGGAATTCTACGAAGACCAAAAATTCTTGAACCACAACGTTTAGTTGGAGTTTGAGTAGAATCTGGGAAAATCCGGCTGTGGTGGAAAATCCTGAACTAGGGTAAAAACCCAAACTTAGCTCAAAACTTAAGTTTTTCAATGTGTAACTTGGGGAGACCACTTGGGAAAGCAAGATAAACATTTAAGCTCATGCCAAGGAAAGGTAGATTCCCAAAATGAAAGGGCCAATACACCAAAAATCAAAGTGAAAGAGGGTTGCTACTTTCAATGGGGTGTTTGTGATAAAACTGCATAACACCCTTTACATCTCGATAGCTATAGATGGATCCTACATAGCAACCTCTTGAGTATAAGGGGGGTCATATGAACAAGTCACCCCACAAGATTGAAACACATGGGTTTGAAGTCCACCACTCAAAGACTCCCCTAGAAGGTGTTGTAGAATAGGGCTAGTATGTTGGATGAAACTCTAGGTCAAAGTGTCGATCGCCTACAATGTGTCTACATTGGCACTCTCCTTCATGAGGAAAGGCATTACAATGTGCTCATGAGGTAGCCTAGCGAGAGCTCATCTCCCTTGCTACATAGGATCCAACTATGCACTGGGTCTATCCTAATCCAATCCCCCACCTCTCCCTTAGAACTCTCTCATATCAAAATAATTTGGGATTTTGTTCAATATGAACTCAATGTATAGTTTCCTAAGGAAATACTGCAGGACTTCATAATTGTTGCATGGTGGGTAATCAAAAACCATGTACCACCTATCATAAAAATAGTTCCTAATCTATTGGTGGTGGAACCAATGAATAGGAAACCTCTTTGCATTAAGGGTGAGATTTTGATTTGTGCATGGGTCAATAAATAATGAGCACAAATCACCTTTGGTAATTTTTAAATCATTTACATCTTTATATGATAGTTTATCTACGCAATAAGCCCTACCCACCTGCCTCTTATCTTTCCATCCAATTATTTGTTTGCTAATTTAATCTACATTTTTTAACATATCTTTTAAAGAACTTTCCATGGTCATTCTTTCTGTTGTTGAACCATTTGGATCACTCAATCTATTGATTAAATCCTCATTTTTTTTATTGTTCTTAATTTCACTCATTAAATTTTGTTGAGTGTCAGGAGGGTGTTGAGTGATTGGTGGAGAAGGTTTTTGTTGTGGTTTATTTTTGTGTTGAGGATTTTGTTCTTGAGGATTTGATTACTCTTCTTGTTGAGGATTTTGAGGGTTTGCAGGTCAATTTGCATCTCCTAAAAATTCAAACAAAAAAAATCAAATACAACCTAAAACTAACAAATTCAAAACAAAAATCAAACAATCCTTACCTCTCACACCTCTTCATCATAGCGCCATCCTTGTCGTGAAATAGCAACCATTGATGAATATGAGTGCATTATAATGCGCTCACATTATGACTTTTCAAAACTTTTTAAAAAAAGTGGCCACAAATTTTCTACCCATCTCCATTCACCCACCCTCCAATCAAATGTTGAGAAAACTTTGAGTCCCATTGGGAATTCTATAAAAAGAACTTTTGATCATCAAAGCTTGTGCCTCTTTGACAAACTTATGGGAAATTCAGTGAGTGGGGGACCAATTTGCACCTCACTAAATACCTCCAGGATTTTTATAGAAAGTTGACTCTTCTTTGAGTTTGGAGAAAAGGATTGAAGGAAATGTAAATATAAAACATAAAAATGGTGATGCACCAAAGTTTTAACAACATTTTAACTCTAATTCTTTTTCTATGAATGCCATACTAGACATATAATGCCACAACCCTTCATTGTTGGGAAGAGAATGAGAAACAAAGGCTAAATATAAGCACAATGCAGTTTTTGAAATCTCCCCACATGCAGTGTTTATGAAGGTTTGATCAAGCATAAAAGTTCCAAAATTTAATAGAAAAAAAATTCAGAAATTGCATAAACTCTTCCTCTTTTTATAATATAATATGAAGAAACAATAACCCATAAAGAAGCTGGAGAAGTTCAATAGACATAGTCCAATTTCTATAGGTTATTACTATATCATATAAGCCTACAGTGTAGAAATCAACTACTCAAATTATTCAAATTAAGCTTAACATAGTGTTTTATTTTGAACAAAAACATAAAGAAGGAACTTAACAAAGGCCATATCATACACTATTTCAAAAATTTCTTCCAAATAATTCATACTTAAATATCAAATGAACTTAAAAAAAGGTTAGATTCTAGTCCAATAATAGTTTGAATTAAAACACTATAACATACCAGAGAGAAGCAGTGTTCTGCAAGCTTTTAGCTTCTAAAATATCTCTATAACTAAAGAAATCTAAAAGAACTTTTTCCAAAAAGGGGACTTATTTCTTCTACCATCTATTTCTATTTATAGTTGAAAAGGGAGAACAACTTCCAACATCCTAGAAGTAAATGCTGCCATATGCTAGTATCTGATAGCTCATGATCCAATCGTATATCTTCGATTAGGTCGCGACAATATTTTCTCATTAATTCTCAACTGCCTCATTTATGTCATTTTAGATATTTAGTAAAGATTGCAATCTAAAAAAAACCATATCCTAGAAAGAAACTTGGAGAAATTTGGTTGCCTAATCACATAGATTGATAGTAGTGATTGGAAGGTTCTAGCCTGAAAACAAGGAAAACCCAACATGCTCTAAAAAACTCCAAAAGAGATTTCTCCTTAAAGTGAAACCTACCAAAAGTGAAGAGATGGCATGCCAAGTGGGTAGGGAATCTTAGTTTTATGAAAATAGCCTTAAAGAAAATCCCAACTAAGCAAACACATGCCCCAACCTTCTCCTAAAAGGAAGACTATAAACAAAAAGCCACACAACCACCACATGGAGCATTGTGGGCCTTTCAAAATGACATTTCTTTATGCGTGGACTCATCCCAAAGCCAAAAAAGAATAAAATCTAAAAATAGAAAAGGGGATTAAGGAAAAATTGCTTCACATATTATAAAGGAACTAGATGGAAATGTTATATTTATAATTTATCCCAAAGTAAAAAAAATTATCATTCAATAATTTGGTAGTTATTTTATTTAATATTCAAGGTTCACACAAGTGAATATAGGTGGTTTTGATGATTATAATTACAAGCTACCTCACTATGTAAGTGATCACCTCATTCTCATTAAGGTATGCCAAAAGATTATTTCATTTAATAAAAATTCTTAAGGAAATAAATAAAGTAGGATATCCCTTCCCCTTGAATATAAACTATTCTACTTGTAAATATTCTTCAAATAACAAAGATATTGAGAGGTCTCTTACAAAGGTTAGTTACAATTTTTTTAGAAAAGACTCTCCTTTGATAGTGAGATATGTTATAAATCATTTGTAACTTGAGATACAATACACTCATGTATTTCATTTTGAAGTTTATTGGGAGGACTATAAAGATTATTTTAAAGTTAAAAGATAGTTTTTTATATAAAATTGGAAAAACATGATATTGAAGGTAATGGCCTAAACATGTTACATTCAATCTATATTTTTACCATCCAATATAGTCCCTTATGCACATTAATTGGGTTGACAAAGAGATCATTGAGATTCAAGAAAAAAATACCTTTGTATTACAAAATAAATATGGCTAAGAGAAAGAATCATAAAAGATATTGCAACTAGGTCATCTATGAAGGATATAATTGCGAGGAAAAATATTTTATCTTTGTATCGTCCACCCATTGCATCTACATAAACCACTAGATATATAGCTACCATAGTTGGGGGAGGTGCTAAAGAAGATCCTAAGAATGGGTCAAAATTAAAGAATACATGTGGAGGAGGAAACCTTAAACCAAGGAAAAAAATACATATAAAAATGACATCATTCTAAGATGTGGAAGAAAACTTCAAGTCCTTATTGACAAGTATTGAAACTCTCTTACCTTTACTTATCCTCTCTATCAACTCCTATTCTTTATCTATTTTTGCCTCATCCATATTATCCTCCATTTTCTCCTCCCTCACCACCACAAAGACAAATAAGTGTTATCACTATTCCTAAGTTTATTCTAACCTCATTATAACTTCCTTTTCCTTAAGCCGTAGATCTTAATCAACATCATCCACTTGATTGTAAGTGAAGAAAGCATGCCCAAGTAATTGATCCTAGTTTTGACATCATAAAAAAGATGTTATAGATGGAACCTCAACAAAAAGAGGCTCATACTACTTTTACATTGATGGTGGATTCTTCTTTTGGTGATGAATATGTAATAAAAAAATTATAATAGTTAAAATGAAGAAGATATGATCCAGGCTTATTGCACAATCTCCTAGGTCATCTTGGCCTAGCCATACATGAAAATGAAATTTATAACTTACAAGTTTTGATTGTAAAATTTTATTTTTTCACTAATTCAACATGTGTGGGAGTGATGTTCCCATTTTATACTTCTCAGTGGGGAAGGGGTTCTTTAGAGAGAAATTTATATTTTTTAGGATTAGTTTCATTCATTTTTATGGGATTTTGACATTTTTTATATTTTATAGGTATTTCATAAATTTAGGAGGTATATGGAGGTGGAACCCTCACCATTACTTTTCTTATGATGGATTTAACCTATGTGAGTCTCTTTTCTATTGGAAGTGTTCATTCCTTTATAT
The DNA here is from genome assembly GCA_007258455.2 of Sequoia sempervirens. Taxonomy (NCBI): domain Eukaryota; kingdom Viridiplantae; phylum Streptophyta; class Pinopsida; order Cupressales; family Cupressaceae; genus Sequoia; species Sequoia sempervirens. The sequence continues at coordinate 42,937,982 of VDFB02058242.1, forward strand.
ATTTTCTAGTGTACATGGTCATTATATGTTCCTTGAGAACTTTAAATGGATAAGAAGGATGGGACCATGTCATGAAATGTGTTACTAGATTTTAGTGTGATAGAATCATTTACACTTATTTATATTAGGTCTTATTACTAGTGGTTCTTAAGCTATGATTCATTTAGTAGTGAAGATTCAAGGTTTATTGGATAATTTATAAATTTAATATTATTACACTAGCTCTATGTTAAGTAGTACATGATTATTAAGTAATATTAGTGTCATATCAAATAAAAATAATGTTAATTTAAATTTATGCTAGACACCTAGGGTTTGTAAAATATTAATGAACAAATAGAGGTTACCCAACTTTGAGAGGATAATTTATGTAACTTATTTCATATTTTTTAAGCCTAGAGAGGGTATCTATTTTAGGTAGCACACATATTCCAATTTTGGGATGGAAACCCTTGGATCAAAATATCAAAGGGAAAAACACTTCTACTTTCTCATGGGTAATCTATGTTAGATTACAAGGTATTTCCGAATTAATTATTTATTAAATTATTAGGTTCCTTTCCCTCTAATTACTTAAGCTTACTTAGGTAAATTTATTTTATGTCTCATGTCATAGGATGAGGACATATGCCATGATCTTGTTTTATCCTCACCTAGGGTTTTTCAGGTTGATTAACCTTTTATAAGGATTTTCTTTTGTATAATCATTAGAAGATGAACATTCATAATGGTTCATGCTTTTTTAGATCAATATTTCTTGTTCTCCATACCTTTGGTATTCTCTCTTTCTATGACAAGTGTTTGATTGCAGGTGATCCTTGGTAGCTATGGAGTTGATTTTTTCCAACTTCAACATGGTATCAAAGCTGCAAACCTATAATCCTCTCTCCTATTTTTGAGAGATTTTGAGCCTTGAACTATCATTTGATGCATCTTGGACCAAAACAGTGTTTTCCATTAGATTTATAGCTATTAGGAAAGTTAGATATGCTTTTTTTTGGCTTGATTTGGACTCCAGAGATCACATCTACAAGGGTTTGAAGAAGTTGTCTTTTTTGTAGATTTAGAAGGTAGCTACATGTTTGGTGTGTTTTGAGACAAAACGAGCATTTCCATCACAATCAAAAGGCCCAAAAACCTTAAGATCACCTATCAAATAATAAAAATACATTTTAGGAGAATATGAGGTAAAAAAAATTCCAAAGAGGTCATACAACCTCCCTAGTATGTAGATTGAGGTAAGAAAATCAATTATTTTTTAATTTTTTACCCTACAAAAATTTCAAAAAAATCAAATAAAAAAATTAAAACCCTTTTATTAAAGGGTTCACAAGTTTTCTTTGGTTTAAAAATATATATTAAAATAAACAAACTCCATGAGGTGGGTAGCCAAGGGTATCATTTGCTGCCACACTATGTATAAATCTACATCTACAAGGGTATCTTGCTGGTATAAATAAAAATAGTTTTTTTTTTTTTTGGAATTTTTTTTTGTAAAATAAAATAAATCCACCTGTATCTAGTATCTAGTTGGAGGATATTTTTTTCCTAGGGCTCTAAATTTGGTGAACTTCTACATTTAGAGGTTTTTTTTTTCTAAATTTGGCGAAGATTTTTTTTTGCCTTGTTCAACCCCTCTCTATTGGGATTTTCAATTTTTCACCCCATCTTTCAAAGGCCATATCTCAGTCATATAGTGGCATTTTTTAGTGCAATTATTTTGAAACATGGTATAATTTTTTTCTCTTCATAGTGGTGCAAGTGGTTTCCAATTTGGACTTCTAGTTTAGTCTATAATTCCATTTTCATAGTGCTTCTATTGTGTAGTTCTCATTTGGAGACTTTGATGGGCCATATCTTCTGCATCCAGATTCCTTTTTGGGTGTCATTTTTTGAAAGTGCATGCTTTTTCATGTTCTTTGTTGTGGTGCTACTATTTACCTTATTTTCTATTAGAGAATTATATTTTTAGAATGCCCTTTTTTGGACATTATGGGCTTCCATTGTATGCACTCTTCATTATGTAAGCACACTGAAATAAAGTGCCTCAATATTGTACATGTACTATTGGTATCTTGTACATCATATTATGTCTTAATGTATTTTCACTATGATATAAAGCACATCATGGGGCTTTGATGTTTTTCCTTTTTTTTCCATCACACCTTTTTCAAATGAGTGTCCCTTCCATGAAAGTAGTGAATCACATTGATTCTTGCCTCATGTGTGTGTTCCTTTTGATTGCACACCCTTTATATTTGTTGGTACTTTTATGTTTGCATGTTCATATGTTCTTGGTTCTTCTTCATGTACTACATTCTTTCACATAGTTTCAGTGTACCTATCTTAGCTCTCCCTTTTTAGCATTATGGAGGGTTTCTATTGTTGTTCCTAATTATTCCTTAGTTTTACAATGGAGTGAGCTATGTATCTAGTATGTGTTCCTATGTATTAGGAAGATGTGGTGTACATCAGTGGCTAGTTACCCATGCATATCAATGAGATAGAGAATTTACCATATAGACACTCTTGCATTCCTATTTTCTGGAGGTGACCTATTTTCATTTGATTGATGTTCTTTAGAGTTTTCGTACCTATTCCATCTATATCTTCAATTTCCAGGTGTTTTCATTTTTTTTTCCATTTGATTTGAGTTGTGTCATTAGGGACACTCATGCAAATTCTTATCTTCTTGATCTTGATCATTATCTATTTGAAAGGAGGTTGTTCTTTCATCACTATAGCAATCATTCTTCGACAGTTTTTGTAGCTTCTTCATGCTCTAGTGGCGTTCTTCATGTTCATACTTTGTTCACTTTTTTTGGAGGCTTCATAGTCCTTCACTCTTGTTTGGAGGCTTCTTCAATACTTCACTTATATATCTCTCTTTTGGAGAGGATTTGTTTCCCATAGGGTGTTTCTCCTTTTTTCTAGTTTTGAGAGATCTTTTTGTACATGGGTACCTCACCAAGCTTTATTTGTGAGGACCCATCATGCATTCATATTTAAAGGTTTGAGCTTCTCCTTAAGTTTCACTTAAGGTAGGTTTAGAGTAAAAAGTATTTCCTAATTAATTATTATTTTTAATTATTAGGTTCATTTTCCTCTAATTACTTAAGCTTACTTAGGTCTTGTTCTTTTATGCCTCATGTCCTAGGATGATGACAAATGTCATGATCTTTTTTTATTCTCACCTAGGGTTTCTAGGTTGATTATCATTTTATAAGGATTATCTCTTCTATAATCATTAGAATATGCACATTCATAATGATTCATGCTTTTTTGGATGAATAGATCTTGGCCTCCATAGTTTTGTTATTCTATCTTTTTGTGATAGGTGTTATATTGCAGGTGATCCTTGGGAGTTGAGTTAATTTTTCCCAACTTCAACAATCTCGTTAGGTGATTGCATTGGACATAAAGCATTATCTTTTTTTACTGGAAAATTGATTTGTGAGAAATTAGAGAAACATTATACATCTAGATTACTTCTAATTTTTGAAAGATTGTCTACTAGGTGCTTGAGTTCTAATTAGTTTCCACACCTTATTAAGTGATATTTTCTTGATGTAATTTTTAAAAAAATTTCACTACTCTCTTGACGTATTTTAGTAGATTTTATCAATAAAATTTAGCATTGTGGTTAATTTTTGGACTTATTTTTTTTAGCATATTGATGTGGTACATTGTTCTCTATTTATGGGAATTATTTTAGTTTAAAAAAATAAAAAATAGATGTAGGTAAATAAAAATTTGAAAGGGAGGAAAGAAAGGTAATTTCAAATGTATTTCCCCAACTCTATACCATTTCAAAAGAAACTTCAAGATAATTTGAAACATTTTATTGAAGTGATCTACTTTTATGCAAACATTTTTTATGAAATACCCACAAATATAGATCTCAACTAGAGAATCATTGTAACAAATTGGAAGCACATTATTAAAAACAAATACCATGCATGGTATATTAGTTCCATACAATTCATATTGAACTAAACATGAAGCAGGGGTAAATACTAATAATGAGATTGGCACAAGAAATACTACATAAATGAATAAATATGATTTATTTTTACAAATAGGCCTTACTAAAAATGTCAATTTAGATGAACTTGAGATTCTTACTAGATGTTATTTTTAAAACACAAATGACTATGATGAACATAGTATTCTTCAACATTTATATGATACTACACTTCAATTAATAATCACACAAAAAAAATCCTAACAAGATGACCACCTTCCCTTAACTTTGAAGGACCCAAAATATGCACTATCACCTGAACAACTAGTATGTACAACCATTATAGAATAATACAAAGATAATTCCTTAAAACAACCATTATACTATTAATTAAAAACTACAAACACATGAAATTCCTATTTAATTTATTTTATATCATATATAATTTAAAATTCAATGTTTAATACATGTATTTGTAAAATATATTTTAAATATATAAAAAATTATAAACATTATACTGAATTTCATCTTCATTTATAAATTCATATATAATTTATAAAAATAAATAAAATTAAAATTTAGAAGAATAAATAATATTTCATAATAAATATATTTAATTTAGTTTTTAACATGAATATTCCTGAATAAAACCATTACACCAAGTGCGACAAATTTTTTTCTCTTGGTCTTGGAAGTCTTAAGAGACTCATATTTTAAATTTTTTTTGGAAAATTCTATTTGGAATTATGTGAAATATTCATCCTTAACATATATACCATTCAATTTGCAACTTATTTGATTTGTTCCATGGACCACCACCCATCTAAATAAAACCATTACACCAAGTGCAACAAATCTTTTTCTCTTGGTCTTGGAAGTCTTAAGAGACTCATATTTTAAATTTTTTTTGGAAAATTATATTTGGAATTATGTGAAATATTCATCCTTAACATATATACAGTTCAATTTTCAACTTATTTGATTTGTTCCATGGACCACCACCCATCTAGAGATATATGGAAATAGAAAATGATTGTGCAACTACCAAATAAATTCATGAATTCAAATATTTAAGGTTGGGAACCTAGCAATAGATCGTAGTGTAAAAATTCAATTCTAAGGCTCCTATTACATTGATGGTATAGAAATTACATGACAACCTTAAAAATGATGCGTTTATGCTCATCTTTTCATTGACAATTTTAAATATCATGAATTTATTTTCATATTTTACACAACTTAATATGTGTATATATTATGGAGAGTATATGGATTCCAACTCCTTACAAATCTTATACAACATGATGTCATATATAATCTTTTTATGGTTTCATTAGGAAATTGGTCACATCCATATGACTTTTTATCAAAATCAATCTTTTTAGATGGCTACATATTTGTAGCTTTCATGGTAGCTTATCTTCATCTTTTTTAATAACAATTTTTAATATCATAAATTTATTTTCATTTTTTACACACATTAACATGTGTATAGATTGTGGAGATTATGTGGGTTCCAACTCTTTAAAAATCCTATACAACATGATGTCAACTATAGTCCTTTTATGGTTTCATGGGGGAATTGGTCACATCCCTATGACTTTCTATAAAAATCACACTTTTTACATGGCTACATATTTGTAGCTTTTGTGGTAGCTAATTCAGTCACATCCTTGTCATTATTTGATACATCATGATTTATTTCATGCCAAACTTACTTTTTATAGATCACAAATTTTGTATTTAGAAAAAAATACAATGTTTATGATAGCATTTGTATCCTACTAATATGGGTTTTATAGGTTCAATTATTAATGAATTTTTATGTACAAGTATGGAGATGATTCTCTCCCAAAACATAAATAAATAATGAGACATCATTCTTACCATTTATTTTCTAACTTCAATTACTACATAGCTTAATTTGGAATGCATGATTCATGTAGTTTACATGCACACCAAAGTGATGGTAAAACATAATGGATAAAAGTACATATCTTGCACTTTTGTGTCATTTTTTTGCATTTACTTTAGTATTATCATAAATATAATGTCACGATCTACTTGATTTATTTGTCTTGGATCATAGTATCCAATCCTAACCATGCACCTATTGATCTTAATAGCCTTATCTTCACAATAGAATAGACTAAATTGAATACCTTAGGCTCTTAAACTAGATCATTGGTGTGAACCTATTTTTTAGAATAATCTACTAAACAATCTTGTCCTCAATTTCAAATGTAAAATTATTCACTATCAAGGTTGGAATTGTGAAAATTAAGTTATTGAGTATAGCATCTATGTTTGAAAACACATTGAGTTGAGCACCTAGGATCTTCTATTTATAGATAGTCCTTTGTCTTAAGTTGTGTTAGCCAAACTTCTGGTTTTATGTTGAGATGCATGCATATGTTTTTATGTTTACACCTTGGTTTGTGTTTCACTTTCAAACCTAATCCTTTGCAATGTCTTGTTCTATTACAATGTATGCTCTTTTCCTACAGTTGTAAATGCACACATGTTAATTGTGTTGGCTTATTAGGTTTTCATTTTTTTGTGGCTTATCAATATTCTGATATATATCTTAGTAACGTTGAGTTATTTTTATTTTGGAAGTGCTCATTCTATAGGTGTTTTTTCTTTGGTAAAATAATTTTATGGAGGTATTTTTGTATTCATACTCTTATGTTTTCATTTTAGGTGATCTCATAGCCTTTGTGGCATATCCTTATGCTTTATATGTTTCCTTTCATATGGTTGTGTTTATTCATGCCTATATTTGCACATCAAGCTCCTCCCATGGTGGCCTACATATATTATTTTTAATATTCAAGCCTCAAGACCATTTTCCTTTACGCATGCCTAAAAAAAATTCACATTCATTTGGCCAACTAATTCATACTTGCAATCCCTTGTCAACTGCTTGTCACTTCATTTTTATTTTTCTATTGAATTCCTATAGCTAATCACTACATAAATTAAAGCATGTGGTAATATCTTTAATCACTTTGTTTACTATTGTTGTTGTAATTAAATGTGTTGTACCCTGTCCTAGGTCATTATTACACCTTAGTTAAGTTTGCGTAGGGACCACATAGGAGGTTGTTGAGACTTTCCACTTTTGGTGGACTTCACATGTCATTACTTTATCACTTCCACCTTTTGTGGTGATTATCACTTTTCCACTTTAGGTGGAGTGATAGCTTTTCATAGTTGTATCATGTCATAAGATTACAACACTTGTCATAATCTTATGCCCTTCTATGTTCTCACCTTGGCTATATAACCAAGGGGTCTCCTATGTACTGCTCATTCCATCATATTTGCATTATTGGCAGAATGCAATATATTCTTGTCATCTTGTTTCTATCTCTGTTATGCTTGTGATTTCTATTAGGCCTCTAGATCTTGGGTGGCTACCTTCATAGCCAATTCTTACATGGCATCAGAGTGGTTGGAGGTTCTTCGCATAGCCATTGTTGGGAGATTTTATCTCGTGTGAAGGTGGTCAAGAGGAAAATTTGAGGAGTAGTAGAATTTTGGTGCATCCTAGACTAGATATAACCTCAAATTTGGATTTAGAAGGCTATTTTTAGTCAAAATAGCCTTTTGTTTCGTCAAAATCAGACATCGAGAGCCCTAGATTGAAAAAAATCGCCTATTTGGGTATTTTTTCAATTTTTTGAATTTATTCTATAGTTTTAGAAAAAAATATTTTCTAGAAAATTCAAAACTTTCCTAGTTCCTTTGTCAGAATATTTTTTGAAAAAATAAAATTGTAAATTTTTGAAATTTTTTTTGACAAATTGTATTTTGATTTTTTGATTTTTATAAATAAAAAAAATAAAAAATAAAAATTGTGTTGTTTTGTTTTTTATAAATCAAAAATAAAAAAATATTGTGTACCTTACATACACAGGGTACTATAGACCCTATGTAGCAGGGTACTACGACAGTACCACAGAGGCCATGTGGCAGGTAGCCACTGGCCCTCGCAGCCCCACCCCCATCTACCGACGGTCGGCCATAGCTACTCACCACCACCAATACTCTATATTCACTGGCAGACATTTCAACAACCAACTACAACAAAATCTAATGCAGTTCATGAAAATCAGTGAAAGATTTTATCGGAAACAAAAGATTCTGGCGATGTCTAAATAGACCTCAAATTTGAGCTCCCATTTCAGAAGAATATTCTACACGAAGGGCATATTATTTTTCTACGGCTAGGAGGACATCAAATTTAATCACATGAAATGTTGATGTCATCACAACATCATTGATTACGTCAGCAGACTAAATTTTTTTTTCCCCCTCTCCAATGGAGTGTTCAATTTTGCAGTTTGACTTTGAAGGCTCATAACTTGCTCATTTTGAGGCCTTCTTTTGAGATTTTTTTTTTATTTGGGATAATTTTTCATGTACTTCATAGTGGCATACTTGGTTTCTAATTTTGGTGGATATATTTTCCAAAAATTTTAGTTTCTCAACACTGTACCTATCCAATCCTCATTTCTGCAACTTCTAGGGCTCCATTCAGGCACATATAGACTCCTTTTTAGGTGCCATTTTTATTTAAAGTGCGTGATTTTTTTTCTACTTCTTGAATATACAATTAGTTTGAAGTGATTTTGAGTGGAATTTGTACTTTTAGCATATGGTCTTTTTTGGCGTATTTGGCACTTGTATTGCATAGATCTAAATTTAGGTCTTTGCTTCATTGTTCTAATATGTTCTCAACCCATTTATGGCAAGTTGTAAATCAGAAATCATAAGCCCACTTAGCCAAGTTGCAAGTGGCCTATTGTACACGCACTGCATTATAAAGTGCCAAGATCATCTCTTTGGTGGGGGGGGTACTTTGATTGAGTGAATTTGGGGAGGTGTATCTTGTGTGATTGTGCCTATTTTCTCTCTTGTTCTCTTGCATTCCATCATGGGTTCATCTATAGTTCCACTCTTAATTGCACATAATTATGCTACATGGAAAGTATGTGCATGGAGTAAACTAATGGAAAAAGGTTTATTTTACTACATTGATGGAACCATAACCACACCTTCAGATTCTAAGGTAGATCCAACTACATATATGGATTGGCTCACTAAAACTTCTATGGCATTAGGTACACTAAGAAAGTTCATTTTAGATGATCTCATTTTCCATGTTGATAAATGTAATACAACCAAGGAAGCTTGGGATAAGCTTGTTGCTTTGTATGGCAAGGTTGATAAGGTTAAGGGGTATAAGCTTGAACATGATCTCCTAAGCCTTGATCCTAAGGTTTTTGATACAATTCAGGATTATGTCACTAAGGCAAATGAGCTAAGAGCACAACTAAAAGATTGTGGTATTGAGAAAGAGGATGATCAATTAGTCTTCAACTTGTTGGACAAGCTTCGAGCTAAGTATGCAGGCTTTGTTTCAAGTTCTTGGACTCAAAGATTGACAATAAGCAACTTCAAATCACCATCTTTTAGGCTCTCAAATATCTTTTGATTTTTGAGCAAAATAAGTTGATGAAAATGGGTGTTCTCAAGTCTTCAACTTCAAAAGCATTGGTTGTCAATCATGGAAATAACAAGGAAAAGGGAGAGACCAAAAGAAATATTCACCAAAGCCACAAGGAGAGAACAAAAAATCCACTCCAAAAAAAACTTTATCTTCTTGAAAGAAGTACAACTATTCAAGCAAGAGGGAGCAACCAACATGTGCATATTGCAAAAAGATTGGTCATGAAGAGCATCATTGTTATGTTAAGAAAATTGATGAGTTGAAAAAAATCCTTAAGAAGAAAAATATCAACTTGCCAGTTGCATATCAAGAGAAGGACTCATCCCCTTCCACTTATACTTCTAAGGGAAAAAGTACAACTCTCATGGCAACAACATCAAGCTCATCACCTTCTTCTTCATCTCAACAAGAGAAACATAAGGGGAAAGCATTTCTTGCAGTTGCAGATTCCAATTTAGATAGGTGGATCCTTGATTCAGGAGCTTCACATCATATGACTTCGTCCAAGGATATGTTCTCTTCATTTGATTCTTGTTCATCACCACCCATTTTGATGGCCAACAACACTTCTTTGGCAGTTTGTGGGAAGGGGTCTATTGAAATTGAAGGTGGAGCATTTAATGATGTTTTATGTGTGCCTACTTTGTCAAGGAACATCCTTTCCATCCATCAAATTACACATAGTGGTATAGGAAAGAGTGTAGAGTTCACACCAGATTCTATCATTGTTCGAGATTTGCATAGAAGGGCTCTTGTTATAGTTGGGGAGGTTGATCATCATTCTTGATTCTATTCCTTCTCATATTTTTCTCCTATTGATGATTTAGTTCACCCTAGTGTGGACACACTTGAGGTGATTGAGTATGGTTACTTGAATCTTGGAGTGCTTACTACTCCTAAGGTTCTTGAGCCTATTGCTAATACTCCCTCTCCTACATTGACTGATGCATCTAGTGATACTTGTGTTCTGATAGTTTCAGTTCCTTGTGATTCAGTGCAACAGTGCGTACCTCGTCTTCCAGCAATAGTTTCATGGGATGACTACTTGATAGACATTGGCAACTTGTTTGTGGAATCCTACATTGCAGATTTGGGAGACACATTTGATTACTTACATCTTCTCTTTGATGAAGGTGATTCTTCTTCAGTTGTTGTGAGGGAACACTCTGACTCTCTGCTACATGATCAATCTTTTGAGGTTGATGTGATTGTGGATGCATATCTATAGTAGTTGGAGGAGGCCACTTTCTCTTTTGAGAAGACGTTTTCTTTGGAGTATGTTCTACCTACATCCTTGCTAGATCTTGAGTTGTCTTTTTCAGTGGATGAGAGTGTTGCTGCAAATGGGTTCTCACAGGTTCCAAGAAGTGAATACATTGTAGCTTCACATGGTTTGGGAAAGGCATCTTTCAACATCAATACAAAGAACTTTGAGTAAATTTCAGAGACTTCTTATATTTTGAGGGTTCTTCCTTCTTCACTTGTGGATTGGGGAGACTTCATTCATGCAACTTTGGTATTGTTTCTTCCCACGGGGAGGAAAATTGTTCGACATGTTTGGAGCAGCTTCTTCATTCCTTTCTAAGCATCTTCCATGGGTGAGCATTATACATTGAGGGGGGCTACCTTGTCTCTTTTCTTCTCTTGCATAGGGGGACTTTTTCCTCACATGGGGTTTTGTCCTTCTCATGCCATATTCATAGGCTTTTGTATCTCATCTCTCTTTTGGGGGGTAGTTTTTTTCCATTGGATTTTTCTATCTTTACTCCACTTATGAGAGATTGCATTGCATTTGTACATGGGTACCTAACAAGGCCTAGTAGTTGGGACCCATCTTTCATTGTTTGCATTTGTGTACATTCTCCCTAAGTTGCACTTAAGGGGGGTGTTGGTGTAATTAAATGTGTTGTACCTTTTCCTAGGTCATGATTACACCTTAGTTAAGTTTACTTAGGAACCACATAGGAGGTTGTTGAGAATTTCCACTTTTGGTGAACTTGACATGTCATTACTTTATCACTTCCACCTTTTGTGGACACATCATGTGATTATCTCTCCACCTTTTGTGGGTGATCCACTTTTTGTGGTGATTATCACTTTTCCACTTCAGGTTGACTGATAGCTTTTCATAGTTGTATCATGTCATAATATTATGACACTTGTCATAATCTTATGCCCTTCTATGTTCTCACCTTGGCTATATAACCAAGGGGTCTCCTATGTACTACTCATTCCATCATATTTGCATTATTGGCATAATATAGTTTATTCTTGTCATCTTGTTTCTATCTCTCTTATGCTTGTGATTTCTATTAGGCCTTAGATCTTGTGTGGCGACCTTCATAATAGCCAATTCTTACAACTATCTTAAGCAATTTTCTAGTAATTTCCTTTTGTTTCCCTTCCAACCCCTATTCTCACACTATTGGTTGCCTTATATCCACAAATAGTAAATTCCCCCAATACCTTATCACTTTGTGTCATTTCCTCATTAGTAGTGCTAAACAACTAATATTTTAGTACACAACTTCACTTCACATGCCAAGTGTCTCGTGTTATATCATTTTTGTTGAGTTCGCTAATTGTTTGATCATATGCCATGTTCTCAATATTTATCATTTGATGTAGTAACCTATGATTTTGGTTCCATGTAACCTATATTTATTTTCAAACATTCTTATTGGCCCATGTGTATCCTTCTATTAGCTTGATCCTACTTATTTTATCCCATGACATATAACATTGACCATTGTCCTAGTGCCACAAGCCCTAGACCTAACAACATGTGATGGGTACTAAATTTGTATCAAAGATTACCTTATCTTCTATAGGGGGCCTAACCTTTTCTTGCATAGTATCTTCACTAATTTATGGCCTACCACACATTGCTTGTTGGTGCTATTAGGCTTAATCTTATATGTGGAATGTACTTATCCCTATCTACCTATTAGTGCATGAATAAAAGAACAAAGTTATATCACACTTATTAAAGGAAACAACCAACATTGATCCAACTTTTAAACTTGAATCACTAAAACAAGACAGATATGTTTTGAATTTTGAAATGATTAAACTAATAAAATATTTATTTTTACTATATTTTATTCCTATATTTTCTTTAAAAAATTAAAAAATTATTTGAATATTGTTTTTTATAAATTGATAATATAACTTAGTTACTAAAAAATGCTGAAAAAATAAGTCACATGAGATGTCAACCTTTATATAGTATTTTTTTTTTCTCCTTCAATTTTTTTGTGTGCATTTATAACTTGAAACTTTAGTACATGGATTTATTTTTTTCCAATTTTAATAAATATATATATTTTTAAATAGATTTTAAAATGTGCATGTATTAGAACATAGATGTTTTCATTCGACGTCAACTTTCATATTATCTATTTATCTAAAATGGAAAATATATTATACACTCTTGATATAGATTCTTTAATCTAGTGCATCATATTATTTACTGATTCTTTTAATAAGTTTTACTATTTTTTCTTGATAACCTACTTTTAGTAAAAGTAGAAAGGAAAATATAAATAATAATTTAATCTTTTTTTTTAAAAAAAAAACTAGACTTAAGGATCCCGGTAAGTGCAAGAAGATGAGTCAATGAAATGTGGAAGTTTTTGCCTTAGGCAAAAAAATTAATTCAGCTTGCAAAAAGCGGGATCCCGCTTTTTAATAAATAGGATCCTATTTTTGAAAATTTTAGTTTTTGGAAAATTTTCAAAGCGAATCCGTTTTGAAAATTTTCCAAAACATAAATTCTAAAATGGAAAGTTTTCAAAAGCGGGATCCCGTTTTGAAAACTTTATTTTGAAACTTCCAATTTTGAAAAATTTCCATTTTCAGAAAGTTTTCAAAACGGGATCCTGTTTTGAAAACTTTCCGAAAATGGAAATTTCTGTTTTTGGACCGTTTTATAAAACGAGATCCCATTTTACAAAACAAGATCCCGTTTCATAGAACCATAAAAAATGGTTTTTTTATGAAACGGGATCCCTTTTTTATGAAACGGGATCCTGTTTTGAAATGGGATCCTAGTTTTTTATGAAAAGGGATCCTATTTTTTAAATAATGAATATTTGGGCGGGTTTTTGGCTTGTTTTTTGGTTCGGGAAATGGTTTGGGGAACCGAACCTAGGCTTTGGACCTGGTTTGGCCTGCAACTTGAAGGTCTTGTTAATGTCACAGGAAAATAATGACTTTGGACATATGTTTGAAGACCTATTTTGCAGAATTTTTTTACGAAATTAAAACCCATTATAGATGAGACAGTGTAGATTCTAAATATGTAATTTTTTTAATAATTTGAATATTTTTTCTATTTTTCAATTAATTTCTAATGAAACTAGTCCATAAACTTGAATTATCAGGTTTTTTTAGTATTTTAGTAACTTTTGATCAACATAACATTTTGATGAGCGGATTGCATGAGAACAAACTTCAGACAATTCTTTTCATTAAAAAATAAAAAATAAAAAATGATAAGTTTAGGTCATCTTATGCATGTCGTACACAACGATATTTCAAGACGACAAATATGCCTAATAAAAATTTAATTAAAAAAAAAATTCAATAAAAAATTACAAAAAAATATCAAAAACAAGCTTCAATGAGTCACAAATCTTTTCCCAAAAGGATTTTGAAAAATATGATAATTTAGGTCAAAATATGGATGTCGTACACATTCATGGTATGGTATAAAAAAGTGAATTTTAAATAGCGGTTTCTAGAAACACCTATTGAAACTCAATTTTTACAATTTGGGTATTGAAATAAATTACATATTTGGAAACTAGACTCCGAGTACTACATTTTATGATTAGTGACTTTTTTGAAAATTTCATCTCTAAGTGCTTCAAATTTGAAGGTCAAATGTGTCAAATTCTGAAAATCAGGGAAAACACCCACTTTTTGGCCAAAAAGTGGACTCAACTTCTTACAGGGTCACATCCACAAAAGGGTATTTTTATATTTGAAGAAAAAAAAGTTATTTGCATGAGTAGAAATTGTTGAAACCTCAATTTTTTCAAATAAATCTATTTTTTTGGTAAATTTCCCTCAAAGTGGTGCTACATATACATTCAGCCAACAATTTTAGTTGGAAAAGTTGTGGATATATATAACTTATTTAAAATGAATCTTACGAGATCATATGTTTGACCAAAATATAATTTTAGTTAGAAATACCTAAATTCACTTGTGTTGATAAGTTGGTTGAAAGTGTGACACAACTTTGTACTTTTACCCGCATGTTGTATATTAATTATATGGTGGTGCTATGCTTGTGATTCTTCCTCTCTATTAATGGTTTTTTTAACTATGCCCATGCTCAAGTTATTTATCATATAATATCTTATTCCTTGAATTACAAAAAAATATGTTAAGGGTTATGAAAGGGGGTTCACCACAATGAATAGATAGCAAAGGAGGTATTATGGACCTATTTCTCTTATTTCACTCAAGGAAATGAGATCTAAACAATGAAATGGCTATCAACCAAAAGGTGAGTCAAATCAAGCTATGAATCTAAAAATTTCCCTTTTTCACTAGGATTGGGGTCTAGATTAAATAGTAGTTTGGGGAGAAAGATTAAAACTATCAAATAAACTCAAAAATGCAAGATATAAAGTGCAAATGAAATATTGTACTCAAAATTAATGAAACCAACAATCAAAAGGAAGATTTGAGAAAGGGAAAATGATGTGTACCAGTCACCAAAAGTTCCTTTTTGAAGCTCACTAAGGACTCATTCAACCTATGGAAAATGGGTCCTAGCTAGAGCTATGCAAAAATGCTTTCTATATTTTGTCCTCCTGTGTCTGCACTCCCAGATTCTCGAGTTCCATTATTAGACAATCAAAAATAAATCCTATAGCATATTTTTCATGAGATGACAACTTTCCTGGAAACTTTATTCAATTTTTCTCTTCAAATTATCTTCCACCTAAAACCCACAAATAGAATCAAAAGAGGAGAAAAATGTTGTTTTTGTCGATGGGGTGTTTTCCTTGGTCAAACCTTGTTTGAGTATTTAAACTTTGAAATGAAATGTAATAGCATGAAGGAATGATGAATGAACAAGCAATGTCACAACTCACCAAACCCTTGATTTTGATTAAACCTTGGAATGCAAATCTACAACTAGCATGAAGTGACCTCAATGGATGTGGATCTTGATATTGAAACTTGATTTGAAATGATATCTTTGAACGCTTGGAAGTATCATAAACTCTACTTCACCATATTAGCTCAAACAACATGCATGACTTTGATATGATAATGGATCTTGATTTCTTTAAAAAATCTTCAATAAATCTACCCTTGAATGCATTAAAAATGCTCTTGAATTTCTCTTGATCTCATAAAATTGCTATAGGAATGCTCTCTTGAAAATTCTAGGTGCTCATGAAATATTCTAGGTGAAACTTAGTGAAGTGACCTCATATTTATATGTAAGTAACCTTAATATCACAAAATTCAAATATCACAAGCCAACATCTGAATATGAATTTGAAATCATTAAAATACTAAAAAAAAACATAGTTTAAATTATGATCCTAGGTCTAAGTGAGGACCCATTTTCCCTATGGTGAATGGGTCCTATGTCACTTACCTAGGATACACATTCTTCAAGGATGATGTTGTGCAGTTTTCGTACACACACCCCACTGAAAGCAGGGACCCTATTTTTGCTTTCATTCTTAGTGTTTTGGCCCTTTAATATTGAGGATTTGGTTGCCTTGGAATGTACCTAAATGATTATCCTACTCGTGCAAATCCCCCTTTTTGAGGAAACACTTTGAAAATATTGTGTTTTGGGATATATTTTAGGTTTTTCTCTATTTTCAGGAAAATTCCCTCTAGGTGGAATTCCTTGAATGCCCTAAAAACCCAACAAAGATTACTTTGTATTTTTTTTGGAAATTCTAGGACTTCTCAGAATTCTGTCTAGTTTGGACTTTCCTGAAACTCCATCGTTCCTTTAGATTCCCAAGCCTACTGTCTTTTCAACGCATTTATGCCTCCTATACAATCCTATAGTTTTCTTTTATTGGATTTAATTGGGATTTATGATGAGAATTTGTGTCATTTTCCTTGTTATGATAATTGAGGAGCTTGATTTTGACTTTCTATCATCAGATTGTGTGTTTGAGGCTATGATTGATCATTATAGTAGAGTTTTCTAGTGACCACTTGCATTCTACTCAGATTTCAAGGTTTCTTTCCATCTACTACTATTTTGATTTCTTCGCTCTCATGGTATGTGGATATGGCCTTCTCTTTTAATGAACAAATTGAATTGCTTTAGGGTTTGTGTGTGTATGCTTTGAGTTAGGATTTTGATATGGTAGAGTTTGGTAGCAGGGCTAGGGTTTCTGGTTTTTGTTTGATACTCTTCCATGTAGCTCGCATTGCCTGTCCTTCTACTTGACTGTGATTCAATGTGGTTAATCATTTCTATGTTTAACTCTTAGTTTGATTTCATGATTTCCCATGTCAAGTTTAGGTTTGACCTAGAAATCCCTAACCTTTGATAAAATCACATCTTGGGAAAAGTGAAACTTGTTGTTCATTGTCCAATCTAATAATCACCCTACCTTAATTAGGTTGTGGGAGAATTTGTGTGAAGGATAGCAAAAATCAAAAGGTGGGTTGGATCCAAGCTATGCTATCATGGTGATTTCTTAGGGTTTCCCTTGTTGAAATCATTGCTCATATTGATTGAATCTCATTTAGATATATTAGAAACCTAGATTATTCATCTTGCACTTTAAACAACCTAAATCCAAAACTAAATCCCAAACTTCTTAATCATTTGATTGATCTGGGTGAAATCCTGACGAAGTCAAATATTTCCTAACAAAGTCAAACATTTCGGGTTTTTGAACACCTAATAGATTTCCTTCAATTTAGGAATTCCTGAATTTTACATCACTTTATTCATTTCCAAAAAATATGCTTAAAACAATAAAATTACACTGACTTCACAAAATTCCATTTCCTCAGGATTTTACCAAGATTTATTTGCCCCTTCATTTTTCCAAAATTTGTGAACTATTGCAATTTTTGTGGTTTTCTTGTCCTTGGCTGAATTCTCTAAAATATTATTGAAAATGAAGAATTGATAAATAGCATGAGTTATTAGTTAATGATTCTACATCATGTGATCAATTTGAGTTATTTAAAGAGGTGTCATGTTGTTTCTTACTTGATGGGGGTTGATTAAATGATTGCTAGAATTTTTTACGCTTGTTTCGGTGAATTCCGTCTATCTTGGAATTTCTCAAAATTTCTCTTGCCTGAATTCTGTAAGAGGACTAAAATTTGATCATTGAAAAAAGTAATCTTTATGAGATTCTTGGGGATTTTGTTCACCATGGGACTTTTCTTAAGGATGAATATATCATTTTGTGATGGATTAACTTGAATTTCATGTTGTGGTGGATCTTTATTGTGGTCTATTTGTGGAATGCAAGTTGAATCAAGTCAGGTCGTTGCTGGAAGAACCGAGGGCAAGGTAATGGATCCAAGTACTGAAGGCTCTGTTGTCTCTGAGGTAGAAAGGATTAAAATGGATATAAAGAGTAGAATCTCATAAACCAACCTAACTTCCATCTGGTTAGAGGTCACCGATACAAATGTTGGGTTGTGGGATTATGAGGAATTCAAGGCAAGGATGGAGGCACAAAACCTCCCTCTGTTGGCTAGAAGGATATTGGAATTAGGGTTGGCCCATGTAGTTGGATTCCCTCCTACAGTTCAATACTACGAGTTGGTGCTTGAATGTGCTAGACATTATGACAAGGGCACAAAAAGGATAGTTTTTCCTCAAGGAAGAATAGTGGAAAATCTTAATCCTCTGTCTATATCCCAAACCTTTGACATGCCCAATAGGTCTCATGTAGTGGGTTTTGATATGGATATAGTGAAGAAGTATTATGATGAATACACCATCAAATCACAGTAGGTCATCAATTCATGGTTGGAGAAACCCAAGTTTCACTTCCCCAAGCTACCCAAGCAACTATTTAGAGCTAAGTTCAAGAAGAAATACTATGATGCTATCACAATCCTTAGTAGGATGGTGGGATTGAAGAGTGTAGGAGTATTTGAAAACTAGATGTTCCATGTCATTATGAGGTGGAGCAGAATATTGACTACCATTGGGCATACATTATAAGTGTGATGATAAATGAACAAATGTGCAATGTCCTATAGACAAATACCTTCACAATGACCTCCTACTTGGTTTATGCACTTGCAAGGTTCCATCCATACAAGGGGCTAAGAACAAGGGGTGTGTTTGGACAAGATGTGATTTATGAGGTATACCCACAATTTTAGTTGGGTGGTACAAGTTATAGGAGGGTGAATGATGCATTCACCATGTACATCACTAGACTATTGCAAGGTACAGAGCATGTTTGGATCTTAGATAATTCCAAGGAATTAATCAAGAGGTTTGGAGCTTGTTTTATCTAGTTCCATACCTTTTCATACATTGGACTAGCTGGTTGTCAAAGGGCTCCATATAGACTCCCTAGATATCCCACAAATCATATTATACTTCTATAGGTCACAAGAAAAATCTATGATTTTCATGCAATTGTCAAGAAGGATAAACATAAGACCAGATTTGGTGGTTATTATACTTTGAGGATAGGTAGTAATGAGGCTTTCCCCTCTATTAATTTGGCCCATGCTTCTAAGGAATAAATGAAAACTCTAGGTCTCTCTTTCTATTCTAAGAGCTCTAGATTTGATAGGACTGGCGAGGCACAAAAGAAGGTCAACATGGAATACAACCCAAAAGATGATATAGAGGATTATTGGGATAACAACAAGGATGAATTTGAAATTAGAAAAAAGAAGCTCCTCAAGTTACCAGTGAACTTGTTCTAGCTATAAAACATAAAAGCCATTCTAGATCAGATTGAAGATGATGGAGATTTGATTCAAGGCCATGACTATGAAGCTATGAAGGATAAACCAGTTGGAGAAATAGATTGGTTGGAGGAAGATAAGACATAATCAGAGCAGATCATGACCCCAGTGATCAAGAACACTAAGTTGTGGCTCAAGAAAAAGATATGGGAGTTGGAAAGTGAGGGTGTACAATGCACCTATGATATAATGGGAGTCCTAGAGTCTCATTCCACTTCAAAAGAGTCAACTAAGGATGATCCTAAAGGTAAGGCTAAGGTGAGCTCTCCTTTCAAGATAAAGATTAAAGATGCTCAGGTGGAGGAGGTAGATGAGGTAGAGAAGCAAAGAAAACCCATAGATAAAAAAAGGAAACACATTTCAAAGACAAAGAAATCTACAAAAGATGAAGCTAAGAAAGAAGAAAAGGAGGGTATTGCTTCTATGCCCAAGACAAGAAGAATAGTGATATTGTCACAGAAGGAGAAGGAATCCTCTAAGGCAAGGGATGAGGTTGACCCTCTAGTAGTAAGTGTGGAAATTTCAAGAGAAAAGACATAGATGTACAATAGAAGATCAAGAAGAATCTCTCCTAAAGATGGTGTGTTGAAGGGAAGTGCTCCCTCAACTATTCCTACCATTTAACATGATAATGCCCCTCTTTCTGATGAAACTCATAATGTACCAAGTGAATCTAAAGATACAAAGGATTACCAAGATCAAGGAGACGAACTCCAAGAAGGTGAACTTTACAATACATAGGAAAAAATAGAGAAGATATTGCAGTCTCCTTTAGTAACTTATGAGGATTCACTTGCAAGAAATGAAGAGGATAGGCCTCCACACAGAGAAGAAATTCCAACCAAGAATGATAAGGGAGTGATGATAGGGTTGGCGAGATGCCTAAAGAGAAAAATCTAAATGAGGATGTATCCAAGGTTCAACATGATGTGGTTGGATAAGGTAATATACAATCAGATTCCATTATTCCTAGTTGAATGGACAAGGAGTTAAAGAGTAAAAAAATTATGGTAGATGACACTCCTCCTAACTAGGATGAATTATTGGAAAACATAGGAAATGGAAAAGCAAAGAAGACAACTAAGGTTATCTCCAGGATTGAGAGAGATGAAGCTAATAACAGGGTGATTAACATTGCCACCCTTGTACCAAACAAGAATAAGGATGAAGTGGCTAGTAAATATTATAGTGTACATAGTATAGCTTGGGACCCACCTCTATGATGTATGAAGCTAAGGGACTTGAAGTCTCCAGTATTGCTATTTTGAGTAGATTGAAGAAAGAGGTGCAAGCTAAATAGGATTTGAAGAAGGAGAATGATAAAATTAAGAGGTATTTGCAATACTTTATGAAACCCTTACAATCCATTAGCTCCTCATCATCTTGTGCAAGTTATCTACAACAAGAGACCATAACTGAGTTGGAGAAGATGAAAACCACCACACATGCCACAATGAATTTTTTGTAGGGAGTGGAAGCTAAAGGAGATAATGCCAACAAAGATATCCTATCAACTGGTGGAGATGCTATGAGATCAATAGAGTGGTTAAAGAATGTAGTAGCTCAAGATTTAAGGAGGATGTGGATCTTTTGTTGTAGAAGACTAACACCATCATGGAATTTGCTGAAGATAAACTAGTAAGTGATGGGATTCTTCCTTCTCCCAAAGCTATAGAACCCTGGGAATGGTATGAAGTTTTGCAAATAAGGCAAAGGGTTTTCAAGAAAGTGCATAAGTAAGGGATGAAAATTGAGGACAACCTGATTGAGATCTACAATAAGTGCACTTCATTCTTTGACGTTATGACAGGAAGAAAAAGGTTTGCACCAAAACATCTGAGCTTGGAGCAATTGAGGAAATGGTGGAATGATGTATATTCTCTAGTTAATGAGGACCCAGTCACTGAACATTAGTTATTTGATGTAACCACATACATTGCAGTAATGGATAAGTATCAAACCATGAAGGTGGATTGGGATAAGGTTGTAAAGTAGTCAGGAGAGGACATTAAGTCCATTGAAAAAAAAATTAAAGTATTAGCTATTCCACCTGTAGCCAACTTGAAGAGGATATTTTTGATGGTGGAGGATATAATGGATCGATACAAAGATAAAAGGGGTAGTAGTTAATACAATGCCTCATTGGAATTTGTGCTTCCCCATTATTTCTCTTCCTCCTTCACATGCATTGGACTGAGCTATGTTGGAGATCCCAGATTGACCTGGATGGAGTAAATGCATTTAATGCATACTTTACTTTATTTTGAATTCCTCTTGGCTGACATGTTTTAGGGGCCAATTGTTTTGTGACCCTATTTGGGCCGACATATGATGTAATCTCTGTAAATAAGGGTTAGTGCCTTATTTTAAAGGGCTGGATAGTATTCCATTAGAGTGAGAAAATTAAGCATTAGAGAAAGGAGTTAGTAGTTAGTGTATTTCTAAGCAAGTGTTGTAACAGAAGACTGGAATTATTGCTACTATGGATGATTTAATGCAAGTAAAGACATTATGATTTGGTTCCTTTTTGGTGTTAATTTTATCTAGCATGGTTCCTATGATTGTATCTTTTGAAATTTATTAAGTTTATTTGATACATGTTAGGTTAATGTTAGATGACTTATTGTTGTTTATGATTTGATACTTGAAGTGTTGCAACAATCTCTAGTCCATACTTTTTGCAACTAGCTGACTATTAGTTGCTTTACAAAGTTAGCCTAGACTTTGATATTCATTGTGCTTAGTTTAGTTGTGAATGATTATTCATTTCAATTGCAATAGGGTTGATTGCATAAATGTTTAGGACTTGAAAATATTTTGTGCCTTAGAATATTTCACTATTTCTATAAGATTGGAGATTTATCTAGGTCAAGTATGAATTAGTTTTTGAGGGATTGGTCCATTTCAAAAAAATTATCATTTGCATTGTTGATCTTAGAATTAGAATTAGTCTTAGAAATATATTTGAAAATCTTATCTTTTTCTATTTATTTTGTTATCTATGTTAGATTTAGGATTTGAAGTATCACCATATTGCTAGATCTGATAAAGTCGAAGATTTAGTATTTGCTTGTAGTAAGGTCCCTTTGTGATTACCAACATTTTCAAATCATCACTAAGCTATTTATGCATTGTCAAGACCTTACATTAGAGACCTTGGGGTTATCTCTTGAGGCTTGTTGATAGATATTTACCTTTCAAGAGAGATAGGATGCTTGTATCTTGTCTGAGTTGTTGTGCAGAAAACACCATCAACAGATTGGCACTAGAAGGAGGGCCTAGATAAGCAAGCTAGATAAATTTCTATCTACCATTTCTCCTAAAATATTCAAAAGAAGAACTAGATCTGCTCTAGGAGAAGAGGAATTTCAAGAGTTGCAAGCTCCTACGAGGTCAAGAAGGACCAAAAGAAGAGGAGAATCATCATCCACCCTGCCACTTCCATCATCTCCATCATCCTCATTTTAATCGAGTCCATCCTCATCTAATTTAGAGGCCATTCCTATTTCACAACCCCAACCAATCATAAATCAGCCATTACCACCTCCACCTCCACCAATGGCTTTCCTCGCCAACAATCCATCTCCTTTGACCTTCAATAATTACAATGTCATGCACAAGAACCCATAACACTTTTGTTCCAAGTTCCATGTTAATGACCCTAATAGGACTAGGGAGGAACATATCAGGATTGTTCAAAATTTCCTTAGGGGTAGAGGAATCAACCATGAGGATGTAGCATGCAGGCTCTTTCCTTATTCCTTAGGGGAAGATGTGTTCTAATGGTACAATCATTTTCTTGCTAGGTCTAGTCATAATTGGACTGAATTGGAGACTACATTTCTACAAAATTTTAGGATTCCCATTAGTTTGAATGAGCTCTACCTTCGGTTCACTAAGGTTAAGAGAGATCAATAAGCCAATAGGATCCTTTAACAATAGGCTTCATCATGCTTATACTTGACTAGAAGCCCCTTATGTTGTAGATAAGGATATGACTTTAGAAGTCTATTATGGGGGTCTTGAAACTCTAATAACAACCTTCATGAAGTGGAGAAACAACCCTTTAACTACCCTACTTGATGCATACATCAAGGCTATTAAAGTTATTACTGATCTAAGACAACACTTTTCTAGGCCTTTACCATCATTGGGACCTACTACTCACCCTGGTCAAGTTCCCATTCTCAATTAGGCTCTTGCTAATCATACTCCTATCATGAATTTGATACCTCAGTTGCCTCTAGTTCCCCACCCAGGACCTCCTATAAATCAAGTTCCATCTATAGTCAGCTACCCCTAGCAAAATTTTCATCAAACTCTTCATCTATAGCCTTAGACTGGCTTCCCTACATATTTGTAGAATTTTGAAGTATTGAACAGTCACTAAGTTTTGGTGCTACAATAGGGTATCCTCAAAACAACACAAACCAACCTCCATTAAATAATTCTAACAAGGAAAGGTTGGATGAACTAGATGAACAAATGAAGAAGTTGAACATGGAGGTAACTTATCTAAGAAACTAGAATAGTTAGCTCCAGGTAGCTCAAAGGAGTAGGCAATACAATCATAATAGGGAAAATTGGGAATCTCAACAAGGACAACACTTTGATAGGGGACAACTGTTAGAAACTAGGAATTAGTTGCTAGACCAAAATACTTCCACCAGAGAGAGATAATGGTGAGAATGCTTGCTATATCAATATGCAATATTGATTCACAATTGAATTGATACAAATGTACAAGATGAGGCTTGCTTATAAAAGCAAGCATGGACAACCCTAAACCTAACTTGAGCTAAAAGATAGCTCAATTAGATAAGGATAAGAAAATACAACCTAGCACTTAAATAAAAGCCTAAGTAAACTTATGAAGATGTAATTAAATAGTTAATTACACCAACAACAACATCTTGAAAGAGGAAATAATTATGTCAAAGGATATAATTATGATAAAGGACAATCCTCGGGCCAAAACTTTGATATAGGGGAAGCTGGTGGACAAAGGTTTGATAGAAGACAACCACCTAGATAGAATAGGACTTGGAATACAAGGCCTAACAATGGAGGTGTCCCCACCCCATTGGATCAACCAATCAATCAAGAGAAACCTCCAAGTGGTGTATATCTAGCTAAAGTTTCTTTATCAGGCTGGTGTAGGCTCCATAAGATGAGTCAACATTCTAAATTAGAATATCCTGAGTTCCAAACAACAACTTCAATCTTTTAGTATGAGGTGGAGAATAATACAAGTAATTAAGAGTTGGTACCATCTACTCCTTATGACTCATCAGTGTTGGTGTTGAATCGTGCTCCTTTTCCGTAAAGCAAGGAGAATGTGCCTGAAGAAGAATCAAGTTAGTTCAATGAGGAGGTAGATTAGGTGTGCAATGGAGATGAAATTACATATTAGTTTGATGAAAATCCTATGAATGACAATGGCCCCATGGATGAGGAAGAAACTTATGTTGAAGAGGTGTAGACATTCCAACAGCCTGTTAAGAAATATGATCTAAAGGATCTACCAAATAGAGGCATGTAAATTGGAGGCCCCCTCACCACTTCTATTTCTCCAAACAACTTCACCAAACCTCTAGATCCCAATGCTAGCAGTAATCCCACATACCCTCATGTGTCTAGATAGTACTTATCTAAAGATTAAGGACCAATGGATCTATAAAAAGGGAGGACTACTGAAACGAGCAAGGATAAGATAGTAGAATACCCTAAAGAGGCTCCTAATTTTCTGAGTGTAGAACAACTAGCCATATATGTTGTAGAAGAGCTCAATAATCTAAAGGTAAGTCTCTCTACATTTGAATTATTGAGAGTCCCAACTATTAGAAATGCAGTTTTAGGAGATTATAATGTAAGTTCAATATCACAAGATAAATCAGTTAGCGGGAGTGTTAATAAAGCATCTAGTTCCCACATAGTAAAAGGTAAGAATCAGATTCACAATTAGGTTCACATACCACTTGGAGGTAAAGGGAAGGAGAAAGATAAAACTCAAGTTGCCCGGGTTGATACTCCCTTAACTCTATTTCAAGGGAAAACAAAGACTCCTCCATTCTTGATTTTTGTCTATATATTTGGTAAAATCTTGCATAATTGCTTGTTGGATTTAGGTGCTTCTACCAATGTAATTCCCTTTGGTTTCTATAGAGCTTTAGGTATTACCCCTACTAACTCCCAAAAGAGAGTTACTCAACTGGATAGAATTGAAATTAATGTTGTAGGAGAATTGAACATGATTCACATCCAGATTGCTTCTAACCCTAGAATTCAAAAAGTTATTAATATACATGCAGAAGATATACCTAATGCTTATGGTCTAATTTTGGGAAGATAATTTACTAAGGCTCTAAATGGATATGTATTGACTGATTAATCTCACATGTGGCTTTCCTAAAAGGGAGTACGAAACCAGATTAGGATTCAAGATTAAATATATGATCACAAAATATCAAAATACTTTGAATGAAATATTGATATTGAAGGTTAGCATGGGTAATTATGTGCCTACATACCCTTTTGAGGAATCTAATATGGAAGAAATTCTTATGCTACATACTACACCTATTGATCTAACAGCTGAACCTAGTGGTATTGGAGCCCTGGTGGAACCAATTGATGATTATGATCTTGAAGATCATCAACTTAGGTTGTTGGATAATTTCCAAGAATTCATTCAAAAGTGCATTAAAGATCAGAGTCATTTGGGTAGAGTAATGAATTTTGGAGAATTACTCTTTCCTAATTGGTATAGAATTCACAATGCCTCTCACTCTGAATTGGACTACTGCTTATGCCAAGCTGCAGTAGAACAAGTACAAAAATGTATCAACTCTACTCCAACAGTCAAAAAAAATATACAAATATTCAAGATGATCCCAAAGGGAAGAAGGTGATGCTTTCTAAAGAGCCTTCCAGTAGTAATAGTACAAGAGATGCAGCAAGGAAATATACAATTGCTAGTTGTTGGAACTTAAGGTTTGATGGATCTAAATCAAAGCAAGGAGCTAGG
Organism: Sequoia sempervirens; assembly: GCA_007258455.2. NCBI lineage: Eukaryota > Viridiplantae > Streptophyta > Pinopsida > Cupressales > Cupressaceae > Sequoia > Sequoia sempervirens. The sequence continues at coordinate 42,964,451 of VDFB02058242.1, forward strand.
GCAGGGTTTGAGTTAATCAGTCCAAGAGGAAAAACTTTATTTTCTACTCATAGAATTTAGTTTCATTGTACTAATAATGTAGGAGAATATGAGGCTTTGATTCATGGGTTACTTATGGCACTAAGGAAAAAGGTTAAAATTTTGCAAGTCTTTGGGGATTCTGAGCTAGTGGTTAAACAAGTCAGGAGGCAATACTCCTTCCATAATAGAAGTATAACCAATTATAGGAATAGAGTATGGGACCTTATTGAAAGATTTTATTCTTTCAACATTTAGTTGATACAACGTAATAAGAAACAAATGATAAATTCCCTAGCTCAAGCGGCAAGTACTTTGCAACCTTTGTCTATTTCTGGACTGAAGATGTTTACTCTGGAATTGACCCCAGTGCCTTCAGTGCCTGACAATGTGACCAACTTCTAGGTATTTGAAGATGATAATATATTTTGTATTTTATCACAAATTTAGATGTCTTTACTTCTTCGATTATTGATGAAGTTGAGCCTCAACAAGAAGAGATGGATTTAGAAGGGGTGATTAATTTGAAGACTAATACTATTCCAAGGGGAATGGTATAGCTAGAGAGGATTTCTGATCTAGATAAGGTTAGAGATTAGGAGCAAGATGCTAAGAAGGAGTCCATTAGTGGAAAATGTGAAACATACATGGGGACCCAAGATAATATCAAAAAAGTCTTCATTGGTAAAGTTTTTACTCTAGAGGAGAGAAAAGGAATCATTGATGCTTTGCATATGTATCAAGACATGATATCCTAGAGCTATGAAGACCTGAAGACATATGACACTTCAATTATAACTCATACTATCCCTTTAAAACCAAGAGCAAGACCCTTCAGGTAGAGGCAAAGGCCAATCAATGCTATGTTGGAACCCATAATTCAAAAGGAAGTACACAAGCTACTATCTACTAGAATCATATTCCCAATTACGCATTCAACTTGGGTTGTGAATCTGGTCCCTGTGAGAAAGAAAAATGGGGAAATCATAATATGTGTGGATTTTAGAAACTTGAATAGAGCATCAGAAAAGGACAATTATCCAGTTCCTTCACTTGAAGTACTTCAAATTGTCAATGGGTCTCAAATGATGTCTTTTTTATATGGTTGTTTTGGATATAACCAAGTTATGGTATAGTATGAGTGTAGTCATAAAATTGCTTTCACCACAAAGTGGGGCACTTTTTCATACGAAAGGATGCCTTTCGCTTTATCAATGTTGGAGCTACATTCTAGAGAGATATGGACATTGCTTTTAAAGATACAATTTGTAAGTGCATGATAAATTATATGGATGATCTGATAGTTTTCTCCAAAAAATGAGGTGATCATATAGCAAACTTATGCAAAGTATTTCAAAGATGTAGAGAGTTCGACATTTCTCTTAATCCAATGAAGTGTATCTTCAGGGTTACTGAGGGAAAATTTTTGGGGCATGTTATCTTAGAGAAGGGTATTGCAATTGATCTTGAATGAGTAGAAGTAATACTCAAGATTCAACCACTTGCTAGCAAGAAAGAAATGAAATCATTTTTTGGTAAGATCAACTTTGTACAAAAATTCATCGTTAGATTTGTTGAGATAGGAAATCCATTAAATACCATGTTGAAGTAGGAAGCTAAATTTAAATGGAATATAGAGGATAAAGAAGCATTTGTAGAAATCAAAAGGTCCATTGTTGAAGCCCCAGTCTTGCTAAGTCCTGATTATGCTAAGCCATTTTACATATATTCATTTGCTTTTGATCACTCCTATGCTGGCATGTTGACCAAAAATTCTAATCAAGGAAATGAGAATCCCATAGTATTTTTGAGCACACCACTAAAAGATGCAAAACTAAGGTACCCAAATGTTGAAAAATAGGCCTATGCCTTGGTTAGAGATGTGAATAAATTTAGACACTATATTCTTAGGAACAAGGTCTTCGCAATAGTACCAAACCCTATAGTCAGGTTGATGCTAATGCAAAATGAACTAGGTGAACATAGGGTTAAGTGGGTGACTATGTTTCAGGAGTATGATATTGAGATTCAACCCATGAAATCAGTAAGAGGGCAAGGGATTACCCAAAAAATGGAAAAAATGGGCTTTGACCTTGCAGCTCAACATTATAATATTGAAGACATTTCTCCAAGGGATTGGTACGATGATATCATTTACTATCTTTTGAATCAATAGTTTCCATATCACCTTAGTGTTGTACAAAGAAGAGGATTATGCTTGAAAATTGACAATTTCATGTTGAAGGGAGTTGTTTTGTACAAAAAGAACCATGAAGGTGTCTACTTGAGATGCTTAGGAAAGCATGAAGCTAAAAGAGTTATGGAAAAGTTTCATGATAGATATGGTACTCGCCATGGATCTCCACCCTCCACTGCAAATCAGATTCTGAGAGTGGGTTATTATTGGCCCAAATTGTTCAAAGATGCACATAATATTGTCAGAACTTGCCATGCATGTCAAAAAATAGCTACCAAAGAGAAGTATACCGTACTCCCACTTCAACTAGTTTTTGAGGTAAAGCCTTTTGTGGAATGGAGGTTGGACTTCATAGGTCTAATCAATCTGCCTTCTTCTATAGGCCACATGTATATTCTCACTATTACTAATTATTTCACAAGATGGACTAAGGCTCTTGCATGCAAACAATGTACTTTTGAAGTGGTAATGAATTTCATCGAATCAGGTATTATCAATCACTTTGGATGCCCGATGTCTTTGGTTTGTGATAATGGTCCTACATTTGTAGCATCATTGAAATTCTCTAACTAGACCTTTCATCATGGAATTATAATAAAATTTTCATCTAATTCTACCCTTAGGGTAATGGTATAGCTAATTCCTCTAATAAGAACTTCCTAACAGTCATTTGTAAGCTATTAGAGAAGAATCCCAAGGATTGGCACACTCAACTTAGATTTTCTCTTTTGGAAAACCGTACAAGATATAAGACCTCCTTAGGGACCTCTTCTTACCACCTTGTGTATGGTATAGAACCTGTATTCCCCATTCAATTGAAAGTCTCCACTTTACTATTCATTAATGAATATTATGATGAAGGGGACAAACGTGAAACTCACCTAGCTGAACTGTTACACCTTGGAGAAAGAAGAGATGAAGCCTTAGAAAATTTTGCTAAACATTAGGGTGTAGTCAAGAGATGGTTTGATAGGAGAGCCAAGGTTAAATCCTTTAGGATCTCTGACTTGGTTCTATGCTGGGATAAAGCACATGACTGAAAAGGGGAGCATGGAAAATTTGATAAACTTTGGCTCGACCCTTACCAAATTTTAGAGACTCTACGAGATAATGCTTTTCACTTGAAAACTCCCACTAGAGAAGATGTCCCACTACCTATCAATGGGCAGTACCTAAAGCATTACATCCAATCATGAGTTGTTTGCAACTCTTTTCTTGTACATAGTTAGAGTAGGTTTCCTTTCTATCAAGTTTTCTTTGCTTCTGTTTGGTTTTCTTTATGTTTGGTTTGGTTTTGCTTCACTTTTGCATCTGAGGTTGTCTTGTTTTCTTTTGGGTGTTATCTGGCACTATTCTAAATATTTCTCTTACAAAATTCAATCATTTTTCTAGAGTGAGTTGGTGAAAGTCCTTTATTTGGCATCATATGTATTAAGTGTTTTGAGTGGATAAGTCTTGGGACTGAGTTAAACTTGGAATGTATATAGGTCTTACATTTTTACATAGATCTTAAAGAATTCCAAGGTTGTACATAGTCCTTATGAAGTTTTCTTAGGTGAAAAATCTTATATTCTACTTTAGCACCACTGTGGGTCTCAACCTTGAGTGTGAACTTCATTGTTCACAGGTTGAAAATAAAAGAGAAAAGAAAAGAATATCAAGAAAGAAAAGAAAAGGGAAAATATTGAAAATAAAATGAATGAATTCAACTTATCAGGAGTATCTAAGTATCTTTACCAGGGCTATGGACACCTGGCTGGCATTGACACTCTATCCAGGATGCTTTTGGAGTTAGAATCATTATATAGCCTAGTTAGACCAAATTGGTCCCTATTGCAACTAAGGAAAAGGGAATGAACACATATGCACACACTTTGACCTTGGTACAAGAAAGGTTTACTTGCCTATGGGTTTTGAAGCTCTGCCAAATTGATGAACTAGTGTAAGGACTGGAACCAAATATTCTAGGTTCTTGATTCTAGTTTGTCACTAAAATGCTTTGGAGCATTTTCCTAGCAGGAGTCGCTAATTATTTGTGCAATTTTCACACACACGCCCTATTGAAAGTAGGGACCCTCTTTTTCTTTTGTTCTTGGTGTTTTGGCCCTTTGATTTTGATGAATTGGTTGCCTTGGCATGTGCCTAAATGATTATCCTACTCGTGCAAATCCCCCTTTTTGAGGAAACACTTTGAAAATCTTATGTTTTGGGATATATTTTGGGTTTTTCTCTATTTTTAGGAAAATTCCCTTTGGGTGGAATTCCCCGAATGCCCTAAAAACCCAACGAAGGCTACTTTGTATTGTTTTCAAAAATTCTAGGACTTCATGGAATTTTGTCTGGTTTGGATTTTCCTCAAACTTTGTCATGCCTTTAGATTCCTGAGCCTATTGCCTTTTCGACGCATTTATACCTCCTGTATGATCCTGCGGTTTTCTTTTATTGGATTTAATTGGGATTTATGATGAGAATTTGTGTCATTTTCCTTGTTATGAGTTTGAGGAGCTTTATTTTGAATTGATACCACATGATTGTGTGTTTGACACTATGATTGATCATTAGAGTAGAGTTTTCTAGTGACCACTTGCATTTTTCTTGGACTTTAGGGTTTCTTGCTAGTTGCTACTATTTTGATTTATTTGATCCCATGGTATGTACATGCTACATTCTCTTTAAATGAAAATTGAATTGCTTCAGGGTTTGTGTGTGTGTATGCTTTGAGTTAGGATTTCAATGTGGTAGAGTCCAATAGTAGGGCTAGGGTTTCTGGTTTTCGTTTGATGCTCTTCCCTATATCCCGCAATGCCTCTCCTTCTGCTTGATTGTGATTTAATGTGGTTAATAATTGTTATGTTTAACTCTTAGTTTTATTTCATGCTTTCCCATGTTGAGTTTAGGTTTGAGGGTATGTGCAGGATCATGATGGGCAAAAAAGTGGCAATATTATGGATATTTGTAGGGTATGTGGCTGATGACTTTTTTTTACCCAAAATTGATGAAACGAAAAGGGTTTTTAGAGAAGATTCTCATATTTCCACCAATATAAATTATGCTTTAATTTGAATTTAATAAATAATTATTATTCATTTTCTATTAGAATTATGACTAAAGTCCTGATAGATAGGCTGATTGAAAAATATATATAACTTTCAAACAATATCACATTTTTTGAATCTAAAACATGTGTCACATTCTATGCTTCACATACTATAGGATTAAAAAAATAAAAATTAAATTTCATGAATTTTTGACCAAGTTAAGGTGGTCACACATATGATTTTTTATTTATTTTAAAAGTTGTAATAAAAAATTCATAATTAATTATTTACTTGGAAAAAAATTACAAAAAAATATGCATCACATCTGGACATGGTCCTTTACTTATATATAAAATATTATAAAAAAATATTATCATTTTATTATGGTTAGGGTGGTTAGAGAGACACCTACTTCTTATTTTTTCCTTGAAATTTAAGTACTACTGCATTGAAATTTCAAATTTTCACCAAATAAATTTTATTTATTTTTAAGTAAACCTAGTAGTTTAGAAACTACATTCAATTTTCTACAAATTCTATTGTTGCATAGTTTTGAAATAATATAGATAACTTATTCAAATTTTTACGTCAAGTTGCCTAGCACTGATTTTTCTAAATTTTTTGCCACTTAAGGGCCTATTTTTTCCATGATGATCCTGCACATACCCTTGACCTAGAAATCTCTGACCTTTGATAAAATCACATCTTGGGAAAAGTAAAACTTGTTGTCCATTGTCCAATCTAATAATCACCCTATCTTAATTAGGTTGTGGGAGAATTTTTTTGAAGGATAGTAGAAATAAAAAGGTGGGTTGGATCCAAGTTGTGTTGTCATGGCGATTTCTTAGGGTTTCCCTTGTTGAAATCATTTCTCATATTGATTGTATCTCATTTAGATCAATTGGAAGCCTAGATTATTCATCTAATTAAGAACCAAAGAAGATGTTCTGTAAACCTCAAAGTGTAAAAATGCATTAAGAGAATCAATTATTACAAAGTGATCAATCCTTATGAAGGAGATCAAGAAACCCTAAAAGGGAAACCCTAAATGAAACCCTAGTGTGCACACTTAATAATTAATTAATTATTAATGTGCCTAAGTTTAGCTTAAGTAGCTAAAGGAATAAGTGACTTAATTAATTAATCAATATGATATAATTAATTAAGCATAATAACTTATTACTTTAACACCCCCCTTAAGATGAACTTAGGAAGAAGGTAAAACACTAGAATAAGATGCATGAAAGCAAAGATGGGTCCCAAAAACTAGGCCTGATCAGGTACCCATTTACAAATGCAAGAATGAGTAAGAGAAGGAAAAACACAGTGGGACAAAACCCCCCTTACAATGAGATTACATGCTGCAAAGAAGCACTGGAAGAACTCTGTAGAGTAACACTGGAACCTGATACTAGCAAGCAAGGAAAGATTCTTCTATTTACTACTAAAACCATATGAGAGTCACTGATTGAATCAAGGAATCATGATAAAGCAATAGCAGACCCGATGCCATGGAACACTCGAAAACTCCAAACAGGAACAACCTTGAAATCTATGAAGTAGCAAGTGATTATTGAATGATGCATTACTGAAAACGAAGTGCAAAGATGCAAGATGCACCCTCCCAACTGCCAAAACATCCAAGTAATCTCCAAACAACTCATCGGGCCAAATATGGACTAAGTGATCAACCTAGAATAGATACAGAAAAATTGCATGGGAAGCAACATAGAGCTCCTTAATACCTTTCCAACGCCGTGAAGATAGTGAAAATCAGAGATCGTGGCAAAAAGTTATGAGCTCGGAAGTCCAAAAACAACATCTATCTTCAAATAGAAATAAATGTAGAAAAATAATAAAAAACTAAAAAATAAACAACACTACTAGAAAGTGCTCGGAACCAGCTTTCCGATGATATCTGGTTTGCCCATTTTTAATACCGTATGCCCAAGTTATGACCAAAAGAAAAAAATTGCTCTTTTAGGGAAAATCAGGGCTAGGAAGGGGGCTTGGAGTGCCATACGGCTGCTGATGTCAGCACTTCACGAGCTTAAAAATGATATCCATTTGGCCGTTAGAGCAAAAAATCGCCCTGCTGAAAAAATTTGGTGCGTCGGTATATTCTGGCCATCAGATTATTCCCTGTACGGATCCAGAATATTCTACAAGAAACCACCCAAAATATTCTCTAGGGATTGGAATATTCCCTGCGCTTGTTAGGGTTGGGCGTGGGCCCTTGATCCACCATAGGACTGGTGCTGGTGGGCTGGGCTTGGTCACGGGCTGGGCGCATAGCGCCCGGTCCCCCATACGACCAAGGCTGCAAGTTTTGGAGCCTGCGGGGCCTGCACAGAGCCGGCGACAGATTGGTAGTGGAGAGGCCGAGCGGCTGGCCGATCGGTGGCTGCCCGGTGGCCACCCGGTGGCTGCTGGGTGGCAGGATCCTTTAAAATTGGAAGTGCCAGCACGGGTTTCCAAAAACCCTCTTTTTTAAATTTTTTTTTGATTTGCGTGCCTCGTAATGAATGCTGGGGAGGCCGTATGACCCCTCAGGAAATTTTTTTTTGCCTCCCAGATCAACTGCACCAAAATCAACGAAATGATAGACGTTCTTAGGGTTTTGGCCGCTTTGAACGCAATGGTGACGTTCGTTTGAGCCCAAAGTTTCCCAAAAAATCGGCTACCCCCAGATCTTGCAAAAAAGATGCCTATGGAAACCCTTGCATTAGAAACTCACTGAAAGGCCATATCTTCAAATCATGAATAGGCAACTGTAGGTCTAGAGCTCTAATACCATGTTAGAAAACCAAGATCGCCTGCATGCAAGATGGATACCTGTCACATGCAAAAGATATGAAGAACCAAAGAAGATGTTCTATAAACCTCAAAGTGTAAAAATGCATTAAGAGAATCAATTATTACAAAGTGATCAATCCTTATGAAGGAGATCAAGAAACCCTAAAAGGGAAACCCTAAATGAAACCCTAGTGTGCACACTTAATAATTAATTAATTATTAATGTGCCTAAGTTTAGCTTAAGTAACTAAAGGAATAAGTGAATTAATTAATCAATATGATATAATTAATTAAGCATAATAACTTATTACTCTAATAGATTGAATCTCATTTAGATCGATTGGAAGCTTAGATTATTCATCTTGCACTTTAAACAACCTGAATCCAAAACTAAATCCCCAAATTCTTAATCGTTTGATTGATTTGGGTGAAATCCCGACGAAGTCAAAGATTTCGAGTTTTCAGACACCTTGTGGATTTCCTTCACTTTAGGACTTCCCCAAATTTTCATTGCTTTATTAATTTCCTAAAAATATGCTTAAAACATGAAAATTACACGGACTTCGCAAAATTTTGTTTCCTTGGAATTTTATTGAAATTTGTGAACTATTGCCATTTTTGTGAATTTTTGTCCTTGGTGGAATTCTCTGAAATCTTGGTGAAAATGAAGAATTAAGAGATAAAATGAGTTATTAGTTAATGATTGTGCATCATGTGATCAATTTGAGTTATTTAAAGAGGTGTCATGTTGTTTCTTAATTGATGGGGGTTAATTAAATGATTGTTGGAAGTTTTTTTGCTTGTTTCGCTGAATTCCGTCTCGCTTGGAATCTCTCAAAATTTCTCTTTGGCTTGAATTTTGCAAGAGGACTAAAAATTTAAACTTTGAAAAAAGTAATCTTTATGAGATTCTAGGGGATTTTTTGACCATGGGACTTGTCTTAAGGATGGATATATCATTTTATGATGGATTAACTTGAATTTCATGTTGTGGTGGATCTTTATTGTGGTCTCTTTAAGGAATTTAGGTTGAATCAAGTCAGACCATTGGTAGAAGAACCAAGTGTAGGGTAATGGATCCAATTATTGAAGGGTCTATTGTGTCCAAGACATGAAGGATTAAAAGTGATATAAAGAGTAGAATCTCAAAAAGCAACCTGACTTCGATCTGGTTAGAGGTCACCGATACAAATTTTGTGCTATGGGATTATGAGGAATTCAACACAAGGATGGAAGCACAAAAACTCCCTTTGTTGAATACAAGAATATTGGAATCAGGGTTGGCCCATGTACCTAGATTCCCTCTTACAGTTCAATGCTATGAGTTGGTGCTTGAACATGCCAGACATTATGATAGGGGCACACAAAGGATAGTTGGTCCTCAAGGAAGAATAGTAGCAAATTTTAATCCTATTTATAGCCTAGAACTTTGACATGGCCAATAGGTCTCATGTACTGGGTTTTGATATGGATATAGCAAAGAAGTATTATGATCAAGACACCATCAAATCACAATAGGTCATCAATTCCTAGTTGGAGAAACCCAAGTCTCACTTCTCCAAGCTACCCAAGCAACTCTTTAGAGCTAAGTTCAAGAAGGAATACTATGATGCTATCACACTCCTTAGTAGGGTGGTTAAATTGAAGAGTGCAAGAGTATTTGAAAACTAGATGGTCCATGTCATTGTGAGGATGGAGCATAATATTGACTACCATTGGGCGGGCATTATAAGTGCAATCATACATGAACAAACATGCAATATCCTATAGACAAAGACCTTAACAATGAATTCCTACTTGGTTTATGCACATGTGAGGTTCCATCCATACAAGGGGATAACCATAAGGGGTATGTTCGGGTAGGATGTGATTTATGAGGTATACCAACAACTGCACTTGGGTGACACAAGTTATAGTAGGGTGAATGATGCATTCACCATGTACATCACTAGATGATTTTTAGGTGCAGAGCATGTTTGGATCTTAGATAATGCCAAGGAATTAATCAAGAGGTTTGGAGCTTGGTTTATCCAGTTCCCTACCTTTTCATACATTAGAATAGATGGTTATTAGAGGGCTCCATACAAACTCCCTAGATATCTCGTAGATCATATTATACTTCTAGAGGTCACAAGGAAGATTTGTGATATTGATGCAATTATCAAGAAGGATAAACATAAGACTATATTTGGTGGTGATTTTCCTTTGAGGATAGGCAATAATGAGGCTTGCCCCTCTATTAATTCAGCTTATGCTTCTGAGGAAGAAATGAGTACTCTGGGTCTCTCTTTGCATTCTAAGAGATCTAGATTTGATAGGACTTGTGAGGCACATAAGAAGGCCTACAGGGAATATAGCCATAAAGATGGTATAGAGGATTATTGAGCTAACAACAAGGATGAATTTGAAATTAGAAAAATAATTTCACCAGGTTACCAATGAACTTGGTCTGGCTATACAACATAAAGGCCATTCCAGATCAAATTGAAGATGATGGAGATTTGATTCAAGGCCATGACTATGAAGCTATGAAGGATAAACCAACTGGAGAAATAGTTTGGTTGGAGGAAGAGAAGATAGAATTAGAGCATATTATGACTTCCGTGATCAAGTACACTAAGCTTTGGCACAAGCACAAAATGTGGGAGTTGGAAAGTGAGGGTGTGCAATGCACCTATGATCTAATGGGAGACTTGGAGTCTTATTCAACTTCTAAAGAGTCAACTGAGCATGATCCTAAAGGTAAGGCTAAGGTGAGCTCTACTTTCAAGATAAAGATTAAAGATAATTAGGCAAAGGAGGTAGATGAGGAAAAGAAGCAAAGAAAACTCATTGCTAAGTAAAGTAAACACATTTCAAAGAAAAGGAAATATGCAAAAGATGAAGCTAAGAAAGAAGGAAAAGAGGGTAGTGCTTCTATGCCTAAGAGAAGAAGAATAGTGATATTGTCACATAGGGAGAAGGAATCATCTAGGGTAGGGTATGAGGTTGACCCACCAATAGTAAGTGTGGAAAGTTCAGGAGAAAATACACGGGTGCACAAAAGAAGATCAAGAACTCCCTCTCCTAAAGATGGTGTGTTGAATGGAAGTGCTCCCTCAGCTGTTCCTACCATTGAACATGATAATGTCCCTCTTTCTCATGAAACTCATAATGTACCAAGTGAATCTAAAGATGCAGAGGATTACCAAGATCAAGGAGAAGAATAATTCCAAGAAGGTGAACTTTACAATATAGAGGAAAAAATAGAGAAGATATTACAATATCCATTGGTAACTTATGAGGATTCACCTACAAGAAATGAAGAGGATAGGCCTCCACACAAAGAAGAAATTCCAATCAAGACTCCTTCACCATGCAATCAAGAATAAGAGAATGATAAGGGAGGTGAAGATAGGGTTGGCATGATGCCTGAAAAGAAAAATCTAAATGAGGATGTATCCAAGGTTCAACAGGATGTGGTTGGATAAGATAATGTACAATCAGATTCCACTATTCCTAGTTGGCTGGACAAGGAGTTAAAGAATAAAAAAATTATGGTAGATGATACTTCTCCCAACTCGAATGAATCACTGGAAAACATAGGAAAGGGAAAAGAAAAGAAGAAAGATAAGGTTATCTCTAGGATTGAGAGATATGAAGCTAATAATAGGGTGATTCACATTGCCACCCCTATACCAAACAAGAATAAGGATGAAGTGACTGGTAAAGATTACAATGTACATACTATCAGCTTGGGACCCACCTCTATGATGTAGGAAGTTGAGGAATTTGAAGGCTCTAGTGCTGCTATTTTGAGCAGATTGAAGAAAGAGGTGCAAGCTAAATAGGATTTGAAGAAGGAGAATGATAAACTTCAGAGGTATTTGCAATACTTGATGAAACCCTTGCAATCCATCAGCTCCTTATCATCTTCTCCAAGTTTTCTACCGCAAGAGACCATAACTAAGTTGGAGAAGATGAAAACCACCACACATGCCACAATGAATTGGTTGTAAAGAGTGCAAGCTAAAGGAGATAATGCCATCAAAGATATCATATCAATCGGTGGAGACATTGTGAGATCAATAGAGTGGTTAAAGAATGTAGTAGTTTAGGATAAGGAGGATGTGGATCTTTTATTGCAGAAGACTAAAACCATCATGGAATTTACTAAAGAAAAACTAGTAAGTGCTGGGATTCTTCCTTCTCCTAAAGCTGCAGAACCTTGGGAATGGTATGAAGTTTTAAAAATAAGGAAAAGGGTTTTAAAGAAGGTGCATAAGGGAAGAAAATTGAGGATAGCCTGACTGAGATCTACAATAAGTGTATTTCCTTCTTTGAAGTTATGACAGGAATAAAAATGTTTGCACCAAAACATCTGAGCTTGGAGAAATTGAGGAAATGGTGGCATGATTTATATTCTCTAGTTAACGAGGACCCAATCATTAAACATTAGTTAGATGATGTAGCCACATACATTGCAGTATTGGATAAGTATCAAACCATGAAGGTGGATTGGGATAAGGTTGTAAATAAGTTAAGAGAGGACATTAAGTGCATTGAAAGAAAAAATAAAGTATTAGCTATTCCACCTATAACAAACTTGGAGAGGATATTTTTGATGGTGTAGGATAAAATGAAGCGAGAAAAAGACAAAGGGGAAAGTAGTTAATACAATGCCTCATCAAAAATTTTTCTTCCCCATTATTTCTCTTCCTCCTTCACATGCATTGGACCAAGCTATATTGGACATCCCAGGCTGACCTGGATGGAGTACATGCATTTAATGCATACTTTACTTTATTTTGAATTCCTCTTGGTCGATATGTTTTAGGGGACAATTGTTTTGTAACCCTATTTGGGCTGACATATGATGTAATCTTTATAAATAGGGGTTAGTGCCTATTTGAAATGGTTGGATAGTATTCCATTAGAGTGAGAAAAATAAGCATTAGAGCAAGGAGTTAGTAGTTAGGATATTTCTAAGCAAGTGTTGTAATAGAAGACTAGAATTGTTGCTACTTTAGATGATTTAATGCAAGTAAAGACATTGTGATTTGGTATCTTTTTGGTGTTAATTTTATCTGGCATGGTTCCTGTGATTCTATCTTTTGAAATTTCTTAAGTTTATTTGATACACATTAGGAAAATGTTATATGACTTAATGGTGTTTATGATTTGATACTTGAAGTGTTGCAGTAATCTCTAGTCCATAATTTTTGTAGCTAGCTGACTGTTAGTTTCTTTGAAAAGTTAGACTAGAGTTTGATATTCATTGTGCATTGTTTAGTTGTGAATGCTTATTCATTTCAATTGTAATATATTTGATTGGATAAGTGTTTAGGACTTGAAAATCTTTTGTGCCTTAGTAGATTGCACTATTTTTGTAACATTGTGGATTTATTTGGGTCAAGCAAGAATTAGTTTTTGAGGGATTGGTCCATTTCAAGCATTTTATCATTTGCATTGTTAATCTTCTTAGATATCTCTTTGAAACTCTTATCGTTTGTTATTTCTTTTGTTATCTTGGCTAGATTTTGGATTTCAAATATCACCATATTGCTAGATTTGATAAAGTCAAAGATTCAACATTTTCTTGTAGTAATGTCCCTTCATGATTACCAACATTTTCACATCATCACTGAGTTTTTTATGCATTTTCAAGACCTGACATTAGAGACCTTGGGGTTATTTCTTGAGGCTTGTTGATAGAGATTTACCTTTTAAGAGATATAGAATACTTGTATCTTGTCTAAGTTCTTGTGCATAAAACACCATCAACAGATGCATGCTATGTTTAGGCATTAATGAATGCCATTTTTTCTCTTTAGAAATTGCAATTAATTAGGCTTGGATTTGAATCACAAGGGCCAATCAAGTTTAAGTAAGCTCAATTAATTAATGAGGCCTTAGATAAGTGTCAAAGTGTAAAGGTATACACTTTACAACACTAAAATAGGGCACAACTAAGTCCATTTTAATAAATAAGGTCTTAAACTTAATGTGAATATGTAAAATACATATTACAACACTAAGTTAAGGCATAATTAAGTCCATTTTAATTAATTCCAAATTAAGTGTGAAAAAGGGATTTTTTTTCCTATACTACATTTAGTCCCCACTTTAGTGAGAGGATGACCCTAGGTCAAATTAACACTAAAGTAGACATTCAAGACACGTATGTGTGCAACAATGACAAAGATGCTCAATCATACAACATCACATACCAAGAAGATCAAGCTTTGACTACCTAATGTGGCATGGAACACATCTAATATTTTTGTCATGTTCTCACTCCAGGGTAGTGGAACCTCAAGCTATCCACTAGGTGAGACTCTGAATGGGTGGAAAATAATATCAAATTTGTCCCTCTTAAAACTGAAATAAGGCACCACAAAACAAGGTTTTGTGATTCATAAGGCTTAACAAGCTACATTATGCTAAGCACCTATGAAAAAGGTAAGGCTCCATAGGCAAGCAAGGTTTGTTATGATTGGTGACCTTGAAGAGGATTTCAGTCTGAATAAGGCTTAACAAGTTGTGTCATGCTAAGTACCTATGAACAAGGCAAGGCTCCACTAGCAAACAAGGTGTGTTATACTTGATGGCCTTGAATTTAGGGTTTTTGGGATTCACAAGGTTAATAAGTTGTATTATGCTAAAAAATTATGAACAATGATGCTAGTATAAGCTTTTTCAAAGGTATTTGCCATAGTTCATGTAAGGTATTCTTCTTAGGGAACATCGTGCCTAATTTCTCCAAGAGAGGACAAGTCAAGAGTAAGAGATTCACTTTCTTAGGGAATGTAGTGTGTCACATAATCACTAAGAGGAAATTAATACACTAAGAAATGTCACACTCTTGGAGGACATCAAACCAAATGACACCACAAAGAAAAGGAAACATCATAGGAAGAAAGAAAATTGCACCATAAAACATGAGAAATTTTAAAAGATATTGTCAATGTATTCCCCCATTTTAAAGAAATTGCCACAACATTATCGTGAGAAATTTATTAATGTAGCCAATGTTCAATCCTAAGACATGAGAGCTTACTTAGAAAGCCCTATGCCAAGTCATATGTTCCCAAAGTGAAGTTGCATCATGAAAAAGGAAGGATGGATTTCCCCCAAAAATACATAAGGAATCTACAAATTCAATGATAGTATATCTTTGCTACAATATTGTTATAGAGCTCAGAAACATCATCATTCCCCAAATACTCATAGAGCTAGAAGATGACATATAGAGAGTCAAAACAAAGAAAAATATTTTGGGTTAATATGGAAGAGACCTAAATGTATTGATGTCTTGCATCATCCCCAAAAGGAAAAAAAAATACAATCACAAAAGATAAATGTTTACAACAGAGAAGAATGTACATACAAATAGAGGAATGCACAAAAAGAGAGATACATCAAATGAAATAGTGTGGGGGGATCAAATTAAACATATTCAACCACACAAAGAGCATGAGAAAGAAAACAATGGAAAAGACTAGTAAAGCACATACAAGTCAACCTATAGGAGGTCATTTGCATCCCAATCTTATTTAGTTTATGCAGAAGGATGACAACTAGCCAAAGGGAAAACATCAAGTTCCAAACTAGGACAAGGCTATCTAACCCCTCGCCCCCACTAACTGCAAGACAAGGATGAGTTGAGATGGGTGATGAGAATCAGCTCCTTGCAATAAAGAAAATGATATGCAATGAATGTAAAACATGCAATAGTGAGGAAGCTATGATCCTACAACTATTACATGGAAAGGAGAAAAATGCATGGGTTAAGGGATTATTTTTATGTTACTGAACTCCTCAAATATTTTCTTTAAAGCATGACACTCATCAATACTATTCCTAATTCTTCTATGATATTGATAGTGAGGATTTGTATTTTGATTTTATTTAATGGGTTGTAATGTTATGAGTCATTGATTTAAAAGTGTGTGTAAGATCCTTTCATTTTTAGACATGGGACAAGGAAATTTGAGTTTCTTGCTTGATTCACCAATTTTTTGAGGTAGATTTTGAGGAGGAGGGCCTAATATTCCATTATCATCCTTGTGAAGCACTACTTGATTGTTAGGAAGGACATTTGTATCCTTAGAAGATGTTGAAGGATACGGATTTTGATATCCTAGTCCTTTGGTTTATTCCATAGGAATTTGTTCTAAAAGTTTATGAATTTCATGCTCATTAGTTATGTCACTTCCTTGTTTAGTTAAAATTTTAAAGCCTTGGCCAAAAATCTCTTCTATATTTATGGTTATGTTTGTCACTTTGCTAACATAAGATGGATAGGTATGCAATTGAATAGAGGAGATAGGTTCATGCATTGTTGGAATTTTAGAATAAATTTGTGACTCTATTTTGGGATGTAAAATACCAAACATCTCAAGTTTTTTTGGTTTTTTCATGGAAGGATAAAAGGATGCATTATTCTCAATATTGTTAAGGAAATAATTTATGAACTTATCCATGCTAACCTAATTTTCTCCTATGATGTTGATTTCACAAGGACAATCATTAGGATTTGATTGAGCATGGTTAGGGTCAATTGAATTAGGATCATTCCCAAAAACACAACTTGAAACATCAACTAGAGATACTAAAGACTTCCATATATTACCAATATACATGTCCATTTTTTTAAAATGTAAGGGGATTTTAGATTTTCAAATTGTAAACAAGGTAATTTTCTGATTACACAATACAAAAACATAAAAATGATATCTTCTAAATTATATTTTGAATTCACCCAATGCACTATTTTTATCAAATGAAGCTAAAATATTACCAAATTCAAGAAATACAAATTTTGAAAGCAGAAATTGAGATTTGAGAGCAACAAATAGAAATGAAAAAAATGAATGTTTTAATGCCCAAAAAATCAGGGACTCATTCTCCCTAGGGTGAATGGGTCTTGGTTAGGGCTTTCTTAAAATGTATTTACAAATTTCTTAGTTGATTTTAGTGGTTTTTGGATTTTGATCTGAAATAGTGAGTTATAGTTTTAATTTTCTATGAAATGAAGGTTGAATGAAAGTGCATAATGTGTCAAAATGACAACCTATAAGCCTAACTTCATATGCAATTTTGTTTCAATTTTAAAATTTCAATGAATGATGATACAATACCATGTACTTGACTTGCAAACTGACTACTTTTTTGTATTGTTTATATTTTAAAAGATTCAAAGATGCAATCCTAAAAACACTAATATAAAATGCAAAGTTGAATGCAAAATAAACACCCTAAATGAGACTCAATTCAATGCAATGGATTCCAAATCTAAATCTAGGGTGAAAAAGGACTCCAAAATTATAAAATGCAATGATAAAAGTTAGGTTCACCAAAATGAAGTAAATAAAAATATGTTAGTTGTTATAAAAGGGGGTTCACCACAATGAATCAATAGCAAAGGAGGTATGATGGACCTTCAACTCTTATTTCATTCAAAGAAATGAGATTCAAATAATGAAATGACTATCAACCAAAATGTAAGTCAAATCAAGGTATGAATCTACAAATTTCCCTTTCTACTAGGATGAGGGTCTAGGCTAAATAGCACTTTGGGGAGAAAGATTAAAACTATCAAATAAAATATGAAATGCAATCTATAATGTGCAAATGAAAGAATATAATCAAAGCTAATGGAATCAATAGCCAAAAGGTAGACCTAAGAAAGGGAAAATGATGTGTACCAATCACTAAAAGTGTCTTTTTGAAGCTCACTGAGGACTCATTCGCCCTATGGAAAATGGGTCCTAGCTAGGGATATGTAAAAATGCTTACTATGTTCTCTGCTCTTCTATTTGCACTCTCAAATTTCCTAGTTTTGAACACATTCATACAACCAGAAATAAATCCTTTAAAGAGTTTTCATGAGATGACAACCTTCCTTGCAACTTTGAAAACTTTGCAACTTTCTTCAATTTTTCTCTTCAAAAGATCTTCCACCTAAAAATTGTAAATACAAATATAGGAGGAGAAAATGTAATGTCCTCTTATTAAACTCAGGCTAACCTATCCCAGAAATAGAATATGCACAAGTTAGGATCAAGAATTTGTATTTACCAACAATTAATTTTGTACATGTAATTTTTCTTGAAGACCTGCACACATCATGCATTACCGAAAAATACAAATAATTCCTTGAATCAAGAATCAATTAGACAAATTTCATATTGGAAATTTTAGGAATAGGGTAGATGCATTATGATCTAGTGCATAGAACACATTAAATTCTAATGTAACTTATTACTCTTGAGCTAAACAGATCTTCGTATTCTCCTCCTTCCTAACCTCATCAATGGGAAAAATAATTATTGTGCCAAGGGCGCGTGAATAGTCTCCAAGTGGACTTTCTCGAGGTTTCCTACCCATCTTGGGACCATCCATCAATTGACCGAATTACCCACCTTTCCCTCACAAACTTCCTATCCTCGGTGGGTATTAGCAAAAGGGATTTTTCTGGAATCTATTCTTGGAGTAATAATCATAATAGCTTTGGGGTGCAATAATTTCTATAAGCATCATTATTGGGACATCAATGATTAATATTCATTTATCTCTAGATGTGGAAATTGCTATTTATTTACTCTGTATAGATGAAACTTAATATATGGACACACACACACACACACACACACACACATATAAATATTTATTGATTGCAAACATGCAATTTAATATGCATGCACTTATCATATTGTTTTATTTGAATTCACAAGTCATCATAGATTAAGACATTCACTAATATTGATTCTAATTGATTTGAGTTAGGCATTACATTGTAGCCCACTATCATAGGAACTGGAATTCGATTTTATAAACCTTACTGTTATGTAAATTGGTTGAGGGTACTTACCTTAAGTCGATGCACTAACTAGATTTTCTCAAGACATAATTTCCTATAGCCCGACTAGTCTTCTCTCTCCACGTGATAATCCTTATGCTCTAGTCCTAGGCCCATTCTTAAATTCCTATAGAGACGTGTCCCTTGCTGCCAATGACCATTTAGAGGAGTCACAATCCTTTCTGAATCATTGGGTTAGAGGATTGATGTCATTTGGAGCTAGTGATCAAGGGATACTTTCTAATAGTCTTGAGATTGCTTACTTAATTAAGTTTGTTATTACATTTCACAAGGTTGTTTCTGAATGATAATAAAAAACATTTCATTATATTATTATTTTATTATTTTATTATATCAATTAGAAATAAGATTATACTCAAGAAATAGTTTGCATATGGGTCATGATGGAAAACACCAATTATTGGAACAATTTTTAATGTTATCTATTTCTCATATACATATGCACAAATTTGAGGGTTATGAAAGTCCAACCTCCCTAAATTTTCTTGTCCTCAAGAAAAATTTAAACTTGGATGTTTAAAAATTTCTTCACTTTCCCATGTAGTGTCTTCCTTAGGAAACCCTTCCATTTAATCAAGTATTCGGGGATAATTTTGTTCCTCAACTTTTTCTCTCACATGTTTAGGTAGTTTTAGGTTCCAAAACAAGTCTACCCTCATCATCAACGGGTGGTAATTTTATGCATGAAGCAATTTGTTTCCCAAGAACCCTTTTAACTCTAGACACATGGAAGATATAGTGAATATTGCTATTGCTTGGTAACTCGAATTCAATTGCCACTTCACCTATTTTTCTTAGGACCTTTTAGGGACCATAAAATTGAGGCTTTAATTTTTCTTCACTGCTTACTTTAATTGAAGAATGCTATAGGGATGGAGTCTCAAAAAAAACAAATCTCCAACCTCAATTGTTCTTTCAACCCAATTTTGGTCTGCATAAATTTTTTGTTGATTTTGAGCATGATGAAGATTATCTTTGAGAGCTTTCATTATATCCATGCTTCATACCCATAGAGAGCCTTGAATGGGATCATTCTAATGGACATGTGGTATGTGGTGTTGTAGCAATATTCTCCCAAGTGCAACCATTTAACCCAAGATTTTTGTTGACCTATGACATAATTCCTCAAATATCCTTCTAGCCATTTATTCACAATATTTTTTTTCCATTGGTCTGACAATTGTAACTAGTACTTGGAGTAAGATTAGTACTTGTGAGCTAGAAGAGTTATTGCCAAAACTAGCTAAGGATAAGACTATCATGATCACTGACTATATTTTGAGGTAAACCATGCAACTTGAAGATTTCCTTAAAAAAAATTTGGCTATCTAGTGTGCTCTATATTTAGTGGATATTGGAAGGAAATGAGCATACTTAGTTAACCAATCCACCACCACAAAAATGCAATCCTTTCCCTATACTTTAGACAATCCAGTGATGAAATCCTTTGAAACACTTTCCCACTTTTGGTTTGGGATAGGTAGTGGTTGTAGAAATATTTCTAGATGGTTTAGTTTTAATTTATTCTTCTATCAAGTCATACATTCTTGAACATATTTTCCCACATCCCTTTTGAGGCTAGTGCAGGAGCACCTGCCAAAGTGCTAAAGTGCAAGTACATTCTGAGGTTTTTGTTTTAAATCCTTTTTGTTGTTTTGGTAAGGTCTAAAATATCATTTAGATTGTGTTTGAGGACCTTTTTTTGCTTATGTTAAAATTTAATAAGTTGGGAATCCTTTGTGTGGTTGATTCCTAGGTTTTTGTAAAAATTGCAAAACACATTGTGTTTTGCAACAGTTAACTTTTGGCTGTTTTAGGGCTCAAAGAGAAAAACTAACTGTCTTCTAGGCATTGTAAAAGCTCATTCTTGACCTTTGAAGAGGTTAGAAAATTTGTATGTTGGCAGTTTTCAAGAAAACAAGAATAAAAACAATGATTTTTGTGGTGGAAAGCTCTATTTTTTCTGTTCTTGCATGTGACAGCTACAAGAAATGAATTAAGTAAAGTTTTTGTTGAATTAATTAACATGAATTGAAGCTATTTGAAGCATATTAAATGGTTCAGTAGATTGGTTTTCCACCACTTTCTTCCTTGTTGTAAATACTGTGTTTTTTTTTCTTTTTGCTGCTCTGACTGGTAAAATACAGAAAAATGGAGTTTTAGTTTTGTTTCCTGTCCATACCAGGAAGTATGGACATTTTGGAAACAATGAAAAACTCCCTCTTTGTATATAGTTTAATTAAAGAAGTCTTTATGAGTGTTGGTAGCATGTTAGGAAGCTTTCCCTAGGCGAGTTCATCAACACCCGGTTAGGGAAAGATAGTGCAAAATTAGTTTCCACGTTGCAAGGATGTTGCATCTCCATTAAAGGAATGTGTACAGTGGTTGCAGGGGACCTTAAAAAGATTTGAAAAGAGGCAGGAGTCATTATAAAATCATTTGGTGGCTGGAGAAAGAGGACAGTCCTTTGTGTGTCCAAGAAAAGGCTTAAAAAGCCCTAAATTTCTCAAAAATAGTGATAGCCCTGTGTACGGCCTGAGAAGGTCAGAAACCAAAAGAATCTTGAAATGCTCCAAATTTTAGCCAGGGTTCCTTCTTTGAAATTATGGTGTTCATTGAGCAGGGAGGAGTATTAAGCATTTATTTTATTTGAGGAGACCTAATTCTAGTAGCCTTTCCAAACCCTAAACTAGGGTTAAATGAAAGCGATAGAAGGAAGGAGTTTTGTGCTTGGACAAGAATCATTCCTTGACTGTTTTAAAGCTTTGAAAACCCATGCACACCCTTGAATTCAAGTGAGGAAACATTGGAGGTTAACTAGTCTTTAGGCTTATTAAAGGCTAGATGGAGTATGTGTGAAAAGGCACCAAGAACTGATTGGTAACAACAAATTAGTGATGGTAGCAGGGTTGGTAATGAACCAGGGGTACCTAAGCTAGCAGGGGACCTATAGGTTGAATGGTGGATGAAGTGACACCTTAGGAGTTCTCAAGACAAGGACTTAGAGCATGAAGATTGTGATTTTCTCAATCCAACCCTGTCTCTATCAGAGGCCCTTCCATGAATATCGTTCCTATATTTTCTTGTAAGTTTTGTAATATCCAAGGTGTCTTGCCAAGGGGGTATCATGGTATTCCTTAAAAAATTCTCCTTTATCTTGGAGTGAGGCACAGGGAATATTCTATCCTTATACAAAATGATATCTTCCACTACCTTATACTTACTATTGGATGCATTTCCTTCAAGTATTTCTTGAGCCTGAGGGTCTTTGGTATATTCTACAATAATATCATTCCTCCAACTTATAGTGATATTGGTGATTGTATTTACTTGTGGGTGCCTGGACAAGGCATCAAATGAAATATAACTAGTTCCTTTGACATATTCAATATCAAAATTGTAATATTGTATTTTGCTTACCCACTTTTGTTGGAAATTGTTCAAGTCCTTCTAATTCATGAAAAATCTTAAGCTATTATGATCTATCTTGATATTAAATTTCCCACAAACCAAGTATTGTCGGAACTTGGCCAAGGCATGCATGATGGCCAACATCTCTTTATCATAAATGGAATAGTGTCTTTCAGTCTTTGTAAGTTTTTGGCTTTCAAAAGTTATTGGGTGTCTTTTTTGTAGAAGAACTACTCTAATTCCCTCCCACGAGGCATCACATTGAAGTTAAAAAGATAGATTGAAATCTAGTATTTCTAGGACAAGACATGCACACATTTCCTCCTCGAGTTTTTTGAAAGCCTCTTGTGCTATTTAATTCCACACAAAGGCCCCCTTGGTTAAGTTTGAATGTGGGGCAGCTATTTTTGAGTTCTTCACGAAACACCTATAGTAGCTACATAGCCCCACAAAACCATTGAGTTGAGTTAGGGTTTTTGGTTTTGGCCATTCCTTGATGGATTTGATCTTTTCTTCATCAACACTGACTCCATGGGCATTGATCTTATTCCCTACGTAAAGAATCTCATCTAAACCAAACTTGCATTTTGAGGCTTTGGCATATAATGATTCTCATTCTAGTATCTCTAAGACTTTTTTAATGTGTTTAAGATTCTCCTCACATGTTTTATTGTAGATTAATATATCATCAAGGAATATTAATAGAAATTTCCTTAACTATTTTCTGAAGGTGTGATTCATATATGTCTAGAAGGTAGCAGGGGCATTTTTTAACCCAAAGGGAAGAACCAAGAACTCAAAATTCCCATCGTGGCACTTGAAAGTGGTTTTGGGAATGTCTTCCTCCCTCATCCTTATTTGGTTGTATCCCAATCTTAAGTAAATTTTGGATAAGTATTTGGCACGATGAAGTTCATCTATGCTTTCATCCACTCTAGGAATGGGGTAGTGATTGTTTATGGTATTTTTATTTAAAGCTCTATAATCAATACAAATTCTTATGGTTCCATCTTTCTTCTCAACAAGCATGAATCATGAGGCAAAGGGGCTTGAGCTAGGTCGGATGTGCCCCATTTCTAGAAGTTCTTTAATTGTACTTTTTATTTATTCCTTGTATTTTTGTGGATGTATGTAAGGGGTGGTGATTACTGGTTTCACCCCTTCTTCCAACTTAATAATATGTTCAAATCCCCTCTTGGGTAGCAATCTGGGTGGAATATCACCAAAAACCTTCTTCTTCTTCTTTTTTCCATAATAGGTTGTATGTCAATGTGGATGGCTTTTCCTTGAGGAGTTGACTTGTCTATTATCATGCATTCTCCTTGACCCCGATTCAAAATTCTTTATATTCATTTGCAAGAGACTACTTGTGGTGATCTATTGGGTGGTCCTTTTAAGGTAACTTTTTGTCCTTCATGTTGAAAATCAAGTGTCAATTTAGGGAGATCAAACATAAAGCATCAGAAGGAATAGATCAATGGGGTACCCAATATTACATCTACATTTTGAGGCACTACATAAAAGTCTCCTTTGATGGGATGATTTCCCAAGATCATCTCTAGTTGGTCAACTAATTTTGTGTATTGGGCCATAGCTCCCATGGCTATGGCTACTGTGAATCCCTTAAATTCTTTCTCCTTTAACTTCCTTTTTGCAACTAATCTTTTATCTATGAAATTGTGGGATGCCCCACTATCCACAAGGGTGATTACTCTTTGGCCCTGAAGGGTACTCTTAATGTGAAATGGATGGTGTTTGGGATTTTGAGTAATTTCAGAAAGAGTTACATGTTCATCTCCCTCGTACCTTCTTTCTTGCATACATTTTCCTTTATTTCTTCATTGGTGGTTGCCTCTATCTTGTGGGCTTGACCCCTCTTTTCACATTTATGCCTAGGTGGCCACTCTGTATTGCAACATCAATAAGGGTTCTTCTTGTTGTCTTCTTTCTTTTCACAAGTGTGCCCACACTCCCATGGGACTTTACATGTGAAGCACAAATTCTTCTCCTTTAGTTCATCTTGTTCCCTCTTGGTGAGGGGGTTGTGGCATGGATTATCTTTTTTTTTAGAATGTTTACTATGGTTTTTTGTAGTTTTATTACTTGTTGGTGAAGTTTCTATCCTTAAGGATTTTTCTATGGCATCCTCAAGATTTATTTGGTTAAGAGCACTTAATATCCCTCTAAGTGACTCTTTAAGTCCCTCCACAAAAAGATATGTGAGTCTATCTTCCCTAATCCCTAAAACTCAGATTGAGATTTTTTGAAATTCAGTTATGTAGTTTTCTACTATTCCTTGTTGTTTTAGTTTCGTAAGAATTTTAAAATCTTCTTTGGGATGTTTCCTATCAAACCTCCCAATGATTTTTTTAGAGAATTATTCATAGGAGATTATATTTTGGTGGCCTTGGGTTAGGATTCCATGGTGCCACCATTCATGGGCTAAGCCTTCCAAATTTAAGATAGTGAACTGAAGTGCATCTTCCTTCATCATGGGGTTGAGGGTGAAATGGGTATTTAGCTTTTGTAGCCAAGCATGTGCGGTGATTTTGTTTGAGCCATCAAAGTTGGGCAAGGTCACTTTATTCACTTTATGCTTCAAATCTTTATTTGGTGGCTTCTTTCCTTTTCTAGGGGCTTCATGCATCTTGGCTTCATAGAATTCCCTAAATGACACAATTTCCCTAAGCTCAGGTTCAAGATCTACATATGCTC
This sequence comes from Sequoia sempervirens, assembly GCA_007258455.2. Taxonomy (NCBI): domain Eukaryota; kingdom Viridiplantae; phylum Streptophyta; class Pinopsida; order Cupressales; family Cupressaceae; genus Sequoia; species Sequoia sempervirens. Next base: position 42,989,490 of record VDFB02058242.1, read on the forward strand.
TAATGATTTCCTTGATGTTGTCTAGTGTTGGATCCCTATCCTCCTCCATTCTAGGACCATCCTCCTTGGTTATGAAGGGGGATTTTGGAACTTTGGGTGTGAATGGCCCATTATTAGCATCTAAATGATTTGAACTTATGTCTCTCCCATTTGAATTATTTTTTAGGTTGCTGATTGAGTTTTCCATAGTTTTTAAAGTTTGGATGAGTGCTTGGTTTTCCTTTTCTAACCCTTTATTTTGGCTCATAAGGGTATGATTGGTTTGTTCCATAAAATCCCTTAGTTCATTGGACAATTGTTCAGCCATGGACCCCCTTTTTTAGAAGGATTGCATTCACCCATGTACAAGATGGCAAGATTATGATTTGATACCAATTGTAATGTCCCCTTATTAAACTCAGGCTAACTTTTCCTAGAGAAAAAATATGCACAAATTAGGATCAAGTATTTGTATTTACCAACAATTAATTTTGCACATGTAATTTATCTTGAAGACCTGCACACATCATGCATTACTAAAAAATACACATAATTCCTTGAATGAAGAATCAATTAGACAAATTTTAGATTGGAAATTTTAGGAATAAGGTAGATGCATTATGATCTAGTGCATAGAACACATTAAATTCTAATGTAACTTATTACTCTTGAGCTAAATAGATCTTCATCTTCTCCTATTTCCTAACCTCATTGGTGGACAAAAGAATTATTGTGCCAAGGGCGTGTGAATGGTCTCCAAGTGGAATCCCTCAAGGTCTCCTACCCATCTTGGGATTGTCCATCAATTGACCAAATTACCCACCTTTCCCTTCACAAACTTCATATCCTTAGTGGGTATTAGCAATAGGGATTTGGCCAAAATCTATTCTTGGAGTAATAATCATAATAGCTTTGGGGTGAAATAATTTCTATAAGAATCATTATTGGGACATCGATGATTAATATTCATTTATCTCTAGATGTGGAAATTGCTATTTATTTACTCTGTATAGATGAAACTTAATATATGGACATATATATATATTTATTGACTGCAAACATGTCATTTAATATGCATGCACTTATCATATTGATTTATTCGAATTCACAAGTAATCATAGATTAATTCATTCAATGATATTGATTCTAATAAGATCTAAGTTAGGTGTTACATTGTAACCCACTTTCATAGGAACTAGAATTTGATTTTATAAACCTCAATGCTATATCAATCGGTTAAAGGTACTTACCTCTAACTCAATGCACTAACTCAATTTTCTCAAGATACAATTTCCTGTAGCTCGATTGATCTTCTCTCTCCACATGATGATCATTATGCTTTGGTCTAAGGCCCATTCTTAAATTCCTTTAGAGACCCGTCCCTTGTTGTTGATGACCATTCAGAGGAGTCACAATCCTTTCTCAATCGCTAGGTTAGAGGATCAACATCATTTGGAGTTGTCGATTAAGGGCTAATTTGTAATATTTTTGAGATCACTTAATTAAGTTTGTTATTACATTTCACAAGGTTGTTTCTCAATGATAATCAAAAGAATTTTAGTCTATAATTATTTTATTATTTTATTATATCCATTAGAAATAAGATTATAGTCAAGAAATAGTTTGCATATGGCTCATGCTGGAAAACATCAATTATTAGAAAAATTATTAATTTTATCTATTTCTCATTGACATATGCACAAAATTGAGGGTTATGACAAAAAAATGTTGCTTTTGGTGATAGGGGGTTTTCCTCTGTCAAACCCCATTTGAGTATTTAAATATTGAAATGAAATGAAATAACATGAAGGAATGATGAATGAACAAGTAATTTCATAACTCACCAAACCATTGATTAAACCTTGGAGTGAAAATTTGCAACTAGCATGAATTGGTCTCAATGGATGTGGATCTTGATATTGAAACTTTATTTGAAAAGATGTCTTTGAATGTGTGGAAGCATCATGAACTCTACATCACCATATTAGCTTCAACAACATACAAATTTTTACATGATAATGGATCTTGATTTCTACAATAATTCTTCAATAAATCTGCCCTTGAATGCTTTGAAAATGCTCTTGAATTTCTCTTGATATCATAAACATGCTATAGGAATTCTCTCTTGAAAATTATAGGTGCTCATGATATCTTCTAGGTGAAACTTAGTGAAATGACCTCATATTTATATGTAAGTAACCTTAATATCTCGAAATTCAAATATCACAAGCCAACATATGAATATGAATTTGAAATCATTAAAATACCACCAAAAACATAGTTTAAATTATGATCCTAGGTCTAAGTGAGGACCCATTCGCCCTATGGTGAATGGGTCCTAGGTCACTTACCTAGGAAACACATTCTTCAAGGATGAGTGTTATGTTTAGGTATTAATGAATGTCAGGTTTCATCTTTGTAAATTGAAATTAATTAGGCTTGGGTTTAAATTAAAGGGGTCAATCAAGGAAAATTAAGCTCAATTAATTAATGACGCCCTAGATAAGTGTGAAAGTGTAAAGAGGTTCACTTCACAACACTAAAATAAGGCACAACTAAGTACATTTTAATAAATAAGGTCCTAAATTTAATGTGAATATGTAAAATACATATTACAACACTAAATTAAGGCATAATTAAGTACATTTTAATTAATTCCAAATTAAGTGTGAAAAATGGATACTTTTTTCTTACACTACATTCCTATTGAATACTGAGGAAATTGAGGTCATCAACTAGTTCTTTAATTGTGCCACTTTTGTTTGAAAATCATGCAATTATCATATAATAAAAGATCTTACTATGTAGATGATACAAATCACATGAACATTGGTTAAAAAATAAATCTATCTATTATAAAAAAAATTAAATGTTTGGAAAGTCATGGTTTAGAGTTTCCAATTATATTTCTAATGTGATGGATTATATGTTTGTGTACATGGAATGGTGTTGAACACAATGATGTGTTAAGAGGGGGGTTTGAATCAACATATCTAAAAACTTAACCATTCTCATTTGCAAATTAACAATGTATCACAAAAACTAAAAAGAATTGAAGAGAACACATGCATCACATAAAGACACCAAGATTTTTATGCAGAAAACCCAATGAGGGAGAAACACAATGAGGATTAACTCATAGTGTATGTAGCTCACTACTAACAAGAATTACAAATTTGTTTAAAGCTAACTTCCTATGGACTTGTAGACTAAGGAGAAAAACCTTAGAGAAAGATACAAAGACTTGATGAGGCATACTATCTTAGAGCAAGATTGAAGAGATTATAATGAAAACATGAATTTGAATTACTATGAAAGATGCATCTGACTTATGTTGATATTGCAATATCTTTTCGTATGATCACATCATTACACTGATTTATCACACTTCATTTTCAATATTCTTCTTCACACATATTCAACGTACACTCCTTTCACAAATGATTTATCCTTTTATAAATATCCTTCACAATAACAAAAAAAATCAATTAAGTCAACTCTGAGATGGCCATAGATGAAACAATTGATATTACATGGGTCAATTGCAAAACATATCCAAAATAAAAAGGATTTAGTTACAAATTATCATATGCTATGGTGGGACCCAAATGCATCACAACACATTCTCCAAAACAAGACTAATTGATCAAGATCAACCACAAAGGAAGTAAACAAGTTATGTTGGCCTAAATAATATCAATACCATCAAAATTGTCACTATTTGACTTTAGTCTACCAAGGAGATACCAAAAACACCATGTGGAACAAGATAAGATTAATTTATGTAATAAAAAACCTACCTAAAATCTTTTCCAAAAATATATGATCATCTTAAGCTAGCACAACTGGAGAAACCTACTAAATACATAGAAACAAAGCATTTCAGACAAACTATAACACACTTTTATTTAAAAATTGATCTTGTGGAACACCAAAACACTCAAAGCTTCTCAGTGGTGTACTTTTGACTATATTGATCATGTCTACAAAAATACAAGGCCAATACTTTACTTCTAGAAGAATGAAGAGTATTTCATTAGGATTTCATCATTACATTCCTCTATCAAGGAACATATTGGAACATTTTTACTTGTAACTTGCATAGTAGAAGGTGTGATGACTTGATTTATTGGATATGTAACCTTCATAGTTTGAACATATCATTTGAACCATAAGATTGAATCTTTCTCAAAGGAAGGATGTGCACCAAAAAACCATAGCTCTGCCTTAGAGTCTATACTGTTGAAACATAAGAAAGATGAGGGGTTATGGGCGATCTCACAATACTAGTTTATAATTTTTGGCCAAACTAGACATAGAATTGATTTTTTTTAACTAAATATTCACTTTTAGGAACCTATAGCTATTAATCCATGAGAAATTTGAAGATGATGCAAACTAGTTGTAGTAACATAAAAAGTTTCCTTTACCTTGCTTGATATGATAACTGGCATTGAAATTGAACAAATGGTGCCTTGGACTAGTGTTGTAATGTCTTGTAAACATTCAAACTATTTTAAGACCATTATTTAGAAAATCATGCCTTAATTGGTCCTTTGCAAGGGTGTTGTGAAGTGTTGTAACACACTTTCACACTTTTCTAGGACTTATTTGCTTAATTAAGCCTTATAGGCTCCTTTATAAATAAAATGTACAAATGTGTACCTTGTTTAAGTGTTGTAAAGTGTTTTAAAGATATTTCACATTTTTCTAGGTGGTCTTAATTAATTAAGGTTAAGTTGCGTTATTAACCCCCCTTTTAGGCCTTCATTTTGACACCTCTCAAGAATCCTTCCCGCCAAGCATAAATTAAATATCAAATTATTTCATTGTGAAAGTTTGGTCCTAGTAAGTTGAGCCAAGATCCATTCATCCTTGATGGCGAATGGTTCCTCTCTTAATAGGACCCCCTTTTTTTAGTTGATTTGGAATGGGTTTTTGGCCTTCTTTTACCTCCTTGAAGCTTGCTCCTAGAAACTTAGCTAGGACCCATTCGCCTTTGGTGAAAAATGGGTCCTCCCTTAATGAAACCCTAATTTTTGAATTTAATTATGGTAGGAATTTAATTTTGTTTCTTTCCAATTCTTCTGTCCACCTTAGTTCTTTTAATTTTGAGGTTAATCTCCTAATTTAGTATAAATAAGGGGTTAATTTTTTTAAAAGTAAAAGGCCTTAAGCCGAATATTTATATTATATAATAAAAGGGAGTACAACATAATATGAGTAATATGAGTTCATCTATCCAAGGATAACATGATATCCACCTTAAATATATATCACCAAGATGATATACCTAATACTACTTCTATTGTATCATCAAAATGTCAACTTCTTATATCAAAACAACTTACTCTACTTATAGCATTTTAGACATGAATATTTTACATTGAAGAACACAAAATTTGAAGCTATTTTAATATGCCTTTTAAATCTTCCCTATTGAGAAGCTTCCATCATTCCTATCCTTTTTCATGCTTTGATTGTTTGGTGGTGTATTTTGTGATTTGGTTGTTACATTCATATCTAGGATAGTTGGTAGAGGATGCTACTTGAGTTGATGAGCATTTGGATTAATTGGAGATGCTTGTGATTCTACAAATTCCACCTCTCTCTATTGTGGCATAATTGGTGACCTAGCAATTGCTGCTTAGTGACAATGATGTGTAATAAGAAAATATATTGCATTGTACTTTCTTTTGAAACTTCTTTCCATGTCATTTCCTAGTTCAAAGTGGTACCAATTCAGCTCCACATGCACAGATAGCTTGCTGAATTGATTTCAAGGGCCAATTTCATACCAATATATATATATATATATATATATATATATATATATATATATATATATTTAAGCCAACTTTATGATGTAGGTAGTGACTAGGAAAGAAACCACCAATATAAGCCTCATCCTTCTAGAAACTAATATTATGAATGCTTCTTAGTAGTGCATTTTCCTATAGGAAGACCTCTTGGATGAACACACTTGCAATTTTCATCATGTCTTGATAATTTGGATTTAAATCTAGAATATTGGAAACAAAGATACAAACCAGTTTTGAAGGGAATATAATTCTTTGTGCTGATGGCTATAGGATCTTGTCCCTAATGATAATTTTCACACACTTGAAAATAGAGGAGCATTCAATTTTAAACACATGAGTCAATTGCTCTTTATCTAAATTTTTAGAGAATGATAATTCCCAATGTTGCACCAGAAATGGTGCCTTTAAGTTTGAAGGTATGAATTCCATATTAGGAAAATGAAACCACAAAAACTAGAAGAAAACCGTGCTCAACACGCTAGAGCTAAGTTCCAAAAAAATGAGAAAGAATACTACGAAATACCTCTAGAAAATAAGAGCACTGAAAGCATGAAAAGCCAAATTTTTGTAAAGTGCAAATTTCTCAAAGATACTGCTACTTTCTTCCTCTATGCATTTTTGAAAACCAACTTCTTGAAATGGAATATGATGTTGCTCTGTTAGAAATTATTTGAGAACTACCTCTATAGAATTTAGCTTAAAAAGAGCAAAGGATATTTTGATACAGAGCAAAACAAGGCAAAACCCAAAATATTACAAAGCCCAGAATACTCCAATTGCTAAGCCCAGTAAATTCAAAATACTACAACTTACATTTATCTTTGTCAATGGACGATTTCAAAACTATAGGAACTAACTTTCTTCACACTTTTATATTCATGGATACACTGATATGCACTTCATTAAAGACCACTCCATGTTGTGCAGAGTTCTTCCATTTTCACTGACTATGCTCAATGATGAACAAGATTACACACAAATCCATAATATAATTTTGGGAAAAAAGGAAAGTTTTTGCATAATGCATATTTTCCTAGAAGTCTGCCACATGCATGATTATCTTTAATTGCATGTTTTGCACACTTAATCTTTTTTTAAAAATTTGATGTAACATGTAATCCTTGGTTCCATGGAAATTTTTCCTACAAAATAATAAAAATGTTAGTAAAAAAAGTGATACACCATTATGACATATCTGGGTTATTACAATGCTTTCCACTAGTAAATACACCTCTTTGGAGTCGCTCATGTGGATTTAAAACCAACTGCTAGGAAGTACAAATGTTGGTACAAGAGCATATTGGCTTGTGCAATTAATTGGATTTGAATTCCTCTGTGCATGTGTGAAAAGATGGATTTGAAACATGCTTAAATTTTCTTCCAGGTGAAACAAGATACAAAAAAATATGTGAAGTAATGAATGTACCTCTACAATGAACTAAGAATTATGATGTTTAGACTGAGCCATGTGAATAAAACTATAAAGTGTTTTGTTGAAATTATCCATGTTTCCAATTACTTGAAACTTTGGATCATTCCAAATTGAAACTATATTTGTCCACCTTTAATTTATATTGTGCCTTTGTGTCACCTATGATCCCCTTGTTTGAAAGTCACCCCCGTGCTAAAAAAAATCTTTATATTATATTATATAACAACAGAACTTCACATTCTCATCATTTTAAATTACTATATAACCAACACTTTCCTTTTCAATAATATCTTTTAACTCTTGTGAATTATTATATAGGTTGCTTACATAGATCAACTCATCTTGGATTTGTACACACCCAATATTTTCCAACTTATCTACCAACAAATTCCTTTCCCTATATGTATGGTTTATTTACAGAATACTAAACTTATCCATACCTATTGCAATACATGTTGATTTTCCAACAATACACTTTTCTCTCTTTACATGTGTTCACAATAATTAGAGAGTCTCCTTCAATTTCTAACACTTTTATTTTCAAATCATATACTAGTTGTAGACCATGTAGCAATGCTTGTGCTTTCGCAATATTATTTGTTTCTTTTAGAAGCTTTATTGACTTAGTTGAAATGACAAAGCCTTTTTGACCCTTATACAATACCTACCTCTAATATCCCTGGATTTCCACGTGAAGCACCATCAAAATTTAACTTGAAATATCATTTTGGAGGTGGAATCTAGGATATTTTACTTCTATCTAGTTTTTTACTTTGATTTTGGTGCAAGCTAGTCGATCCCACAAAGCTGGTTTACAATTTCTAGGAGATTTTGATTTTTGATGAAATCACATATTTTTAAAAAATATAATGATTTAATCCTTTAAAAGTTCCATTTAAAGCATTCCAATTGAAGAGGGTTTGATCAAAATACCTTAGATCAAACCCCCTTGGATAGAACCCGACTAGTTTTAAACCATACCTATAATGGAGTCTCCTTTACGCCTATCAAAATGCTGATAAAAAACCACTTTTGATTTACCTTTTGGGGTATCAAATGAATTCATTTAACATTTATTTTTTGTAAGTATGTAGTCCTTATTATAAGCTTCCAAAAATTATAATTTTAAATAAATTTAATTTAATTATTATATTTATTTTTAATTTCCTATGAATGTAGGTTTTTCATTGAAAATCAAGCTCTTTGTTCTAAACATATGGAAAAATAGAAGATCATAAAAAAATATTGAAAAATATGAGTGCACCAAATATTGAAGTCCTTGGTCCAACAAAAAAAAAATTGAATTTCAATACATACAAAAAAAGTTGTGTTATACAGTCCGTCTATGTCTGAATTGTAATTGGTTTGACTTTGTAACTTGATTAATGAAAAAATATTCAATAAAGTACTATGAAACCAATTGGAAGCACTAGATATCATAGTTACAAATCTAAATTAAAAAAAAGAAGGAATTTTATCCTTCATGGAAAAAAAGTTGTGTTATACAGTGAGCATCACTTCTTAAAAATGTTGTTTATTGAAAAAATCTAGTTTTTGAAGGAGATAGAAAAAAAAGTGGAATTTGATTCCAATTTCTTTTTAAAAAAATACATTTAGAATCTACAAACAAAATTTCACAAATCACTAGTTTGCATCATCTCTAAATTCCTCATGGTTTAGCTGCTATAGGTGCCCGAAAGTGAAGATTTAGTTAGAAAAAATCAATTCAATTTCCAATTTGGCCAAAAATTGTAAACAAGTATTGTGGGATCATGAAGCTTCCTTTGAAAGGAAGCACAATATTGGTCCACTTCTACATAATTTTGAATCCCAATCTGTGAACAATGACCCAATGTGCTTAACCTTTTGAACATACACATTTGTTATCTCTGATATTGAAGATTCAAATTTCTCCAAAACTGGCTCCAACCTCATTTTCTCTCTTCTAAATATCCTTTTGTTTTATTCCCACCAAATGGTCCATAGAAGGAAAAAAGGAACAACTCTCCAAATGCATGCAAACAATGTTGATTTGTACAGTATTGGCTAGCTTGAAAATAAATCCCATAAGCTATTTGGTAGTGGAGCATACCAATTTAGTTTGTTTTTGATTAATGGCCAATGTTGAGATGCAAAAGGACAATGTATAAATAAATGGTTCACTTCTTCCATCTAAATTTCACATAAGACACACTTAAATTGAGTTGCTATCCCAAGTTTTGCAAGTCTATCACTTGTCAAAATTTTGTTTTTAATAGCTAGCCAAAAAAAACAACCAACCTTTTGAAGCACTGTTGAGCTCCAAAAAAAGGATAAGGCTCTACTAGGCTTGATTCTTTTACCTTTACTCATTACTACTTTATAACACATTTTAATTGTATATTGATTAGATCTTGATGGAGCCTATAGCAATTTATCCTCCCCAACTGACACATAAAAATTTCTATCACTTAATTTACTCTTTAAATCCTCTTTATGATCATCAAAATAGACAATGTTAGAAATATATGTCCACCTTACTTTACCTAAACACTCTTCTATGCTTTCAAAATAGTCACTTACTTCCCCCCCGCAACTTGAAGTAAGAATATTTTGAAGAAATTTCAGTTTTTGAACTGTGTTTAAAGGTGCATACCCTCCCCAAGAATCATCCCAAAAATTTTCTTGTAAACCATTTTGAATTTCCCATGTAAGATACAGAGTGATAACCTCTCTACATGTAAATAAGAATTTCCACATTGATGAACCTTGTAGCAGATTTGAGATTGTAAATATTCGCTTTGAATCTTCTTTAGATAAATTCTTTGCTTGCATGACCTTACACCATTTTTTTGTGGCCTAGCATACATGTACCACACTAGTGTTGTGTAGTTTTCAAACACACACCCCACTAAAAGCAAGGACCCTCTTTCACATTGGTTTTGGTGTCTCGGCCCTTTGATTTGAGGTTTCTTCTTGCCTTGGCATGTGCTTGGATGTTTATTTTTATTGCCCAAGTGATTTACCAGGTTATTCGGTTAAGATGTTATTCCTAGGCTAAGTCCGGGTTTTCACTAATGTTCGGGACTTTCCACCCCAGCCGGATTTTCCCAAATCCTATTTAGACTCTAGCTAAGCATTGTCGTTCAGATATTTTCTATCTTTGTGGATTTCCACGTGGGCCATATTTTTCGAATTATGTCCTGTCACCAAGTTCCTAAATTTTCCTCGTTGTCTTATCAGCGGCATTAATTTCATCTGTACCATTGGCGAGTAGGGTATTTAATTGATTTTTGAGTTCTTTTGACCATTGTACTTATTGTTTATCTTTGATTAAGCTAAGGGGTTTGTTCTTGAAGGTATTCGATTTGATTAGAGGAGTTGAGTTTGTAGATTGTGGGTTTAGGCAATGGTTTCCTATGCATTTTGTTGTTGTTCTTCACAAAGTGCCACTTAATTCACATTTGTTGTTTCTGAGATTAATTTTAGCTTCATAATGGTATGTATTTGATTGCCCTACCTTTAATTGTGGATAGCGCTTTGATATTACAAAGTTTATTGGTGTTCAAATTCTTGAACATTTGATCATTTCATGACTAAGGTTGTGTAGTATTATTTGATTTATGGTATTCCAAGTGAGTCTCGAGCTCATTTGTTTCTTTGAATTGTGAGGGGTCATACTTGAGAAGTTGTGAGTATTCCCTAGTAAGGCCTTAGTGATTAAAATGTTTGAATACTGAGCTCTCCTATGCGTTAATGGCGGATGTGTGGGTTTCAAACCTAGGGCAATGCCATTCCACCTTATTTATCTTAAAACTAGTCTTGAATGCTTGGAAAATCCTTAGAAGGAACATATTAAACTTTCCCTAATCTTAAATCTTTTGAATTTCATGATTAATCTAGTGTTCTGAGTGAAACTGTGGTTTTATGTCACAATCCGGGCCTCATCCTTAGTTCGGGATTTTCCATCTTTGGCAGATTTTCCCGACCTCCTTCGTTTTCCCAATTTCCTTTGATTTCCCAGAATCTCATTGCTTTTAGAGTTTTACCTTATCTGTGGATTTCCGTTGACCTTAGATTTTCCCAAAGTCCTGAACCACCTCGATTTTCTGAAGTTCATGAAGAATCCCTGCCTTTGCGGAATTCCATCCCTAATGGATTTTCCCAAAATCTGGTGAAATGAAAGGAAATATGGAATAGCATGACGTGTTGGTGATTTATGATGCATTTTATGTTTATTTCATGCTATATTTAGATATCCTGTGCTCTCTATTAATTAATAATGATTAGATTAAATTGCTAACTAGTGTTTTCAAGATTATTTCACTAAAATCTGTCTGGTCTAGAATTTCCTAAAATTCCTCTCTAGTTCAGATTCCATGGATGGTCCTGAAACCCAAAGTTTGTTATGATCGCTTTATAAGAAATTTAATAACACCTTGATTATGTGTGGTTCATTCTAACGCTGTTTTTGGTGGATTAACATTTCTTTTCTAGGTCCTTACTATGTTTCCCTTTATGAGTACATGATGAATCTAGTAAGGCAGTGGAATGATCTTAAATATCTGAAGTAGAAAGGATTAAGATGGACACCAAGAGTAGGATCCCTAAGAGTAAGATCACATCAATTTGGTCAGAGGTGACATATACTAATGTTGAACTATGGGACTATGAGGAATTTAAAGGAATAATGGCAACCAAGGATATCCCTTTGGTGGCTAGAAGAATGAAGAAATCAGGTTTATCACACGTAGCAGGTTTCCCTTCCACGGTCCAGTGCTATGAGATTGTCCTCGAGTGTGCAAGACATTATGACCTAGGTACATAAAGAATCATTGGTCCACAAGGGAGAGTGGTAGAAAATCTCAACCCTGTTTCCATTGCTCAAACTTTTGATATGCTGGATAGGTCTCATGTGGTGGCCTTTAACACAGAGGCAATGAAGGGATTTTATGAGGAACAAACTATGAAGTCACAACAGCTCATCAATTCTTGGTTGGAAAATCCTAAGTCGCATTACTCCAAGCTGCCCAAGAAACTATTTAGAGAAAAGTTCAAAAAGGAGTACTATGATGCCATCACATTGCTCAACAGGGTGGTTGGATTGAGAAATGCAGGCATGTTTGAGAATTGGATGTGCCACGCTATTGTAAGGATGGAACAAGAACTAATTGATTATCATTGGGTTGGTGTGATTAGCAGAGTAATCCATGAGTAGTTGTCCAATGTGTTGTAGATCAAGACCTTAATGATGACTTCATATCTGGTCTATGCACTTGAAATATTCCACCCCTATAAAGGATTGAGTACAAGGGGAATCTTCAGACAAGATGTTATTTATGAGCTTTTCCCTCAGTTGAATTTAGGGAGTTCAAGTTATAGGAGGGTGAATGATGCATTCACCATGCACATCACTAGAATGCTTTAGTGAGCAGAACACACAAGGATTTCAGATCAAGCCAAGGAGCTCATCAAGAAATATGGTGCTTGGTTTATTTAGTTCCACACTTTTTCTTACATCCAGATTGATGGTTGCCAGAGGGTTCCTTACAAACTCCCAAGGTAACCTACCAATCATATCATACTACTAGAAGTCAATAGATAGATATGTGACTTTGATGCCATTGCCAAGAGGGATAAGCATAAAACTAGTTTTGGTGGGCGTTTCCCATTAAGGATTGGCACTAGAGAGGCATGTCCTTCAATTGTTTCAGCCCACGCTTCAAAAGAAGAAATGAGCACTCTTTTTTTGTACTTTCATTCAAAGAGGTCAAAGTTTGACATCATAGGTGAGGCCCAAAAGAAGGCCAGTAGAGAATATAGCCATAAAATTGATTTGGAAGACTACTGGGCTAATTGCAGTGATGAATTTGAGGTAAGAAAGATGAAATTCTCTCAGGCTCTCAGTGTAAGTAGTCTGATTGTATAATGTAAAGGAAGTTCCTAATCAATTGGAGGATGATGGAAACCTAATTCAAGATCATGCTTATGAAGTAGTGAAGGATAGGCCCTTTGGTGATGTGGATTGGTTAGAGGAAGAAAAGATAGAATAAAACAATTGATGGATCCAGTTATCAAATTTACTAAGATGTAGCTGAAGCATAAGTTTTGGGAGTTGGAGAATGAAGGAGTACAGTGCACCTATGAGCTGATGGGAGATTTAGACCCTCACTCCATTTCTAAGGAGTCAACCGAGTAGGATCCTAAGGGAAAATTTAAGTTGGATTCTCCATTCAAGATCAATATCAAAGGTATTCAAGAGGAGGAGGTGGAAGAGATAGAAAAATAGAGAAATCCCATTGCTTAGAAAAGGTCAAAGACTAAGAGGTCTAAGCAGAAAGAAATAAAAAAGCAAGGTCCTAAAGTTGATTTTCCAATACCCAAGAGAAGAAAAGTCATAACGTTGTCACAAAAGGCAAGCTCCAAGGTAGGGGAAGAAGAAGCTACCCCGACGGTGTTAAATGTAGAAAGCTCATAAGAGAAGGCCAAAGTGTATAAAAGGAGGTCTAGGACTCCTTCTCAAAAGGATAGTGTGCCTAAAATGGATCTTCCTCCAGTTGTTTCTCATGAGGAGCAGCACGATGAGGTTCCTTTTGCCCATGAAGCTCAAAGTGAACTCGGTGAATCCAAAGAAGTTGAAGATCATCTGGATACCAAAGGAGAAGAATTTCATGAGGGAGAACTTTATAGTGCAGAGGCATAAGTTGAAAAGGTAATACAGTCTCCTTTGATAGCTTATGCGGATTCCCCTGTTAGAACTGAAGAGGTTCCTCCAAGAGAAGAAGAAACAATAAAAGTACCATCACCCGATCACCAAAAGGAGCATGTTGAGGAAGAAAAGGACAAAGTTGAGGAGGTTACTGAAAGACATAATTTGGATGAGGATGTGCATAAAGATCAATAGGAAGAAAAATAGACTGAGGTGCAATTGAAATCCACTGTCCTAGAGTGGCTAGACAAAGAAATAAAGAGAAAACAGGCTATAGTGGAGGACACTCCACCTAACTGGGATGAGCTACTAGCCAAGATCGACAAGGATAAAGGAAAGAAGAAAGCTAGGGTCATTTCGAGGACTGAAAGAGATGAGGAAAATAACAAAGTATTTCAGATTGCCACCCCCATGTCTGATAAAAATAGAGATGAGATAACTAGGAATGATTACAACTTGCAGACTGTTAACCTGGGACCTACCTCCATGGAACAAGATATTGAAGATTAATAGGATTCTAGCGTAGTTATTTTTGGAAGACTGAGGAAGGAGGCTCAAACTAAACATGAGTTAAAGAAAGAAAATGAAACACTTATGAAATGTTTAGAGGATCTGATGAAGCCTTTACAATCTATTAGCTCTTCATCTTCTGTTGTGAACCTTCTCTCAAAGGAAACTTTTACTGAGCTTGAAAAAATGAATGCTTCCACTCTTGCCACTGCAAAATGGCTGCAAGGGGTGCAAACCAAAGGTAATGAAGCCATCAAGGACATCTTGTCAATAGGGAAGGATGCTACAAGGATAACTGATTGGTTGAAGGAGGTACTAACAAAGGATAAATAGGACATAGATCTATTGCTGTAGAAAACCAAAACTATCATGGAGTTCACCAAAGAAAAACTGGTAAAAGAAAAATTGGTAAAATATAAAATTCTCTGCTCCTCCAAAGCTACTAAACCTTGGGAGTGGTTTGAGGCATTGCAGATTAGGTAGAAGGTTCTAAAGAAGATCTACAAACAAAGGAGATAGATTGATGATATCTTGACTAGTGTGTACAATGGATGCATTGCTTTCTTTTAAATAATGACAAGAAGAAGGAAGATTGCCCCTAAGTATTTGAGTTTAGAGCAATTAATAGGCTGGTGGAAAGATGTTTATGCTCTAGCTAGTGATGAATATGTTACTGAGCACTAGTTAGATGATGTCGCCACCTACCTTGTTGTTATTGACAAATATATGACATATAAGGTGGATTGGGATAAGTTGGTAAAGTAATCCAGGGAAGAAATTGCATCAATTGAAATGTGACTTAGGTTTTTTCCTTTGCCACCTATGGAAAACTTGGATAGGATGTTGTTGAAGGTTCATGAAATGCTAGATTGGAATAAGGACAAAGGGAAGGAAGTTAATGATTGGCTACATTGAGATATGTGCTTCCCTATTATTTTTCCATGCATTGGTCCGAGCTGCATTGGAGATCCGAGGCCGACTTGGATGGAACTCATGCATTTAATGTATCATTCAACTTATTTTAAATTTCTCTTGGCCTACTTGTTGTGCCTAATTATTATTGTAAAATCCTATTTGGGCTGACATGTTTTGGGGGTTCTATAAGTATGGCATTTTGCCTCATTTGTAAGGGCTGGGAGACATAGATAAGAAGTAGACATAGAGATAGTGAATATTGAAGTAGATTAGAAGTTAGAAAATTGTGCTCTCAAGCAAACAGTGTAATAGAAAGCTAGAATTGTTGCTATAGTGGATGATCTAATGCAAGTAATGACATTGTGATTTTGTGCCATACTTGTGTTCCTTTATCTTGCATGGTTCTAGTTATTCTATCTTCAGGATTACTTTGAGGAAATATAATATTTAGATGTTTAGAATTAGAGTTGATTTAATGATGTCTATGGTTTGATGTTTGAAGTGCTGCAGTGATCCCAAGTCCATACTTTTCACAACTAGCTGACTGTTAGTTGCCTAGCAAAGTTAGCCTGGACTATATTTATTGTGCTTAGTTCAATTGTGAATATTTGTTCATTTCAATTTCCTTAGGGTTGCATTGGATAAATTTTCATGATTTAAAAATATTATTGTGTTAGAAGATTGCATTGTTCTTGTGAAATTGAAGATTCATCTAGGTTAAGCAGGAATTGGTTTATGTGGGATTGGTCCATTTCAAATATTCCATCATATGCATTGTGAATCTTAGCATAGTGATAGTTTAGTAATCTCTTTGAAACCTAATCTTTTACTATTTTCTTTATATCTGGGTTAGATTTAGGGTTGAAGTATCATCACATTGCTAGATCTGATAAATTGAAGATTCAATCTTTGCTTGTAGTAAGGTCCCATTGTGATAACTAGCATTTTCAAATTATCATTGAGTTATTTATGCATTGTCAAGACCTAACATTAGAGAACTTGGGGTTATCTCTTGAGGCTTGCTGATAGAGATTTTACCTTTCAAGGGAGATAGGATATTATATTCTATCTGAGTTGTTGCTATGTAGAAAACATCGTCAATAGATTGGTGCTAGGAGGGCTTGAATACGCAAGTTGGATCAATTTTTGAACGCCATCTCTCCTGAAAGACTCTGAAGGAGAAGTAGGTCTACTCCAGGAGAGGAGGAATTTCAGGAATTACCAGACCCTACTAGGTCAAGAAGGACTAGAACTAGGGTAGAATCATTACCCTCCCATCCACCTCCATCATATCCATCGTCATCAGGTTCATCTTCATCTAAGTCTGAGGACATTCCTATTCCCCAACCTTAGCCTGCCATAAATCAGGCATTACCACCTCCACCTCCACTAATGGCTTTCCTGGCCAACAACCCATCTCCATTGACCTTTTCCAACTACAATGCCATGCCCAAGAACCCAGAACACTTATGCTCCAAATTCCATGGTAATGACCCTCATAGAATAGCTATAGAGCACATTAGGATCTTCCAGACTTTCCTTAAGGATAGGGGAATCAATCACGAGGATGTAGCATGTAGGCTCTTTCCTTACTCCTTAGGAGAGGAGGCATTTTATTGGTACAATCATTTTCCTGCAAGGTCTATCCATAATTGGACTGAGTTGGAAAATGTATTCTTACAAAAGTTCAAGGTCCCTATTAGTTCCAATGAGCTTTACTGTCAGTTTACTCATGTCAAAAGAGAGGTCAATGAGCCTATAGGATCCTTCAATAATAGATTTCATTATGCCTATTCTAGATTATAGTCTCCCTATGCTATTGATCAGGCCACTGCTTTAGAAGTTTATTATGAAGGCCTTGACAGTTTGACATCTACCTTTATCAAATGGAAAAATAACCCTCCCAATACCCTGCTTGATGCCTATGTTGAAGTTGTAAACGATAGTACTGCCCTAAGGAAAAATGTGTCTGGACCTTTACCATCATTGGGACCCGTTGCTCACCTAGGACAAGTCCCAACTCTTAATCAGGGTTTCACCAACCACACTCCCATCATGAATCCAGTTCCTTAGCTACCATTGGTCCCTCATCTAGGTTACCCAATCAACCAAGTCCCACCTACTATGAACTACCCTCAATAGAATGAAAATCAACCCTTACATCCACCATCTCAGGCTGGCTATCCATCGTATCTCCAGAATTCTGAAGTCTTGAACCAGTCACTGGGCGCTAACACTACTGTAGGATATCCACAGAATAATGCCAATCAACCCCCATATAGGAATCCTGATAAAGAGAGGTTGGATGAGCTAACTGAGCAAGTGAAGAAATTGAATATGGAAGTAACCTACTTGAGAAATCAAAATAATCAACTCCAAATTGCTCAAAGGAATATGCATTCCAATCCAAAGAGAGAAAATGGAGAAAATCAACAAGGATAGAACTTTAATAGGGGATATAACCATGACAGAGGCTACAACAATGAGAGGGGATATAACAATGAAAGAGGATATAGTCATGACAAAGGGAAAATTTATGATAAAGGACAATCCTCAAATCAAAATTTTGATAGAAGTCACACTAGTGTATAGGGTTTTGATAGGAGGCCACCACCTAGCTAGAACAAAACTTGGAATACAAGGCCCAAAAATGGAGAATTCCCCACCCCATTAGAACAACTAGTTAGTCAATCAGCTAATCAACTGGTTAATTAGGAAAGGCCTCTTAGTGGTGTATATTTGGAAGAAGCTACCCTATTCAGATGGTGTAGGTTCCATAAGACAAGTTACCACTCTGAATTAAATTGTCATGAGTTTCAAAAAATAGCCTCAATCTTTCAATATGAAGTAGAAAATAATGCAGGTGATCAGGAAATAGTACCTTCTACTCCTTACGATTCACTAGTGCTGGTATTGAATCATGCACCTTTTCCACAAGACAAGGAGAATGTACATGAAGAGGAATCTGACCAGTTGAAGGAAGAAGCAGATCAGGTGTACAATGGAGATGAGATCACCTAGTTATTTGATGAGAATCCAATAAATGACAATGGACCATTGGATGAGGAAGAAGCATATGTTGAAGAGGTGCAGACATTCCAGAGGTCTACTAGGAAGTATGACCTAGGAGACATGCCACATAGATGCCCACAGGCTAGGGGACCATTCACCACTTCTATCCCTCCAAATAATTTCACCATACCTCTAGATCCTAATGCCAACAATAATCCATCTTATCCTCATGTGCCAAAGCAGTATCTATCATAGGAAGGAAAAACTCAGGCTGACATTTCTAAAGGAAGAAGTGTTGAAGTAAGCAAGGACAAGGTGATGGAAAACTCAAGAGAGGCTCTTGCTGATCTAAGTGAGGAGCAATTAGCCATGCATGTTGTAGAATAACTCAAGAAGCTCAAGGTAAGTATCTCTACATATGAGTTATTGAGAGTTTCAACTATTAGGAATGCAGTCCTAGGGGCTTATAGTATGGATCCTACTTCCTGAGATAGATCAATGAATGAAAGTGTTAATAGAACATTTGGTTCTCAATCATTGGGAAGGAAAAATCAGAGTCACAATCAGATCCATATGCCCCCTGTAGATAAGGGTAAGGAAAAAGATAAAACCCAAGTTGCTTAGGTAGATACTCCTTTGACTTTGTTTCATGGGAAAACTGATACCCCTCCTTTCCTGATTTTTGTTCGCATATTTGGTAAGAATTTGCATAATTGCTTATTGGACGTAGGTGCCTCTACCAATGTTATGCCATTTAGTGTTTGTAGGGATTTGGACATTACCCCGGCTTTCTCCCAAAAGAAAGTTACCTAATTGGATAGGACTTAAGTGAATGTTGTAGGAGAATTAAATATGATTCATATGCAATTTGCTTATGATCCTCAGATTCAACAAATTATTAATATCTTGGTAGCAGATATACCTGATGCTGATGACTTGATTCTAGGAAGGGACTTCACTAAAGCTTTGAATGGATACATGTCAACTGGTCACTCTGACATGTGGCTTCCCAAGAAAGGAGTGCCAAATCATATTAGAATTGAAAGAGAGCCCAGGATGAAGTATATGATCATAGAATATTAGAATACCTCTAATGAAATCTTGATATTGGAAGTAGGTATGGGAAATTATGTACTTGCAACCCTTTTTGAAGAATCAGATATAGAGGAAGTTCTTATGTTGCATTCCATGCCAGTTAATTCCACAATAGAATCTAGTCAAGATGAAGCTTAGGCAGAACAAGTCAGAGATGATGATGAACTAGAGGATAATCAACTTAGCCTACTGGATAGCTTCTAGGAATTCATTGAGAAATGTATTGAGATCAGGTTCAGTTAGGAAGAAAAATGAATTTTAGAGACTTGCTTTTGCCTAATTGGTGTAGAGTCCATAATGCTTCCCATTCAAAACTAGATTGTTGCTTATGCCAGACTGTAGTGGAACAAGTACAAAAGTGTATCAATCCTACTCCAATAGTCAAGGTCACTATCTAGAATGTTTCAGAGGATTCCAAAGGAAGGTTATGCTTTCTAAAGAACTTTCTAGTCACAATAATGTGGAAGGTACAACTAGTTGTTGGACCTTAACATTCAATGGGTCCAAATCAAAACAAGAAGCTGGAGCATGATTTGAGCTAATTAGTCCAAAAGGTAAAACCTTCTTTGCTGCTCATAGACTCCAATTCCATTGCACTAATAATGTGGCAGAATATGAGGCCTTAATCCATGGTTTGTTAATGGCATTGAAGAAAAGGGTTAAGATTTTACAAGTTTTTGGGGATTCTGAGTTAGTAGTCAACCAAGTTAGGAGATAATAGTCTTGTCATGATAGAAGAATGACTAACTATAGGCATAAAGTATGGGACCTTATTGAGTGATTTGATGCCTTTAACATTTAGTTGATACCTCGCAGTAGGAATCAGATGGTCGATTCCTTGGCTCAGGCTACCAGTACTTTATAGCCTTTAGCTCTCTCTAGATTGAAGAAGTTCATAGTAGAATTGACTCTAGTACCCTCAGTGCTTGATAATGTCACCAACTTCCAGGTATTTGAAGATGATAAGCATATCTTAGATTTTATCACAAACACAGATGTTTTTGCTTCTCAGATTATTGATGAAACTGAACTTCAAGAAGCAGAAATGGATTTAGAAGGAGTAATGAATCTAAAGACTAATACTATTCCCAAAGGAATGGTACAATTGGAAAGGATTTTTGATTTGGATAAATTCAAAGAGCAAGAACAAGATGCTAAGAAAGAATCTATCAATGGACAGTGTGAAGCACACAATATGGGGACTCAAGAAGATGCCAAGAATGTCTTCATTAGCAAGGTTTTACTCCAGAGGAAAGGAAAGGAATAGTTGATGCCATACGCAAATATTAGGATGTGATAGCTTGGAGTTATGAAGATTTAAAGACATATGATACATCGATTATCACTCACAACATCCCTCTGAAGCCAAGAGTGAAGTCTTTTAAACATAGAAAAAGGCTAATTAACGCCTTATTGGAACCCATAATACAAAAAGAGGTGCAAAAATTGTTATCTACTAGAATCATCTTTCCAGTCAGACACTCCACCTGGGTTGAAAACTTGGTTCCATTATAGAAAAAGAATGGAGAAATCAGATTGTGTGTGGACTTCAGGAATCTTAATAGAGCATCAGAAAAGGATAACTATCCAATGCCTTCACTGGATGAAGTGCTTCAAATTTTTAATGGATCTCAAATGATTTCCTTTTTGGATGGCTACTTGGGATACAATCAAGTTATGGTGGAGTATGAAGATAGGCATAAAACTTCCTTCACCACAAAATGGGGTACATTTTCCTATAGAAGAATTCCTTTTGGTTTGATCAATGCTAGAGATACATTTCAGAGGGCCACAGACATTGCTTTTAAGGATATCATTGGAAAATGAAAAATCATTTATATGGATTACTTGACAGTCTTTTCAAAAACTAGAGGTGATGATACTGCAAATTTGTGCAAAGTGTTCCAAAAATGCAGAGAATTCAAAATATCCCTCAATCCCAAGAAATGCATAATTGGAGTGATGGAAGGGAAGTTGTTAGGGCATGTTCTCTCTGAGAGGGAAATTGCAATCAACTCAGAACAAGTAGAGGTTATACTCAAGATTCAACCACCTATAAGTAAGAAAGAGATGAAATCATTCTTTGGCAAGATCAACTTTATGAGGAAATTCATCACTAGATTTGCAGAAATAGTCAAACCATTAAATGCAATGCTGAAACAAGAGGCCAAAGTTGAATGGAATGTAGAAGCAAAGGAAGCATTTACAAAAATTAAGAGAGCCATTCTTGAAGCTCCAGTATTGGTGAGTCTAGATTATGCTAAGTCATTTTACATATATTCTTTTGCTTCTGACCATTCTTGTGCTATCATGTTGACCCAAAAGTCTAACCAAGGAAATGAACATCCCGTAGCATTTATGAGTGCACCACTAAGGAGGTAGAACTGAGATATCCAAGTGTGGATAAACATGCTTATGCCCTAGTCAAAGTTGTTAAGAAGTTTAGACATTATATTCTTAGAAACAAGGTGTTTGCAATAGTCCCTAATCTTGCAGTTAAGATGCTATTGATGTAGAATGAACTTGGAGAACACAGAGCAAAGTGGGTGAAAATGTTGCAAGAATATGAAATTGAAATTCAACCTATGAAATTAGTAAGAGGGTATGGGTTAACAAGAACAATGGAAAAAATGGGCCCTGATCTTACAATTCAACATTACAATATTGAAGATTTCTCCCCAGCGGGCTGGTATGATGACATTATTTATTATTTGCTAAAGAAAAGATGTCCTGATCATTTCAATATAGTACAAAGAAGGGTGCTACATTTGAAGAGTGATAGTTTTATGCTGAAGGGAGCTATCTTATACAAAATAAATCATCAAGGCATATACTTAATATGCTTGAGACAATGGGAAGCTGAAAGAGTGATGGTGGAATTTCATGATAGATATGGTACTGGCCATGGTTCTGCACATTCTACCACAAACCAGATTTTGAGGGCTGGTTACTATTGGCCTATGTTATTCAAAGACACACACAACCATGTCAAGACATGCCATGTATGTCAGACTACAACTGCTAGGGAGAAATACTCAGCTCTTCCACTCCAACCAATCTTTGAGGTAAAACCTTTTGCACAATGGGGAATGGACTTCATTGGTCCCATCAATCCACCCTCCTCTACTGGTCACAAGTATATTCTCACCATTACTAATTATTTTACATGGTGGACTGAAGCTCTTGCATGCAAATAGTGTACTTCTGAGGTGGTAATTGAGTTCCTTGAATCGGGTATTATCAATCGTTTTGGATGCCCTTTATCTTTAGTTTGTGATAATGGCCCTGCTTTTGCATCTTTCAAATTTTCCAACTGGGCTTTCGACCATGGGATCATAATAAAATTTGCATCCAATTATTATTGACACGGTAATGGATTGACTAAGTCTTCCAATAAGAACCTTTTAACAGTCATCTATAAGTTATTAGAGAGGAATCCTAGGGATTGACACACTCAACTTATATTTTCTTTGTGGGAAGATTGTACTAGACAGAAGTCTTCCTTAGGGACTTCCCCTTATCATCTTGTGTATGGCTTAGAGCCAGTGTTTCCTATATAGTTGAGGATCCCTACTTTGCAATTCATTAATGAGTATTATGATGAAGAAAATAAGCGTGAAGCCCGCTTGTAGGAACTATTACACCTTGAAGAAAAATGAGATGAAGCCCTAGAAAACTTTGCTAAAAATCAGAGTATAGTTAAGAGATGGTTTGACAGAAGAGCCAAGGTAAAAGATTTTAGGATTTCTAACTTGATTCTATACTGGGATAAGGCCCATGACTATAAGGGAGAGCATGGTAAATTTGATAGACTTTGGCTTGGCCCTTACCGGATTTAAGAAATTTTTGGTGAAAATTATTTTTGTTTGAAAACTCTCACAGGAGAGGATATCCCACTACCTGTCAATGGGCAATACCTAAAGCATTATTTCCAGTCCTAAGCTATTTTAAGCTCTTTCTCTATATATAGTTAGATTAGGCTTTTCTTTTCTTTCTTTTGCTTTGCTTTGGTTAGTTTAGGTTTCTCTTTCTTCTTCGTTTGGTTTGTTTTGGCTAGTTTGGGTTTGCTTTTGGTTTTGGTTTTTTGCTCTGCTTTTGCTTTGGGGGTTTTCTTGTTTTCTCTTGGCTGTGTCACACCTATATGGAAAATACATCATTATCTAGGACTATTATGAGTACTTCCTGGTTGAACTCTAATTTTGAAGTCTTGAATAGATGGTTGAAATTCCTATTAGCCTCAAGAGGTCTAAAAGTTAGGTTTAAAGATGATGCGTCACTAGTTATATTTGAACTTGAAGTATTATGAAATCTTATATCTTTTATACATCTTAAGAACCCTGAGGTTACTGTAGGTTCTTTGTGAGGTCTTGACAGGTGAAAAATCTTATTTTTACTTCAGCGCCACTATGGTTCTCGGCCTTGAGTGTGAACTTCACTATTCACAGGTTGAAATAAAAGAAGTGAAAAGAACAAGAATATCAAAAGAAAAGGAAATCAAAGAAAAAATTCAACTTATCAGGAGTTTTTGAATATCTCTACCGGGGCTATAGATGTCTAGCTGGTAGTAGAGCTATGTTCAGAAGAATCATAATGATAACCTCATCAGGGCTATAGATGCTTGACTAGTAGTGAGGATCTATCCAGGTTGCTTTTGGAGCTAGAATCATTACGTAGCCCATCTTGACTTAACTTGGCTTCTACAGTTGCTTAGGGAGGGAAATGAACTCACTCGCACACACTTGGATTTTTAGTTTATGGAAGGTTCATTCTGCCTTTGATTCTCGTTCTTTGATCTTTTCATTTTGATTTGTCTTATTGGTTGGAGGGATCAAAACTAGACATTCTGGGCTCTTGATTCTGGTTCATCATCAAAATGCTTTGGAGCATTTCCTAGCTGAGTTACCATTTGTTGTGCAATTTTTGCACACATGCCCTGCTAAAAGCAGGGACCTATTTCACATTGGTTTTGGTATCTTGGCCCTTTGATTTTGAGGTTTCTTCTTGCCTTAGCATGTGCTTGGATGTTTATTTTGATTTCCTAAGTGATTTCCCAGGTTATTTGGTTAAGATGTTAATTTATGGGCTAAGTTCGTGTTTTCACTGATGTTCGAGACTTTCCACCTCGGTAGGATTTTCCCGGATCCTGTTTGGACTCTGGCTAAGCAATGTCATTCAAAGATTTTCGGTCTTCGTGGAATTCTGGATGGGCCATATTTTTTTGGATTCTATCCTATTGTCGGGTTCCCAAATTTTCCTGGCTATCTTGTTGGCAGCATTAATGTCATATGTACCTTTGGCAAGTAGGGTATTTAATTGATTTTCAAGGTGTTTTGTGCCATTGTGCTGATTGTTTTTCTTCGATCAAGCTGAGGGGTTTGTTCTTGAAGGTATTCGATTTGATTAGACGTGTCGAGTTTGCAGATTCTACATTTAGGTGGTGGTTTCTTGTGCATTTTATTGTTGTTCTTCACAGAGTGCCGCTTAATTCATGTTTTTTTGTTTCTAAGATTAATTTCAGCTTCATAATGGTATGTATTTGATTTCCCTACTTTTAATTATGGATAGTGCTTTGATATTACAAAGTTTATTGGTGTTCAAATTCTTGAACATTTGATCATTTCATGACTAGGGTTGCGTAGTATTATTTGATTTATGGTCTTCCAAGTGAGTCCCAAGCTCGTTTCTTTCTTTGCATTGTGAGGGGTCATTTTTGAGAATTCGTGAGTATTCCCTAGTAAGGACTTAGCGATTAAAATGTTTCAATACTGAGCTTGCATGTGTGTTAATAGCGGATGTGTGGGTTTGAAACCTAGGGAAATGCCATTCCACCATATTTCATCTTAAAACTAGTCTTGAATGCTTGGAAAATCCTTAGAAGGCACATATTAAACTTTCCCTAAGCTTAAATATTTTGAATTTCATGATCAATTTGGTGTTCTAAGTGAAATCATGGTTTTATGTCACAATCTGGGTCTTATCCTCAATTTGGGATTTTTTGTCTCTGGTGGATTTTCTCGACCTCTATTTTTCTGATTTCCTTTGATTTCCTAGAATCTGCATGTTTTCAGAGTTTTACCTTATCCATGGATTTTCATTGACCCTGGATTTTCTTGAAGTCCTGTACCGCCTAGATTTTTTGAAGTTCATGAAGTATCCCTACCTTCGTGGAAATCCATCCTTGGCGTATTTTCCCGAAATCTAGTGAAATGAAAGGAAATATGGAATAGCATGATGTGTTAGTCATTTATGATGCATTTTATGATTATTTCATGCTATATTTAGATCTCTCATGCTCTCTATTGATTAATAATAATTAGATTAAATTTCTAACTAGTGTTTTCACGATTATTTTACTAAAATCCATTTGGTCTGGAATTTCTTGAAATTCCTATTTGGTTCAGATTTCTCAGATGGTCCTAAAACCCAAAGTTTTTTATGATCAATTTATAAGAAATTTAGTAACACCTTGATTGTATGTGGTTCATTCTAACGGTGTTTTTGGTGGATTAAAATTTCTTTTTGTGGTCTTTACTATGTTTCCCTTTATGAGTACAGGCTAAATCTAGTAAGGTAGTGGAAGGATCCTCAATATCTGAAGCAGAAAGGATTAAGATGGACACCAAGACTAGGATCCCTGAGAGTAAGATCACACCACTTTGGTTAGAGGTGACAGATACTAATGTTGGACTATGGGACTATGAGGAATTTAAAGGAAGAATGGTAGCCAAGGATCTCGCTTTGGTGGCTAGAAGAATGAAGGAATCAGGTTTATCACACGTAGTAGGTTTCCCTTCCATGATGTAGTGCAATGAGCTTTTCCTTGAGTGTGCAATACATTATGACCCAGGTACACAAAGAATCATTGGTCCACAAGGGAGAGTGGTAGAAAATATCAACCCTGTTTCCATTGCTCAAACTTTTGATATGATGGATAGGTCTCATGTGGTGGCCATTAACATGGAGGCAGCTAAGGGATTTTATGAGGAACAAACTGTGAAGTCACAACAGCTCATCAATTCTTGGCTAGAGAAGCCTAAGTCGCATTACTCCAAGCTTCCCAAGTAACTATTCAGAGAAAAGTTCAAAAAGGAATACTATGATGCTATCACATTGCTCAATAGGGTGGTTAGATTGAGAAATGCAGGCGTGTTTGAGAATTGGATGTGCCACGCTATTGTAAGGATGGAACAAGAACTGATCGATTATCATTGGGCTAGTGTGATTACCAGAGTAATCCATGAGTACTTGTCCAATGTGTTGTAGACCAAGACCTATACAATGATTTCATATCTGGTCTATGCACTTGCAAGATTCCACACCTATAATGGATTGAGTACAAGGGGAATCTTTAGACAGGATGTTATTTATGGGTTTTTCCCTTAGTTGCATTTAGGGAGTTCAAGTTATAGGAGGGTGAATGATGTATTCACCATGCACATCACTAGAATGCTTCAGGGAGTAGAGCACACAAGGATTTCAGATCAAGCCAAGGAGCTCATCAAGAAGTATGGTGCTTGGTTTATTTAGTTCCCAACTTTTTCTTACATTCGCATTGATGGCTACCAAAGGGATCCTTATAGACTCCCAAGGTACCCTTCTGATCATATCATACTGCAGGAAGTCACTAGACAGATATGTGACTTTGATGCCATTGTCAAGAGGGATAAGCATAAAACTAGTTTTGGTGGGGATTTCCCATTAAGGATTGACATTGGAGAGGCATGTCCTTCAATTGTTTCAGCCCATGCTTCAGAAGAAGAAATGGGCACTCTTGGTTTGTCCTTTCACTCAAAGAGGTCAAGGTTCGACATAACAGGTGAGGCCCAAAAGAAGGCTAGTAGAGAATATAGCCATAAAATTGATTTGGAAGGCTACTAGGCTAATTGCAGTGATGAATTTGAGGTCAGAAAGAAGAAATTTTGTTGGCTCTCAGTGGAAGCAATCTGATTGTATAATGTAAAGGAAGTTCCTAATCAATTGGAGGATGATGGAAACCTAATTTAGGATCATGCTTATGAAGCAGTGAAGGATAGGCCCATTGGTGATGTGGATTGGTTAGAGGAAGAAAAGACATAGCTAAAATAGTAGATGGATCCAATTATCAAATTTACTAAGATGTGGCTAAAGCATAAGCTTTGGGAGTTGGAGAATGAAGGTGGGTAGTGCACCTATGAGCTAATGGGAGATTTAGACCCTCACTCCACTTCTAAGGAGTCAACCGAGTAGGATCCTAAGGGAAAAGGTAAGTTGGATTCTCCATTCAAGATCAAGATCAAAGGTATTCAAGAGGAGGAGGGTATGGGCAGGATCATGATGGGCCAAAAAGTGGCAATATTATGTGTATTTGTAGGGTATGTGGCTGACGACTTTTTTTAACCCAAAATTGATGAAACAAAAAGGGTTTTTAGAGGAGATTCTTAGATTTCCAATAATACAAATTATGCTTGAATTTGAATTTAATAAATAATTATTATTCATTTTCTATTAGAGTTATGACTAAAGTCTTGATCGATAGGTTGATTGAAAAACATCTATAACTTTCAAATGGTATTACATTGTCTAAATCCAAAACATGCGCCACATTCTATGCTTCACATACTATAGGATTAAAAGAATAAAAAACAAATTTCATTAAGTGTTGACAAAGTTAAGGTGGTCAGACATATGAGTTTTTATATTTTTTAAAAGTTGTAATAAAAAATTTATTATTAATTATTTACTTGGAAAATATTACAAAAAAATATGCATCACATCCAGACATGAGTCCTCTACTTATATATAAATTTTTATATAAAAAAATATTATCATTTTATTATGGTTAGGGTGGTCAGACAGATACCTACTTATTTTTTCCTTGAAATTTAAGTACTACTTAAATGAAATTTCAAATTTTCACCAAATAGATTTTATTTATTTTTAAATAAATCTAGTAGTTTAGAAACTACATTAAATTTTCTACAAATTATATTCTTACATATTTTTGAAATAATATAGATAACTTATTCAAATGTTTACGTCAAATTTCCTAACACTGATTTTTCTAATTTTTTTGCCACTTAAGGGCCTGTTTTTTCCATGATGATCTTGCACATACCCAAGAGGTCCAAGAGACAAAAAAATAGACAAAGCCCATTGCTACGAAAAGGTCAAAGACTAAAAGGTCTAAGTAGAAAGAAATAGAAAAGCAAGGTCCTGAAGTTGATGTTCCAGTGCCCAAGAGAAGAAGTGTCATAAGGCTATCATAGAAGGAGAGCTCCAAGGTAGGGGAAGAATAAGTTGCCCCGCTGGTGTTAAATGTAGAAAGCTAAGAAGAGAAGGCAAAAGTTTATACAAGGAGGTCTAGGACTCCTTCTCCCAAGGATAGTGTGCCTAAAATGGACCTTTCTCCAGTTGTTTCTCATGAGGAGCAGCACAATGAGGCTCCTTCCGGTCATGAAGCTCAAAGTGAACTCGATGAATCCAAAGAAGTTGAAGATCATCCAGATACTGAAGGAGAAGAATTTCATGAGGGAAAAATTTATAGCGTAGAGGAAGAAGTTGAAAAGGTAATATAGTCTCCTTTGGTAGCTTATGCAGATTCCCTTGTTAGAACTAAAGAGGTCCCTCCAAGAGAAGAAGAAACAGTAAAAGTCCCATCAACTGATCACTGAAAGGAGCATGTTGAGGAAGAAAAGGGTAAAGTTGAGGAGGCTACTAAAAGAAAAAATTAGGATGAGGATGTGGATAAAGATCAACAGGAAGAAAAATAGACTAAGGTGCAATTGAAATCCACTGTCCCAGAGTGGCTAGACAAAGAAATAAAGAGAAAATAGGTTATAGTGGAGGACACTCCACCTAACTAGGATGAGCTACTAGCCAAGATCGACAAGGATAAAGGAAAGATGAAAGCTAGGGTCATTTTGAGGGTTGAAAGGGATGAAGAAAATAACAAAGTAGTTCACATTGCCACCCCCATGTCTGATAAAAATAGAGATGAGATAACTGGGAAGGATTACAACTTGCAAACTGTTAACCTGGGACCTGCCTCCATGGAACAAGATATTGAAGATTACCAGGATTCTAGCGCGATCATTTTAGGAAGACTAAGGAAGGAGGCTCAAACTAAACATGAGTTAAAGAAAGAAAATGAGAGGCTTATGAAATGTCTAGAGGATCTAATGAAGCCTTTACAATCTATTAGCTCTTCATCTTCTGCTGTGAACCTTCTCCCAAAGGAAACTATTAATGAGCTTGAAAGAATGAAGGCTTCTACTCTTGCCACTACAAATTGGCTGCAAGGGGCACAAACCAAAGGTAATGAAGCCATCAAAGACATCTTGTCAATAGGGAAGGATGGTACAAGGACAACTAATTGGCTGAAGGAGGTACTAACACAAGATAAAGAGGACACAAGTCTCTTGCTCCAAAAAACCAAAACTATCATGGAGTACACCAAAGACAAATTGGTAAAAGATAAAATTCTCCCCTCCTCCAGAGCTACTAAACCTTGGGAGTGTTTTGAGGTGTTGCAAATTAGGCAGAAAGTTCTAAAGAAGATCTACAAACAAAGGAGACAGATTGATGATATCTTTACTAGTGTGTACAATGGATGCATTGCTTTCTTTTAAATAATGATAGGAAGAAGGAAGATTTCCCCTAAGTATTTGAGTTTAGAGAAATTAATAGGCTAGTGGCAAGATGTTTATGCTCCATCTAGTGATGAATCTGTTACTAAGCACTAGTTAGATGATGTCGCCACCTACCTTGTTGTTATTGACAAATATATGACATATAAGGTGGATTGGGATAAGTCGGTAAAGCAATCCAGGGAAAAAATTGCATCAATTGAAAGGAAACTAAGGGTTTTTCCTTTGCCACCTATGGCCAACTTGGATAGGGTGTTGTGGAAGGTTCATGAAATGCTAGATTAGAATAAAGACAAAGGGAAGGAAGTTAATGATTGGCTACATCGATATTTGTGCTTCCCTATTATTTTTCCATGCATTGGTCTGAGCTACATTGGAGATCCCAGGTTGACCTAGATGGAACTCATGCATTTAATGCATCATTTAGCTTATTTTGAATTTCCCTTGGCCGACTTGTTGTGCCTAATTATTATTGTAAAATCCTATTTGGGCCAACATGTTTTGGGGGTTCTATAAATATGGATTTTTGCCTCATTTGTAAGGGTGAGGAGACATAGATAAGAAGTAGACATAGAGATAGCGAATATTGAAGCACATTAGAAGTTAGAAAATTGTGCTCTCAAGCAAACAGTGTAACAGAAAGTTGGAATTGTTGCTACAATGGATGATCTAATGCAAGTAATGACATTGTGATTTGGTTACATACTTGTGTTCCTTTATCTTGCATGGTTCTAGTTATTCTATCTTCAAGATTGCTTTGTGGAAATCTGATATTTAGATGTTTAGCATTAGAGTTGACTTAATGATGTCCATGGTTTGATGTTTGAAGTGTTGCAATGATCCCAAGTCCATAATTTTTGTAGCTAGTTGACTATTAGTTGCCTTGCAAAGTTAGCCTGGACTATATTTACTGTGCTTAGTTCAATTGTGAAGATTTTCTCATTTCAATTGCCTTAGGGTTGCATTGGATGAATTTTCATGATCTGAAAATCTTATTACCTTAGAAAATTGCACTATTCTTGTGAAATTGTGGATTCATCTGGGTTAAGCAGGAATTGGTTTGTGGGATTGGTCCATTTCAAATATTCCATCATATGCATTGTGAATCTTAACATAGTGATAGTTTAGTAATCTCTTTGAAACATAATATTTTGTTGTTTTCTTTATATCTAGGTTAGATTTAGGGTTGAAGTATCATCACATTACTAGATCTGATAAATTGAAGATTCAATCTTTGCTTGCATTAAGGTCCCATTATGATTACCAACGTTTTCACATTATCACTGAGTTGTTTATGCATTGTCAAGATTTGACATTAGAGACCTTGGGGTTATCTCTTGAGGCTTGCTGATAGAGATTTTACTTTTCAAGAGAAAGAGGATATTATATTATGTCTGAGTTGTTGCTATGCATAAAACATCATCAACAACTAGCTTTGCACCCAAAGCCTAACTTCTAGCAGATAAATGGGTATGTGCAGGATCATCATGGAAAAAACAAGCCCTTAAGTGGCAAAAAAATTAGAAAAATCAGAGTTAGGAAACTTGGCGTAAAATTTTGAATAAGTTATCTATATTATTTCAAAAATATGTAAGAATAGAATCTATAGAAAATTGAATGAAGTTTCTAAACTATTAGGTTTATTTTTATTTTTTAAAAATCTATTTGGTGAAAATTTGAAATTCAATGTTGTACTTAAATTTCAGGGAAAAAATAAGAAGTAGGTGTTTGTTTGACCACCCTAACCACAAGAAAATGATAATATTTTTTTATAATATTTTAAAAATAAGTAGAGGACTCATGTTCAGATGTGCTACATATTTTTTTCCAAGTAAATAATTAATTATTAATTTTTTATTACAACTTTTAAAAAATATAAAAACTTGTATGTCTGACCACCTTAACTTGGTCAAAACTTCATGAAATTCAAATTTTCTTTTTTTAATCCTATAGTATGTGAAGCATAGAATGTGATGCATGTTTTAGATTCCAAAAATGTGATGCATGTTTGAAAGCTATAGATGTTTTTCAATCATCTTATCAATCGGGACTTTAGTCATAATTCAAATAGAAAATGAATAATAATTATTTATTAAATTAAAAGTAAAGAATAATTTATATTGGTGGAAAGTTGACAACGTCCTTTAAAAACCATTTTCATTTTATCAATTTTGGGTAAAAAAAAAGTCGTGAGCCACATACCCTACAAATACCCATTATATTGCCACTTTTTGGCCTATCATGATCTTGCACATACCCAAATTATGTATTCCATCTCCTTTTAGTTTCTCTTCACAAATATTTTTCAATGGTATAAGTGGTATCTTCTTTTTGTTGTCCATGTTACCCTTCCACAAAAACTCCCTGCTTAGGGGAATGGTAGAAAGTATTGATTTTATCAATAATATATGACCTGAAAGTGAAAGCCATCTACCCTTCTAGGTTGCAATCCTCATCTGAATGCTTT
This sequence comes from Sequoia sempervirens, assembly GCA_007258455.2. Classification (NCBI taxonomy): domain Eukaryota; kingdom Viridiplantae; phylum Streptophyta; class Pinopsida; order Cupressales; family Cupressaceae; genus Sequoia; species Sequoia sempervirens. The sequence continues at coordinate 43,022,035 of VDFB02058242.1, forward strand.
GTATGATCTTTTCCCAATAAAAAATTATATTTTCCCTAGTGAAAAATGAAATCCCAAGATACTTCTAAGGTAACTCTATTGTTTGAAAACCTAGATGATTGACAATTTTCTATTGTAAATCTGATTTGACATTGAAAGTGTATATCTTGGATTTCTCCACATTTATTTGTTGACCCGAAGCAAGTGAATATTTATGCAAAACATCTTTGATATACTCAACTTCATGAAATAAATCATAACCAAATAAAAATGTGTCATCTACAAACAAAGAATGTGGTATAGATATTGAAGTGGAAGATATTGTAATTCCTTTCCAAAACCCCTGTGGATGTGGCCTTTGAACTGTCCCATTAAGAGCTTCAACTAAAATTATGAATAAAAAAGGGGATAATGGATCACCTTTCCTCACTCCCTATGAAGATTTAAAAAATATCGATGATGTACCATTAATTAAAACTAAAAATTTGGCACCTTTTAAACAAGATAGAACCCATTTGCACCATCTATTATGAATAAAAAACTTCCTTAACACTTGCATTAGAAAAGTCCAATCCACTTTATCATAAGCTTCCATCATGTCAAGATTAATGATAAATGAGGGAATTTTATGTATAGAAAAAGAGTGTAAAAATCCATGAGCCACTAGATCCCCCTCCACTGTTTCCCTACTAGGTACAAAGCCATCTTTTTCTTCTAAAATTAGTTTTGGCATGATAGGCAACAATCGTAGATAGATTGCTTTAGTGAAAATCTTATATACTGTGTTGCAAAGAGAAACAGGAAGAAATTTTGAGGAATTTGGATCCTTAACCTTAGCTCAACATTATCTTGTTCAGTCACTAAAGTAGGTATCGCTTGCAACATGTCCTCTCTTTCCAACCTAATCTGATCTGATTATTGTATTGGTGTTGTCAGCAAATTCGAAAATAATTTAATCCCTTCATTTTGTATTTCCACTTCATTGTTTAACCACTCACTCCTTTCTTGAATACAAAAAACTGTAGAATTTTCTTTCTTAACCTAAGCAAACATATGAAATAATTTAGTATTTTGATCACCTCCTCTAAGCCACAATTCACGAGATTTCTGAAGCTAATGCATCTCTTCCTGCAACACTAATTCTTCCCTTTCTGCTTATAAGATTTTCTGATATTCAAAAGATTGTGATGTTAACCCTTGACTTATAATCTGCTCATTCACAACTGCCAACTTTTTTGAAATTAGAACCTTTCAGTGGAAGATATTCTTAAACACATGAATGTTCAAATGCTTTATTTTCCCTTTTAGGTGCTGCATTATTTTACAGAATATATACATTATAGAACTTGACTTATACAATGCTTGCAACCACCATGTTTTAAATAATAGCAAGAATTCATTATGCCTGAACCACATTGATTCAAATTTAAAGGAAGATCTCCACTTTTGAGGAGAATTAGTGGCTTCAATACCTAAGCAAATAGGGAAATGATCCAACCTTGTCCAAGGTATGATTTTTGAAACTTGTACATATTTTTCTAATATCCAATTTGAAGATATTAGAAATCTATCTAACCTTAAAACTATTTGCAAAAGATCCCACCTCTTATCAGTCCATGTATATGTACCTTTATCTAGTTGTACATCCACAAGTGCATTATTATGTACAATTTTTTTTAAATCTACCATTGTCTTATGAGGTGGCATGATTCCTCCCTTCTCTTCATGAAGAGGTAATATTGCATTAAAATATCCCACAAGAACTTTTTTAATTCCTAATTGTGCAAAAATTAGATCAAGCTCCTTCCAAAGTTCCTGTTTACTTAATGTTGAATTTGGAGCATACACATTGACCAACAAAAAAAGTAAATCAAAATGAGTAACAAAAAGTAATTTCCAATGCAGAGTATTAGAGAAATGTTCTAACTATACAGATCTAGTATTCCATAAAGCTAACAATCCCCCAGATGCTCCTTGTGCATCAGTTTGACATGACTCCCACAAAGTCCACTTGGTAACTATATTCTCATAAATTTCCTTAGAAAACTTTATCTCTTGTAAGAAAACTATATCAACCCTTGAAGAATTTGTTTTCTATTTGACTTGGGCTCTTTTTTTATGGGCATTAATACCCCTAACATTCTAAGATACAATCATCATATCGATTGAGGAGGGCATCCTGCTCTCAATATTTTCTTTATGTTTCCATTTGAGGTCAATTGAATCCCTATAGTAATCTCCTCCTACATCTTTGTTACATTAGACTTTCTTCCTCTCTTTCTAGGTGATTTAATAGTAGGAGAGATACAAGTGTTTGACTAACAAAAAGCTGATTTGAAAAATCATAATCAGAACCATACATTCCAGTGATATCTTTATCAACAATTTCTTCTATTTGTTGTGTATCATGTATAGTAACTTTTAAATAATGTGACAAAGTATTAACACATTTTTCTGACAAACACTCCCCATCTTCCTAAACCACTACTTCTAAAAATTCATCAATTAAGTTTGTACCATCCATATTTGAACTACTACCTACCCAACTTGCAATATTTTCATTTTCACCCAAATCATATATTTCTTGTAAATAGAAACATAACTTTTCATGGGAAAATGGGGAAAATGAATCAAAATATTCACTTAAACTCTTAGGCTTTGGTAACATATTGTTCCCCCAAAACAATTTGGAAGTAATTCCATCTAACTGATGAACATTATTTATTAAAATTCTTGGAGTATACAGATTCAAGGATATGACCTCACTTGCAACAACTCTTGTAGTCTACCAACCACTCAGAAAATTAACTATAAATTTGATAACCCTATCATTTTTTGAGAATATGTTCTTAATATTAGACACTACACTATCCTTATTTTGAAGAATATAGTTAGAGGTAACTGAATCCTATGTCAACAAATTAGGACCAATGATATGAGATGTGGATAGCATGTATTCTAGATCATAAGAATTAAACAACACAAATTTACCTTTCCTCAACCTTTGAGTAGACAATGCCAAAGTTGTCTCATTACATTTCCTCAACCTTTCAACAAATGGTACCAAAGCTGACTCAACATTTAAAATTATTGGTGAAGAAGGAGATGATGAATTAGCATTCAAAATAAAACACCTCCATACTTATCTTCCCTATTGGGCTCTTAGTGAAATTAAAATCACCTATGACAAGTGTATTTTCTTTCACAACTACTTTCCTCACAAAAGTATTAACTTCTGGTTGATTTTTAGTAAGAGGAAAAAATTACAAATTAGAAAAACCTTGTGGTTCAGAACACTGTTGGATAGAATGCGCCAATAAATGACAATAACCACAAATATTTAGTGGATTCTCAATGAGGACTTCTTTCATCTAAAATTCAAACTTCAAATGTATCCTAATTGATGAAGGGAAATCCTTCAAAGTATTTAGCAATACACAAACCTTAATCAATTTATATGGATTTGTAAAAAATCCATGTCATAAGAAAAAAAAATCCCTAAATGATTAGTAATGGTCTCTACTATACCCATTTCCCTATACTCCAATGGAAGAGTAGGAAATTCAATCTAGAAAGAAACAAATTTAATTACCACAAAAGAGGGATTAAAGTTTGGGGTCCATATTTAAGTGTATAACCCAGATCCCTCAAAAAACCATGATTTTACCATTAAAACCAAATCTCTTTGCAACTTTGCGGAAAAGAAGACAATGAAAATTCGATTACCTTGATCTATGTAAAATACCTAGTTAGCCCCATCCCATTCAAAATAAAGAAAGTATTTTAAAACTTCAACATAAGGTAAGAAGTTCCAAAACTTATAGATTAAAGCATGATCCCTAAGATCCTATATTTGTGCATTCAAAACTTCTTTAGAAAAGAAAAATTGAATAGGATCCCTACTCATAGATTCTTTCACAGGTTCTTTGAAAGACACTTTCATAGATTCTTTACGAACCAACTTTTTTCCCCCTTTGCTTTGCACATTTTTCTTAAGAGAAAAATTGTTTGGATAATGAGCAAGAATGAACAATGGCACCTGGTTAATCTTACTCCTTTGAGAATTCTTCAACTACAAGTGAAAAACCTGATAACAATCTTCATGCTTTCAATCTATATATTATGTGGGTAAGATGTAGGTGTGTCTAACTCGGAACTAACATAACTAGATTGAACCCTAGAACCATCTTGTTCATCAATGGAATGATGTCGATTCTCCAACTTTGGATTGAAAGGAACTCTAGATTTTATCACAACATTATTTGGAAAAAGACACAAGAGTACTACATCAACCCACGAATGAAACGATCTTGAAGAATCTTCAATACCTTTAGAATTTGAAGCACAAATGTCAAAAGGTAGTTCTTTTTCCCTATTTAGTGATTTCCTAGTTCAAGAAAAAGGCTAAGGATTCACACTATAATTGTTGCAATCCTGATGAAAAGGTACCCATCTCCCATTGTGAAAAACACTACCAAGAAGATGCTTGAAACCCTTAATCAGGCCAGGAAATCCCTTTTTCACTGAGGAAATTGATTTTCCCAAAGAACCAAGAGTTGATCTATTAGATTCTGCACCATTAGAATGCCAAAGAACATTCATATGCACCTAATCTACACCATGAAATCCCAATGGTTGCACAGAACGACCATAATTTTTTGAAAAATCATTGTTAACGACAAAAGAAGCTCTCTAATTTGTGCAGTCCACCATTTTCCAAAATATCTCCTCCCTTAATAAGCATGGAATTTCATTATTCCTCTATTCAAAATAAGGGGTTAATTCACATTGTTTCTCCTAGCAATTTTTTGACTTCATGAGATCAAAAGCAAGAGCATTAGAGAACTTCAAGAGCATTTATCAGGTATTTCTAGGCAGATTTCAAGTGATTATGGGTATGTGCAGGATCATGATGGGCCAAAAAGTGGCAATATGATGAGTATGTGGCTAACGACTATTTTTTTTACCCAAAATTGATGAAATGAAAAGGGTTTTTAAAGGAGATTCTCATATTTCCACCGATATAAATTATGCTTTACTTTGAATTTAATAAGTAATTATTATTCATTTTCTATTCAAATTATGACTAAAGTCCTAATTGATAGGCTGATTGAAAAACATCTATAGCTTTCAAATGGTATCACATTTTTTGAATCCAAAACATGTGTCACATTCTATGCTTCGCATACTATAGGAATTAAAAAAGGAAAAACTGAATTTCATGAGGTTTTGACGAAGTTAAGGAGGTTAGACATATGAGTTTTATATTTTTTAAAAAATTGTAATAAAAAAATCATAATTAATTATTTACTTGGAAAAAAATTACAAACAAATATGCATCACATCGTGGCATGATTCCTCTACTTATATCTAAAATCTTATAAAAATATATTATTATTTTATTGTGGCTAGGGTGGTTTGATAGACACCTAATTCTTATTTTTTCCCTGAAATTTAAGTACCGCTGCATTGAAATTCTAAATTTTCACCAAATAGATTTTCTATTTTTTAAAACAAACCTAGAATTTAGAACTACATTCAATTTGCTACAGATTCTATTCTTAAATATTTTTGAAATAATATAGATAACTTATTCAAATTTTTACGTCAAGTTGCCTAACTCTGATTTTTCTAAATTTTTTGCCACTTAAGGGCCTATTTTTTCCATGATGATCCTGCACATACCCTTATTGCAACAATTCAAAGATCATATCATCATGGCAAGGTTCTAATTGCGTCATTTCATGTTCATGCTCCATTATCTTATTTCATCATTTGGTTTAATTACCTACAAGGGGTTTGACTGAGGTAAATCCCCATTCACTAACAAATCAACAAGTTTTCTATCCTTGAGTGTGTGATTGCAGATTTACAGGTTGGAGGGCAAGATTATCAAAGTTGTCAAAACTGTCAAAGTTGCAAAGTTGTCATTCAAGTTGCAAGAACACAGAAAGAGCCCTATAGAACTGAATACTACCTTCTAGAACTTAATAATAGGGATTTCAAGAGTGCAAAAATCAAAGTACAAGATCTTGAAATCAATTTTCCAAAACCATAAAAAGACCCATTCACTTTTGAAGGCGAATGAGTCCTCCATAGCCCAAAATCAACAACTTTCTGGATAGGTACACATCTTTTTATGCTCTCAAAACATTCCTCATAGTTGCTATAATAGTTAGGGTCATTTTATAATTATTATTAGCATCTTATTTTGCATAATTTGAAGTGATTTGGTCCTTGAAAAATAAGCGATCCATTTCATTTTTGGGATAGATCCTATTTTTCTTACATATCACTAGTGATTTGTGATATTTTTTTTGGATTCTAATTTTTTTTTTTTTTTTTTTTTGAATCAGATTGCATTTCTTTTTCCATCTCCTTTGAAAGTAGTTTTTAGCAGTAAAAACCATTTTTAAAGAGTCATTCTCACCATAAACAACATAACTTTTTTCCTATGAAGGATAAAATTCCTTTTTTTTTTTTAATTTAGCTTTGTAACTATGATATCTAGCCTGTTCATTTGGTTTCATAGTGTTATATTGAATATTTTTTCTTAATCAAGTTTTGAAGTCAAGCCAATTACAATTTAGACATAGGTGGAATGTAAACAAAATAACTTTTTTTGTATGTATCAAAACTCAATTTCTTTTTATTGGATCAAGGACATCAATACCTAGCTCGAACATATTTTTCATTTATTTTTTTGATAATCTACTATTTTTCCACGTGTAGAATAGAGAGCTTGATTTTTGGTGAAAAAAATTGTTTAATTAAACTAAAAGAAAACATAATAAAACAAAAATATATTAAAATTATATTTGATGGATAGCTCATTTTGAGAACTACCATCATCCAGTTGGGTTTGTGAAGTTTCCTACATTTTCATCCTCAACCCGAGCTTTGAAAGGAAAAATTTTGTAGAAATTTGGTAGAAGAGGGGGAGAAGGGCAAAAAATGGGGATTCTAGCGTACCCCCCTTGAAATATAATTAAAAAATAAAACCCATTAAAGGGGGGTTCACTAGAAGGGTGGGTTCTAGCAAATCCCCCCTTCTAGTGAACCCCACCCCCCCTTCTAGCAAATCCCCTAATTTGTTTTTCCTTTGAAAATGTATTTTTCCTTCCTCAAACTAATTGTAAACTAGTATTGTGGGATCACCCTTATAGGTGTTCACCACAAAAGACAATAGATAGACCTATCTTCCTATTTTCATTAGGAAATGAGATGATCCACACAAAGAATTGACTTGCAACCCTTAGGTGACTCAACTCAATGATGAAATCCATTGATTTCCTTATGATTGAGGACAGGGGTTTCAACCCAAACAACATTGTTGGAAGAAAGCTAAAAATAATAAATCTACTCAATTATGCTCATTCAAACTTGAAACATCAATTTAAATCTCAATACAAATAGAAACAATAAACTTTTCATAGATCTAAGAAGGGTTAGATATTGTGTACCAGTCACCAAAATGTAGTTTGGTCAAACCCCGTTTAGGTAATTAAACCTTGAATTAAAATAATGAAACATGAAAAGGAATGATAAATGAATAATGTTGTGTTTCTTTTCACAAAACCCTTCAATAAACCTTTAGAATTATGCAAGTTGATCTTGATCTTGCATGAAATGGCTTCAATGGATGTGGATCTCGATGCTTGAAATATGACTTGAATGCTTGACTTGAATCTTTGAAACCTACATCACAATGTTAGCTCAAAAAACATGCATGATACAAGAGACTTCGACATGATGCATGAGATCTTGATTGTGGCAATAAATCTCTTATAAATTTTCTCTTGAAAGGCCTTGATCATAATATTTTCTTTTGTAAAGTTCACCTCTTTATATATGTTTTGAATTAATAAAATAGCCTTGTATTTATACGCATTTATCCTTAATTTCCTAAAAATTAAACATTAAAAGATGACATTAAAATATGAATTTGAGGACAATAAGATACTACCAAAAAAATATTTTAAATTTAGGTTCAAAGGCCTAGGGAGGATCCATTCACCCATGGGTGAATGGGTTGTAGGAACCTATTCTTGGAACACACAATGTTCAAGGTAAAGTATTATGTGTTGGAATTAATTGTTATAAGGTTTCCCCTACATAAAATGTAATTTATTAGGCTTGTAGATGTAAAATAAGGCTTATTAAGGCATAATTAAGTCCAATTTAATTGAGTCACCAAAAAAGTGTGAAAATGCAAAGGAGTACAATTTTCTACACTACATTTAGCCCCCACTTTAGTGAGAGAATGACCTTGCATCAAACTCACACTAAAGTAGACAATCAAGTGAGGTATAATTATACAATTTTTGGAAAGATAAGATGACAAAGGTCAAGGAGGATGATCAATCCCACAAGATTTAAGATCTCATGACAAACCAACAAAGGAACAAAGAGACGCATACCTTTGTTAAATATACATCAACAATGACAAGATATGAAATCATGCAATGTAAAAGAATAAAAGAAAGAAAAAAATGATTAAAAAAATGGGTGGATAAAGCCTCAAATGTATGTCCAACTCTATGTGGATCAAGCATTAGTTGTTTTTCCAAAAATGGTTACAAGTGAAACTTGCTAACCACTATGCAAACAACAATACGCTTACACAGGCTAGTGACATACGTTGTCCGCTAGGTGAGCCCCCAAAGAGTGGCCAATGAGATAGTCTTATTAGGATCCCATTGAACTAACCACACCAAAGTCATACCTCCTAATAAATTTGATAAGGCACCACAAAAATGGTCACAATAATAGCAAGATGTGTTATGCTAGGCAATCATGATAAAGGCTCCACTGGAAAGCAATGTGTGTTATGCTTGATGGCCTTGAAAAAAAATGCAATAAGATATTCAAAGGGGTTTTTCTTAGTTCATAAAAGGTCTCCTCTTAGGGAACATCATTCCTAATGTTTCTAAGAGAGGAAAAGTTGAGGATAAAAGATTTGCAACTTAGGGAATGCAATCCATAGCATTAACACTAAGAGGAATGCCATATGTTTAGAAAGGTTGTAATCTTGAAAGACATCAAACCTAATGACACTACCAAGAAGAAGACACATCACATGAAATAAGAAGACCACACTATGAAACATAAGTTATAAAAAAAAAATTCAAAATGATAATGCCAATGTATGCCCCCACTTTAAAAAAATTACTAAACACTTTGTTGTGAGCAATTACTTTAAAGTAGCAAATCATAAATTCCAAAGAATAAAGAAGACATGAGAGCTTATCGAAAATCCCTATGTCAAACATATGTTTCCAAATGAAACTATGTCAGGAAAAAGGGTTTTTCCCCAAATAAAATCCCCAAAACATTGTTAGAAACCAAGATCAGATTTGCAAACCAAAATTACCTTCCATAGAAGAGAAAAACGAAAAAGCAGAAGCTATTGCAAAAAGATGTGCCACATTCATTATTCAGGAATTCATTAATTACAAGATAATGATTTGCTTTATAAAAGCAAAGATGCATAACCCTAATCTTATCTTGAGCAACAAGATAGCTCGATAAGATAAAGCCTAAAACTTAGGAATTAAATATGCCTAAGTAAACTTATGCTAATGTGTAATTAAATATTAATTACACCAACACCCCCCCATAAGTGCAACTTAGGGAGAAGCAGATTATTATGCAAAGATGAGTCCCGGAAATAAGGCCTGATCAGGTACTCATGTACAAATGCAAATATGAAGTAGAGAAGGAAAACCCAGTGGGACAAAACCCCCCTACAATGAGATGACTGCTGCAAAGAAGCACTGGAAGAACACTATGGAGTAACACTGGAACCTGATTCTGGTAAGCAAGGAAAGATATTTATGTTTACTAATGAAACCAGATGAGAGTCACTGATTGACTCAAGGAATCATGATAAAGCAACAACAGACCCGATGCCACGAAACACTGGAAAACTCACAAACTCGAACAACCTTGGAATCTGTGAAGCAACAGTAGATGAGATGATGACAGAATCTGGAAGCCGTGTATCTCGATGCTAATGCCAAACTGTGACTGAAACTCTTCCATGGGAAGGAGTACCATGAAGACTCTAGAACATTAACCATAAAAACATGGCCCTCAAACTGAGATGGATCCAATGTGGATCATTAACCATAGGCTCTCAATCTAAAGTGTGAACCAGATGTGAATCAACAATATGTCTAGCTAAGCAAACATATGGACAAAAGAAACTAAGAAACCAGATAGACTCATACGAGTTGCCATCAAAACAATATGCATATGGATATCAAAGTGAAAACTACACTCTAATCAGATTTATTATGCAAGAAACCCCCTAAATGGAACTTTATCATAGTTCATTTATTACAATAACCTGACGATTGTAAAAGGAGAGCATAATGAACATGCATAAATAGAAAAATAAAATAGACCTCAGATCTGTGTAGAGGATTGAATCAACTTTCCAACGCCGCAAGAATGACGAAAAAAGGATCACCGAGTCAAAAGATATGCCCTCCGGAGTGAAAACAGCAACATCTGAGTTCAAAGGCCTGCAAAAAAAATCTGAAGCAGAATCTGGTAAAAAAAAACTAGCACCACTAGATTGGCATCAGAATCAGCTTTCCAACGGTATCTCGTTTGCAAAAAATGGAGATCGTATGCAAGAAATACACCCGATTTCATGAACACTGCTCCAGAATGGAGAAAACATAGTGCGCCATTAAATTTGACGGTCATACGGCCGTTGCAGTGAAAATACGGGCCCAAATTTGATGGTCAAACGACCGTCAGTGCTTTTTCCCAATTAGGCTCATTACAAAAAAATTGTTTTTTTGACAAAAAAACAATAAAAAAAATATACATGATTTTTTTTTCTTTTAATTTAAAAAAATGATTGGTGGGGGGCAGTGGCCCCCCCCCCCCATTTGGTGCGGTCGCATCATGGCCGACGATCGATGATGCAAGGGTACCACCCTTTGAATTTTTCAAAACTTTTTGTGTTTTTTGAAAAAACAAAAAGATTTACAATTTTTTTAAAAAGGCTTTTAAAATATTTTTTTTGTATGGAGGAAAAAACTATGATTTTTTTGCAGAAAAATAAATTTATTTATTTTACGAAATTTTTTACCTCGATTCGCGTGTAGACGACAATACAGGGAAATTTTTTTTACCTCAGAAATTAACTGGACCCAAATATAGACATATTATATGTCGTTTTTCATCACTCAAATGCTCTGGATCTAATGGAGAGGTCCGATCTACCTGAAAATGCACCAGAAGCTTCACAACTCCTAGATCTGACAAATCTTCAAACCCTCATAACTCTGGCATAAAATGTCAGATTTAGGCGAAACAAAAGTCGATCTTGACTTTTTCGATAGCCTTGGACTCGAAAATGAGCTCATATTTCCTCCAACATGCACCAAAAGTGACCATGCAAGAGCACCCAAATAGAGAGACAAACTTGAGATATGAAAAACCTTCAAGGAATCCTGAATGAACTCTGTAATGAATTTATCAAAAATCTAAGAAGGGGCTGCAAATCAAGGCTCTGATACCATGTTAGAAACCAAGATTAGATTTGCAAACCAAAATTACCTTCCATAGAAGAGAAAAACGAAAAAGTAGAAGCTATTGCAAAAAGATGTGCCACATTCATTATTCAGGAATTCATTAATTACAAGATAATGATTTGCTCTATAAAAGCAAAGATGCATAACCCTAATCTTATCTTGAGCAACAAGATAGCTTGATAAGATAAAGATAAAGCCTAAAACTTAGGAATTAAATATGCCTAAGTAAACTTATGCTAATGTGTAATTAAATATTAATTACACCAACAAACATAAGGGATCCACAGATTTGGGGTTAACATGTCTTTGCTACAATGATTTTATAGAGCTTAGAAACACCATCATTCCCCAAATACTTGTAGAACTAGAAGAATGACAAAAAGAGAGTGAAAAATAAATAAAATTTTGAGTCAACATAGAAGAGACCTAAATGTTTGGACACCTTGCATCATCCCCAAAAGGAAAACACAAGACAAAAGAAAAGTTAAAGATTTATGACATATAGAAGAATGTAGGTACAAATAGAGGAATGTACACAAAGACATATCAAATAAAATGACACAGGGGATCACATTACACACATGCAATCACACAAAGAACATGAAAAGAAGACAAGTAAAAGAATAGTAAGGCACATGCGATTCAACCTATAGTAGGTCATCTACATCCCAATCTTGTTCATCGTATGCAAAAGGTAGATAACTAGCCAAAGGGATAACAACAAGTGTTGTAATAGGAATGCCATTAGGTTCAAGATGTGGTGAGTCATTATTTTTAGGAGCATCATCATGATTAACATTGTTTAAGCTTATGGAAAGGGAAAACAGTAAACTCATCTCATTATGCACTTCCTCATCAATCTTAATAGTCTCATCATCATCATCCAAGTTAATCACAATAGGATCTTTAATGATAATATCCATGGAAGGTCCTTGTTCTTGTTGTGGTCAAGATATAGAATTTTCTTGATACAGCGAAGGTGGAGAATCATCATGTATTGCTTGAGATGTTGTTTGATCTTGAGTTTTTGATTCATGTTATGCTTGTATTAGATGATTAATACCATAATGTCTACACCTATGCTCTCTAGCATTTTGGTTTCTTTTTTTTTTTAATTTTCAAGTTGTGATTGTGTAGGAGTAGGTTTATCAACCCTAGGTTTAGCCATTAAAAAAGTAATGTCCTATGCTCCTTACACAACTAATCAAAATTGATCTTATAATTGGCCATGGGGTAAAGGTAAAAAATATTCCTAATAAATCCCTTATTTAGGGAAAGTATTGCATCACTATCATGGCCCTTTATCTACCTAGATATAAGGTAATAATTATCATATATAGAAAATATTAGCTTTCCCAAATTAGATCTCTAGATATTTGAGATTGAGATAGGATTGTTGGTTCTAATGCAATAATATTCAAACAAATCCTAGTCAGTTTCTAGAATAATGGAGCATTAACTCAAACCTACGATACAACCCATCTAAGAGAATTCCCTTGCCTTGTGAGTGCTTCACTCTTATTGTAGAATTTGGGAACTAACTAATCAAATCTTGGCACAAGCTTCCTCTTTTATTACTAGCCATGGAATTCAACCAACTCATTGAAATTTTATAGAAGAAAAATCCAATATGAGCTAGATGGGAGATTATAAATTAGAGTTTTGTCACAAGTAGAAACACACAAACCTTAGATAATAAATAATTTATAGAAGTTCTTAATATTTTTTTATGAATTCCCCATTTTCTAGCTATAGTTTGTAGCTTGGGAGAATTAATTTGAGAAGGGACAAGCACTAATGGAATCTATAAGATATCCTTTTTTATTACAATATTTAAATCTCTTCTTCATATCACAAACACTAATTTTGAAAAGTTTTGATAGGCATCAAGATTAGGCTCATGTCATGCCATTTAGGACCCTTTAGTTTATGCAACACACCTAAAAAAGGACTAACACAAGACCTAATAAAACCATCCTATTTTTCCACTTTTATTAACAACTAAACCAATGTGGTAGCTAACCTACCACCCATTTATTTTCATCATGCATCATAAATTTTGAAGTAGAACCCACATAAAAAATATGATATGAAGATCTCATGTAATGCTATCAATGTTGTCATGTGGCATACCCCTTGGCCTAATCGTTCAATCTTTCAATAATCTAGCATATATAAAAGTTAAGAAATTGGGGGCATTTAACAAATTATGATGCAATAGGAGGTTTCCATCTAACCATAACTTAGAGAATTCATTATCCTTTTCTTCCATAGGCACACATAGACATCATTTAAACCCAACCAAAAATGCTACATCAACTTGATGTCATATGTTATCACATATATGTGTCCACTAGGGAAACATTTCAACATGTCATATTTACAAATTGCATAAATGACCTTTGACAAAATCTACAATGTGAACAACTACTTTGATGCTATGGGATATTTCCAAACAATAGAAGTGATATAGATATTTATTCCACTTAGTAAAATACTCACATCAACGATTCTTGAATAATTAAATGACACACACTTGATTGAGTTATGACACCAAGTTGCGGTAGTTGGAAAATATAACTCAAAATTTAGATACACATGGCATCATAATGATAGCTCCTAATCATAAAAGGGATTTCCAGATAGAATCTACAATCCAAAGGCATGTCGCAATGCAATCAAGTTTTTCCATATAGGCAATGAACTAGCGACCAAAGACTTTATAGCCAAGACATTTAAAACACTACAAACAAAAGAAATCAATAGTATTAAGGATGAAGCATGGGTTAGTTGAGAGAATGAGGATTAGGGGGTTAATACTCATGAATTAAGCGACTCTATTTGAGCAACAAGTCAACATTTAAAAAAATTTCAAGGTGACTAATGCATGAAGAAACCAAGGATTATAGTTTTAGTGCACAAGCCCTAAAGATACACCCTGGCAAGGAACAACAAATTTTAATCATAAGGATCAAATCATAAAACTGGAACACTCCAACATATACTTTGAATATTTAAAATATTTGCATTCCACATTAATTATTTATTTCTTTAAAATGCATATTCATAATACTTCACTTCTACATTAACTCACGCTACTTTTTGCTAACAGAACTGTCCTTTATGTATTCTTTCACATGTGATTTTCCCTTTGTTTTACACTATTACCCACTGATATATTGCCATCATCAACATCTATGAACACAATCATTATGGTCTAATGCAATATAAACTATTATTGGTAATAGCTTACTGAGCTTTGACAAATGTTTACTGATGCTTATGTTTAAATTGACCATAATGCACACACCGACATCATTATTTAAACCAATTTATTTAATCTCTTGAACCGTGTCAAATTTTATCTCATAAATCCAATGTATTTGCATTCATCACAATCCACTGATTCCCTTTACTACACCATTACAGTCCAAATATGTGACTTCTCACATACATAAACAATTTTGCTTTCAATTAATTTTACACTAATTTTATCTCCGAAATGATTGCAACCACTACACCATCGCCACCATTTGCATCTCTGATTACTTATAATGACATTTGAAGGCGAGGGACCACAAGCACGTGAATATCTTAAATCATTGGTTAGTAGGGAACACAAAGTTAATAAAACACGTGAAATTTCAATGGACGCTTCTCTCTTTTGTCAGGAGCAACATGTGAAATTTCAATGGAAGTTTCTCTCTTTTGTCAGGAGCAACATGTGCAATTTCAATGGAAGATTCTTTCGTTTGTCAGGAGCGTGAATTTCAATTAGTGCGTGTCTCGGAATTTATTTTATAATTCAATTACATTTTTTCTGATATTAACAGTGCTCTAAGATAAAAGGCATCATCCTTGCAAACTCTTGCATAACGAGATCTTCAGTTCCTCCAAAACCCCTTTCACGATGACGAAAACGGCCATCTCTGGTGTGCTATGCACTGTGGCCTTTATCCTTGTGCTCTGGAAAGCTTGCTGCCTCTTTTTGCGGGCCAAGCGCTTCCGTTACATGGCTTCCCTCTCCCCACAGCAGGACGCCCTGCTGCTCTACAAGCTCACCAATTTTGTAGAATTCGGGTTCCTCTCAGAAAAAGGTCTTGAATTTGCACTGTTTAGAAGTTTGGCCATTCCTTCCATGTCCCGATTACTGCAGGCAAATAGGCGATTCTCCCCCGCTACTGTTAACAAACGCTACGATGACACAAGAATTCTCATGCAGGAATTTGTTCTCCATCACGTGGACAGCAGCAGGGGCTCTCGTGCCATCCGACGTCTTAACTTCATTCACGACCAGTACAAAATCTCCAACGATGACTACTTGTATACTCTCTCCTTGTTCACTCTGGAGCCCATCCGAATTTCAAACAAGTAAAGGCTTCGCCACTTACCTTTTAGTCTGTTTTGGTTTTTTCTCTTACATTAGATACCAATTTATGAGGGCCATTGGTGTGTTAAATTGCAGGTACGGTTACAGAAAGTGGACGGAACGAGAGAAGCAGGCGCAGTTTATGGTGTGGCGTGACGTTGGAGTACGCATGGGCATTAACAACATTCCAGAGAGTTTGGAGGAAATGGATCGCCTCAGCAGGCAATACGAGGCCTCGCATATGGTGTATTCCAAGTCGAACAAAGCAGTTGGTGACGCCACGTTGGACCTATTTTTGTCCAAGGCACCTGCTTTCCTCCGCCCCCTGGCCAAGCGGGCCCTCTTTGCTTTGTTTGATGTAAGGCTGCTGGATGCAATGGGTTATCCACGCCAGCCATTCTGGTTCGTCTGGACTGTGGAGAGCATTGTAAAATTTTGCGGCGGCACTTTTGTGGGATGGTTTTTACCTCCGAGACCAGTGTGTTGGTCGACTCAGAGGATTCCATTGCAGGAAGAGGAAGAGGAGGAGGGGGAGGAAGAGAAGGTGTACAAATTGAGATACCAGTTGTACAAACCATGGACATATCCAGATGGGTACAAGATAAGCAAAGTGGGAGATGCACCAGATGGGCGCATGGGCAAGGTATGTGAGGGGCCCGTGCTATGTCCCTTTCCTTATAAAAAGAAGATTAACTGAAACGGGATGCTGCTTGGATTCTCATGGCAGTTCAAAGTCTGTCATAGATAAAAATAATTGCAAGGTTTAAGCATGAAGTTTTATCGGTTATTTACTTTTAGATGAAATAATATTAAAAATATCATAGCTTTGTTAATTCAATGTTTAGTTATGGAGAAATTGCTTATTTTTGTTATTCATTTATTAATTTTCTTTGTTCCAATGGGAGTCTTTATTTATTAGTTCCCGTAGTAGGCAGGTATATTTATGCTTTCATCTAGTTTCAATATTTTGACAAGAATCAACCAATAGGATGCAAGAATTAAATTTTGTTGACCATATTTTCTAATGTTCAATTTTATTTCATATTTATTTTCATATTTAAAATCCATTTTTCTCCAATTCTATTGGTTAATACTTGTGAAGAGTCATATTGAGATGATGCAAGCAATAATAATAATATAAACAATAGTTATACAATATTTTTCACTATTCTACAATAGTATATGATTGAATAATTGTTTATATGACAACCAAAGAATCCCATCAAACTAACTTTTTTTGAATAAAGACACAATAAAAATACAAACTTTTTAGATAAGGCATGGATGTATGTCTTGACGACTCATAATATAGAATTGACAATGTAATCGCCCAATGATCGTTCATGTACCTGTCATTCACGTACATGGGCATATTCTTGTTGATATGGTCGGTAAGGGAACTTCTGGAATGGCCAATCAGATACAAAGTGGCAATTGGCACAACAAGAGGGTTTCATTATATTCACAAATGCTGTCACCAGCGGATCATTCACAAAGATATCAAATTTTGAGCCACAAGTATATTGCAAGTAGATATCTTAAATGTTGATAATGTAATGCTTTTTCATATAGTGAACAATTCGTAAGGGACTCTGTGAATGTTCTGCTTGGCCCAGAGTTTAACCCATAGGTAAGAATGCAATCCTTGAGTTATTTCTACTGTATCTATGTGTCCACCTTTTATAGCTTTATGGAGGGTCGTTTGTGCGATGATATCTCCTCTGCTCAAATATTTTGTTTTGATTTTATCCCAGGAAAGAAGCTCCTTCACAACCTAGACTTTGCCTTTTGAAGCAACAAGAAAGAAGCTCCTTCACAACCTAGACTTTGCCTTCTGAAGCAGCAATGTGCAATGGAGTTAGTCCGCTGCAATCTGCCAAATCATGATCAGGCTTATCTTTCTTCAAATATGCTATCAATAATTGCTTATGCGAAGCTCTGCCTGTGTATTTGCCTGTAACTGTATCGTATAATGGGTTTCGGTCGTCTCTATCTTTGATATATGTTAGTTCTGAATTTAAGTAGAGAAGAACTCCGTAGAGTGTGTTATGTCCATTCAAAGCTGCCTCATGGGGGATAGTCCTCCCTCCTCTGTCGCGCGCGACAACCATGTTTTTCACATTCACTGAAACTTCTCCTTCAATTTTCTAGTAAATAATTTGTGGTGGGCTTTTCATATTTTTGTGTCAATAGATGGTAACGCGCTTGGTATTTATTGAGCATCGATTATGGATGAGTTCAGACTTCCCCATTCAGAGTATTGTTCTTCTAGGCACCCCATATTGAGATTGGTCTACCCATTTCTTCAAAATTCAAATTTTACGGCGTTGTAATCATACCTCTCTACAATTTTTTTTGTAGAATACGGTAATATTTTAAAGCTTTTGGTCAAGCTGGATGTTTGTGGGAGCTTTTACAGAGATATGGGATTAGGATTTCAGAGTCTGTGGTTGATATAGACATGGTTTTTGCACTTCATATGGGAATACCTTTAGAAGTAATTTGGTGAATAAAAACCTTCCTAAAAGTATGATGAAGAAAGAAATCACAGCTGTCCAGTAAATTCATTAACCTTGTAAAGTGCATGCCCCCCAACTGTCAACATGATTGGTTATAGTAGTTATGGAAGTGAACACGTGCAACCTATATCCTCGGAATATATATAGAATGCTATATAATAATTTAATATGAATTTATCCATGAATGAAACATTTACCATGTAAAAATAGTAAAAACAAAAAATTAGGCACAATGTGTTTCGTTAAAACAAATTCTGTGAGTAAATTCCATTCTTTTTATATTTTAATAATTACAAAGGATTATTTTATAACTGAATTTAAATTCGTCTAAGAAGTTTCAATAGAGTAAAATTATCAAAATACCAATTTTGATCCATTTTTCATTATTTTATAACTGAATTTAAATTGGTCTAAGAAGGTTCAATAGAGTAAAATTATCAAAATACCAATTTTGATCCATTTTTCATTACATTTGCAAGCTTTTAAAAAAAAATCCTTCATTTTCAAACATATGAAACTTTTATTACTTTATAAAGCTTTATTTACATATTATTTTAATAGTTTTTCCTAAGAAATTAAAGTGTAAATCATTTAAATAGTTTTATTCAAAGTTTTTTTAAAAACTTGTTTTATGTTTCGAATAAAACATCTAAATTTGTAAATTAATTTTGTTAATAAATTTATTTTTTAATAAGATATTTATTAATTTAATATTCTTAGTTGTTCAAAATTAATATTATAAATATAGTATAAGTTTTTTATTTTACATATAATTTTCTTACTAATTAAATTAATTGACTTATTCTTTAATAATTTTTCAATCAAATACTTTAACAATATATACTTGTATAGTTTTTTCCCAAACAAGTTAATTCAATTTTAATGGAGCTTATTTTTTTCTAAATAGGATTTTTTGAAACCCTTAAATTTACTCAAAAAGACTTATTTTTTCTTTAAGTTTAATTATTGTTATTTTTTTTGCCCACTTCAAAATTATTTCTTTTAATAATTTTTTTGTGCACTTCAATTATTTGCAATGTCAACATTTATTTGTAAAATTTAGTTAACTTCTTTGAAAAACACATTTCTTTCATTTTTTTATTTTATACATCTTTTAATATTGCTACGAGTCCAAAATCAGAACCCAATCATCTACATACAAAGATATCAATAGCACTCTAACAATATTTATAAATAGGACAAGAAATCGTATTATTGTTTTAAGCATGTAGGATTGGAGAAGTTTGTTTTTGACAAAAGCATTTTTGTATTAAATTTTGTTTCACTATACTTTTGAAATTGATAGTATATGCAACATGGTTTAATACTAAACTATAAACTTCAGGAGCATAATTATTTACGATAATGCATGCCATTAATTGTATAAATTTTCAAATTATATGATATCTATCATACAATGCTAACTCTATGAATATCTATTTATATTAAAAAATATTTATGAATATATATTTATATTCACAAATATTTGATTCTTATAATATGTAAGGCTTTAGCTTTCATTAAGGATTTACAATATAAGGAAAAAATGAAAACTCCATGCGTAATATTTTTTTATTTTTAAGGCAACACAAAGATACATTGCACCCTCCTAACTACTTCTATCAACTACATCTCACAAACAAGCAACACAAAGTGACATTTCACCCTCCTAACTGCTTCTGTCAACTACATCTCACAAACAACCAAACACAACTCGTAATCGGTAGGAACATGATGCATATGCGTCTCTTGTTATTTATGATTATTCTTAAACTGTACTTTACTTAATGGTCAAAGTTAAATTTTAGTTTGTAAAAGTAGGACAATTATTTTCCACTTTTTAGTGGGGTTGAGGTGTGAAATTCCTATTAGTTCACTTTATGAGTGTGATATATAAATAGAGTGTTCCATCAATCATTTGATCATTGCAAAACTTCCATCATGATCTTTTTTCACACTTCAATTTTTAATTTTAATGATAGAATCATAATCACAACATTTTTATTTTATCTTTTATAAGATAAAAGTTTAAAATAGTAAAAATAAAGAGATAAATACAATAATAAGGGTTGTAAGTTTGACATTTAAACAGAGTGCTCCATTATTGCTTTGACCATTGGGAAGTTTCTATTGTAAATCTGTTTCATGTTTTAATTTTTAATTTTAATGATAGGATCATTACCACAACATTATTATTTTATATTTTCTATAGGTAAAAGCTTAATACATTAAAGATAAAGAGATAAATACAATAAGGATTATAAATATGGGGGGAAATAAGGAATAGAAAGGATTTAAAAATATTAAAAATTGAAAATATAACATTTATTTAGAGTAAAAATAATAATGATAAGGGTTTAAGTTTTATTACGTTTGTAACTATCATAAATTTTATTTGTAATTTTATCTCAGACTCTTATGTTATACAATATTTTTATAAAATAAAATATTAGAGATGGTTGGAAAAAACACCACAAACAAAGCATTAGAAGTTGAGAATTTAAGCCTACAAAATAAATGGATATTGAAAATATCAAGACAAGCCTTCATCATTAAATTTTTAAATTATATTTTGCTTTAAAAATCTACAATATCCCTTAAAAGATAATGTCAAGTAACTTTTATAGGACTACAAATCAATCCATCATGCCAAATGAACATTCAAACTTCATAAATTCTATATTACTATTCAACATGTGTCAAGTCACTATTTACACTTTTGAATTTGAATCAATATAGATATGTACACATGCACATTAAAATTTTAAGGCATCTTAATAGTATAAAAATGTCACAAAATATATGTCAAGTCTTAAAATTGCGAAGATCATATATATGCAAAGCTAGCACTATGAAAAACATTTTTTTTTACTTCCTAGCTTGAATTTAGCACACATGTCTTCTTATAACATCACCAACATGTTCCCTAAAAGACTATCTTCTATCCAACACCCTCCCTTAAGAAACACCAATAAAAATAAAAAATAAAATGCATAATTGACCATTACAATTGCAAAGAATGACATTACAACCCAAAATTATAAAAATGCGTTAAAAAAAAAGATTCTAAAAATCCTATTATAAAAAAACCATAAGTATCATTTTCACATTTAATTTTAATACTTTAATATTATCAATACTTGAGAACTCTCATTATTTAATCTAGATTAATATTGTTGAGTTACAATTTACATTCCATTTCATTTATACTTGGTTTCAACATATAAATGAAAACATCAATTAATTTTATTAACTCATTTTCTTACAAAAGTGGTACAAATTATTTTCTTTTTCTTTGAAAATAATGACAAATATTCTTATGCAACCACCATAAAAATAATCAATCTTCACTTATTTTGTAACTTTATCTATTTTCTTATCAAAATAATTTCTTAGCCTACTCTCTCATAAAAATATTTCCTTTAGTGGTGATTTTTAATATTCTAATACTAAAGAAATTGTCTCCTTTAGTGATCTTACCCAATCTTAATAAAAAATAAGGGTTGTGGTGTAGTAGGAGTCCTTTCCAAATCCAAGGATATAGGGGAAAATGATTGAAAGTGTTGAGCCAAATTTATAGCCAATAGCATATTTATACCTAGGGTGATAAATAACCAATGAGTGGTTTCAAGTTAGAGATCTAAATCCTTTTTTCATTATACATTGGCTTGTGATTCCTTTTTTCCTCCAACAATTTACTCTACACAAGTAAAGTTTCACTCCAATAGTTTAGAAACAAATTTCAAACAATTGAAACTTCTTAAGAAGTAAAGCTTATCAAGGAATTTTTCTCTGCATTTATCAAAGATTTTTTCTATGTATTAATGAAAATAGAGCCAAGATCCCAAAATCATAACATAATTGGATTTCAAGATCACCAGATAAAAAGATCAAATTGTTGATAACAAATTCAAGAAAAAATTGATGAACCAATGATAGAATATGTTTTTTTTTAATTATGAAAATTTGTATTATGACCTATCCTACTATAATCTTGTGCCAAATTTCTCAATTTAGCTACACAAATGAGATAAAGGCATATGATTTATATTTTATAATACTGTTACCATGAATACTTGTCGAAAATGAGGATGAGGTAAATCCTTGAAACAATAAAAATATGTACCCCTACCAACCACTTTGGGTATACCCAAGGGTGTGTAGAATGAGATGTTAGGGAACCTAAAGATATATTAAATTGATATCTAGTATCACCTCTAGTAGGAGGATAATGAGCGACTATAAGAAATCATATGTCCAGATTGACTAAATTGTAGATTTGAAAAAAAAAATGCACTTTAACTCAACTCATCTTTTAGAGTCAATATCTAGGATCTTCCATCTTGAAGTTTACAATTTCAGTAACTTTGGAGCAACCTATCCACCAAAAATCTTATTCTCTGTGTTCCTATTAAAATTTAAAAATAAATTCTTTTTACTTAAATATATATTGTCATTAGAAAACTTCCTATAGATTAGTTAAGTTTTATGCCACCTATACTCCATAGAAAAATCATAGAACTGAAAGGAAAGTAGAGTGTGGAATATACTTTCCTAATGCTAAAATTTAGGAGAGAGATACAAAATAATTCTTTCAAAACTTGCAATTACAGAGCAGAAAGATGCATTTTATGAATAATAGAATAGACAACAAAGAATGAATAAAAAAAATTACATGGGAAAACCCTCTCGAGAAAAACCCCACACACCAAAGTAGAGAAGTCCCTCATGTATTATAGTAAAATGTGAATTACATACAAGTTCATAGCTATGCTCTTTCAGATGTCTTTTCATAGATCGTATCCGATAACATTACATTACAATTTCTTTGATCATCCAATTTGACTCAATGCACTACTGCATTACATACCAACTTCTCAAGCATTGTCATTTCAACTTCCATACTGAACTAAATAGTTACCATCACTTTTGCCTCCATTGACGTCTTACTAGAATGTCAAAGAGACATGAAATGGGATGTATATATGAACTCTCATTTTTGCTCCTATACAAGTCTTTCACAGGTATTCACCACTACTAATGCTTTCCATCGGGATATCAAAGAGACCACATAGCAACTCCTTCTGATACAAAAAACTATGGGTATGTGCAGGATCATTATCGAAAAAAAGGCCCTTAAGTGGCAAAATATTCAAAAAAATTAGAGTTAGGCAACTTGACGTAAAAATTTAAATAAGTTATCTATATTATAGATTTGTATTGCTTCTGGATTTGATTGTGTAAGGAGTTTTTTATGCCAAAAACTCCTTACACAATCGAATCCAGAAGCAATACAAATCTATGATATGGATTGTGGAAACGTACTATCTTTTATCTATATTATTTAAAAAATATGTAAGAATAGAATTTGTAGAACATTGAATGTAGTTTCTAAACTACTGGGTTTATTTAAGAAAAAAATCTATTTTGGTGAAATTTCAATGTATTAGTACTTAACTTTCAGGGAAAAAATAAGTAGGTGTTTGTCTGACCACCCTAACCACAATAAAATGATAATATTTTTTTATAAGATTTTAGATATAAGTAAATGACTCATGTCCCAATGTGATGCATATTTTTTTGTAATTATTTTCCAAGTAAATAATTAATTATGATTTTTTTATTACAACTTTTTAAAAATAAAAAAAACTCGCTTGTCTAACCACCTTAACTTGGTCAAAACTTCATGATTTTTTTTTTTTTAATCCTATAGTATGCAAAGCATAGAATGTGATGCATATTTTAGATTATAAAAATGTGATACCATTTGAAAGCTATAGATGTTTTTCAATCAACCTATCAATCAGGACTTTAGTTGTAATTCAAATAGAAAATAAATAATAATTATTTATTTAATTCAAAGTAAAGCATAATTTATATTGGTGGAAAGCTAAGAATCTCCTTTAAAAACACTTTTTTTTCATCAATTTTGGGTAAAAAAAGTCATTAGCCACATACACTACAAAAAACCATCATATTGCCACTTTTTGGCCCATCATAATCCTGCACATACCCCTATCAGTGATGAATCTTGTAGCCTTGATCAAGTGGTCGCCGCTGCCTATGCGTCATCCAAGTCACCGTCATTCAACCGATGTTATCCTTCATGTCGTTGAGACCCACCTTCCCAACACATCGAAAGGACCATCATTTACGTCTTAGGGAAGTCCACTATTCCCTTTGATGAAGAGAACTAGGCTTCAATTGGGATGTCAAAGGGACTTCTTATTATGTCTCACCAACATGAATCCATCTCCCCAATGAAGCTTTATCACCAATCCAAACTCTGAACATATATATTGATAAGCTAAGAAATTATCAGGGAGACTTGTCTCTACATCCTATCGACATGTGATTGTCAACCTGACGAAGCACTTAATGCCACCCATGGAGAGCTTATCGAGACATCAAGGAGATAGTCAACTTAATCTCGTTGAAGCTCAATTGTCAGTCCAATAAAATAGAAACCTAAAGCCTGAACTTTGTAACCTTTTACACCAATAAGTTTGAGAATTTTTTCTCAAAATTCTCCCACTTGATGAAGAACTTACTAGCTCCTTTCAACACTTGAAGTCACTAAAAATTCTAGGCCCCAAGGCCCATTGAACTAGTGCACCATTTGAAATTGTTCATTCTAATAGGATTC
Source organism: Sequoia sempervirens (assembly GCA_007258455.2). Classification (NCBI taxonomy): domain Eukaryota; kingdom Viridiplantae; phylum Streptophyta; class Pinopsida; order Cupressales; family Cupressaceae; genus Sequoia; species Sequoia sempervirens. The sequence continues at coordinate 43,047,100 of VDFB02058242.1, forward strand.
ATCAATGCATCAACAACATTTACCAGAGTATTGAAACCTTTTCTATACTAACTTTTCCATCCTCCACCATATCACAGACAAAGTGGTACTGCCTACCAATATGTTTCATCCTAGTGTGAAAATTTGAATATTTTTCCAGATAAATGGAACTCTGACTATCACAGAAAATAACAATTTTCCTTGCATCAAAACCAACATTTGAACACATTCTTCTAAACTAAATAGCTTCCTTGCAGGAATGATTTTCTCCCATGTACTCAGCCTTACTACTGGATAAAGTGACTACAACCTTCCACTTGCTCATCCAACTAACTGCACCACCAAACAATGTGAATACATATCCATCGGTGGATCTTCTATTGTCAATGTCCCCTACCCAATCATAACCCACATATCTATTAATGCTAACTGTACTCTGAGATCTAGTAGAGTAGCCATGATAACATAAGGAGTACTCAGAAGTACCCTTCAAATAACTAAAAACTCTCTTCACAATATCCCAATGCAACCTTCTTGGATTAGCCATAAACTGACTAAGCACTCCCACTGCTTAGGAAATGTATAGCCTAGTACATACCATTGCATACATTAAACTTCCAATTGCACTTGCATAAGGAACATTGGTCATGTCCTCCATCTCAGTAGGAGATTTTGGACAATCTTCAACAAAAAATTTCATTCCTTGCAACACTAGAACAACTATCTACTTTCAATTTGTCATATTAAATCTCTCTAGGATAGTATTTATATACTTGCTCTGGTTGAGCCAAAAATTTCTATTTCCCCTATCCCTTCTAATTTCTATCCCTAGAATATACCTAGATGAACCTAGTTCTTTCATTTCAAACTGTGCTGACAGTTGATATTTTAATTTAGAAATCATTCCTTTACTATTCCCAATGAACAACATGTCATCCACATACATGGATCATACTTTGATCTCAAAAATCCCAAAGAAAACACATAGGTGTCAAAATTCTGGCACCACATTCCAAGCGACTACTTTAAACTATACAAAGACTTCTTTAATTTACAAACTAGGTTTTCCTTACCTTTTTCAATGAAGTTCTCTAGTTGGAAAATGTAAATATTCCTTCAAATCAACATGACGAAATGATGTCTTCACATCCATCTACTCAATCTCTAAGTCATATGCAATTGCAAGTGATAAAAAAAAATTGATAAACATCAGCTTAGCTATAAGAGAAAATATTTCTCCATAACCAATTCCCTAAACCTAGGAATATCCTTTCATGACCAACTTGTATTTATGTTTCTCAAAAAATGCCATCTAGACCAATCTTCCTTTTAAACACCCATTTTCATCCAACAAGATTTCAACCTTTAGGAAAAGGTGCTAGATCATACATTTCATTCTTCTTCAATGATTCCATTTCTTCATTCATGGTTGAAGTAGATATACCCATTGCCTCTCTAATAGTCCCAGGCTCATCATTTTTAGAAATCAAAGCATAGGCACAAGTAGAATCTAACATATAATATCCAAACCTTTTAGGTTGTTGCTTCACAAGCTGAGGTTGAGTTTCTTGATCAAAATTTTTAGAGCTGGTTGACCTCTCCTCACTAAGAGGTCCACTAGGAGTACGCAGTTCATCCATATCTAGAGTAAGCCTTCTTTTTTGCTTCTTTCACTTTGGCTGTAGATCAACTGTAGAAGGTTTCAACTCATGGGAGATGACACTTTTGGTATATAGCACCTTCTTTGTAATTGGATTCCAAAGCTTGTACCCTTTCACACTAATGCCATAACCAATGAAGATACATAGTTTCATTGCCTTGTTCTCAAGATTAGATCTTTTTCACTAGGAACATATATATATATGCCTCACAACCAAAGACTCTAATGTGTCTCAACAAGGGCTTCTTACTAGACCATGCTTCCATAGACATCTTGTCCATGAGAACTGATGTGGGATATATGTTAATTAAATAGCATGCAGTAGCTACAACTTCTGATCTAGACTAGCACTACTCAACATACTTCTCTCCCTTTCCATCAGTGTTCTAGTCATCCTTTCTGCAATTCCATTTTGTTATGGAGTTTAAGGAGTGGTTTCATGCCTTTTAATTATGTGGTCCTAGCAAAACTTATCAAAATTTGTTAAGCAAAAATTACCACCATTATCCATCCTCAAACACTTTATTTTCCTACCAGTATGATTTTATTCAAAGGTTTTAAATACCTTAATCCGATTGAAAACTTTGGTTTTACTTCTAAGAAAATAATTAAATGTCCTTCTCTAATAATCATCTATGAACAAAAAAGTACATAGGTTTCAATAATGAAGAAACATTAACTGGACCAAACACATTAGCACAAATATAATCCAAAATTCTAGAAGATTAATGAGGAATAGAATAAAATGAAACACAATTTTCTTTCCATATATGCAATGTTTGCAAGAATAAAACTCAAGATTGTAATCATCAAGCCCTTCAACTAGGCTTTTATTTTTCAAGGATTTTAAGCCTTTTTCACCAATGTGGTAAGCCTTTGATGCCACAACATTGTTTTCTCTTTGGGAGCTTCATCTCCAAAGAGTTTACCCTAAAAAACTTTTCTCTACATGATGTGGTTTACTTGACTTTGTAGAAGCACTATTACACATTCTTGTACATGCATCCAACTTATATAGAGTTCCAATTTGTGCACCCTTAGCTAGCACAATAGAGCCTCTAGTCATTCTACAAACAACATTTGAGAAAAGATACTTGGACACCGCATCATTAAGGTTACTTACAGAAAGTAAATTTTGAGCCAGACCTAGTATATGTATCACATCATCGATTCCCTTTATTCTTCCATCAGGAAACTGAATCTTGACTCTTCCATGACCCACAATTTCTAGGTGAGAATCATGTCCCATATGTGTTCTTCCACTAGCATACTTTTCATACTTTGAGAACCAACCTTTATGAGAAATCATGTGAAAGGATGCACTTGAGTCAATTACCCAAATATAATCTAATGCCTAAGTCACCAATGCTACTATGAAGGCATCTACATCACTCTAAGAAGATTCATTTTCTGAAGAACTATTTTTATGTTTCTTCTTCTCCTCCTCTTTACAATCCTTTCAGATGTGTCCAGTCTACCAATAATTCTAGCATTTCACCTTGGAGTTTCTACCAAGAGACTCTTATCTCCCCTTCGACTTGGATTTAAACTTCATTTATTTCTTCTTTCCTTTCTCCTTTAGTCTACCTCGAATATTAAGGGCCTCCTTGGCCATCTCAAAATAATTCCTTCATATTTCCTTTGACAATAGAGAATCAACCACATCTTCCATCTTGAAAGGGGTTTTTATACTCCCAATAGCCATTACCAAGTGATCCCATGTCTTAGGTAGCGAACACAACAAGAGCATGCAATGATCCTTGTCATCTATTTTCACACTAAAAAACCCTAACTAAGCAATGATCATGTTAAACCTTTCAAATGATTTGCAGCATATGCTCCTTCCTCCTTCAAAGAATACAACTTTCTTAGGAATAACTTATTTACCAGAGACTTCTCTTGATAAATGTCACCAAAATTCTTCCACCAAAGTTTCATTGTCTTCTCTTCATGGACGTTCAAGAGAACTTAATCAGCCAAACATAGTCTAATCAAAACCTTGGCTTTCCATTCCTTTGCATTCCAATCATTCTATGAGGTTGTTGATGGTTTGTTAGAGGAAATTGCATCCCATAACTCTCAGTCTATGAGAAAAGTTTCCATTTTGCATTTCCACAACTTAAAATTGCCACCATTAAACTTCTCAATTCCTATTCTTTTGGATGTGATTGCCATCTTAAATCTGGAATAGGTTTACAACCATATTTCTTTGCAAAACTCCCATTGAACAAGATCAACACAAAAAACCCATCTTACCCACAAGGACAACAAAGTTGTCCAAGCTCTGATAACAATTGAAAGGAAAGAATAGTGCAGAATATGCCTTCTTAAAGCTTAACTTTAGGAGAGAGATACAAAAAATTTATTTCAAAACTTGCAATTATAGAACATAAAGATGAACATTCATAAGACAACAAAGAAAGAATGCAAGATTTTACATGGGAAAACCCTCTCAGGAAAAAAATCGCATACCAAAGTAGAGACCTCTTATATTATAGTAAAATGTAAATTACATAGAAGTTCAAAGTTGTGCTCTTTTAGGTGTCTTGTCATAGATCATATCTAATAGCATTATGTTACAACTTCTTTAATCATCCAATTCGACTCAATGTACTATTGCATTACATATCAACTTCTCAAGCATTGTCATTTCCATTTCCATAGCTATTACCACTGAAGTTCTACTCCCTTCTTGGAGATAGTATAATCCTTCGTCTAATCTAGACCTATCTTGGGAACCCTTGCATTAACTACCATTTAAAATCATCATTTATAGGCCCCTAAGACCATTATTTTGGATCTTGAGGCTCATTCCACTCAAAAATCATATAAAGTCACTTAAACCCTGACAAAAAGTATTTAAAACATTCATTTCCCAAAAAAAAACCTCAAAAACCTTAGGTGGGACTCATTCGCCACCTTGGGAAAATGAGTCCCCTTTGGTGGGACCCATTTTCAAAGGGTGGCGAATGAGTCCCGTTTGGGGTCTTTTTCAAATTTGAGCAGGAATTCATCAATTTAATGCATGTTTTTGGTTAATGTCAGCCTTTAAGATCTAGATAATAGCCATTTAGGTGATAATTCATAAAAAATCAAGCTTCTAAGTCATTTTTCACAATTTAAGCATATCTCTAAGCACTTTAAGAAAGCATTAAGCATTAAGAATCTTCAAGCAATCTTTCACAAGAGAATTTAAATTCCAAAAGTAGGAAAACTTGAAGCATTCGAGTAGCATTAGAGAATTTTGCAGGTCTTCAAGCTCACTTTCTTTCAAGATCTAGCATTGTCAAGGGTTGATCGTGGATGCCTATGGTGAATCACATTGATGGATTCTAGGTTGGGGAGATGCAATTAGCGATCAAGCCAATTCTAAAGACTTGTTTCCTAAGTGATTCCATCTTCCATTGTCACTAGAAACATTCAACTTAAGGAAGGTATAAAAATTATTAAAGTTCACTTGGGGTGATTAGAGATCATCACAAATGAGTCATTCATCTTGTATTTCCATTGTTGCATCATATTATTACACATTAGAATAGGATTGCATCATATATTAGATTTCCTAGTCTTTAACACATTTAAGGCTAGGGTTTTTATGCACATTCCATTGTTTCTTTCAAGGTTTAATTACCAAACTAGGGGTTTGACTGAGGAAAATTGCCCATTAGAAATCATTATATTTTGTTTTACAGGTATTTTCGTAGATATGGATCTGGAACTCAATTTGGGAAGAAAGTGTAGGTGTTGGAGTGCAGATCAGAGATTTCAATTTTTGAAAATTTTGAAAGGGATTGATTCACCATTAGTGGAAAATGAGTCCCACTAAAGGTGCCTATTAGATCTATTTGTAGATTCCAGTACCCTTTTTCCAAAATAACTTCCTTGGCATAAATCTTGATCTGGGACTGATTCGCCCAGGTTGGTGAATGAGTCCTAATTGGTTCAAAATTCAAATTTCTTAGAATTCTAGTGTCATTTTAAGTCTTCACTTTAGCCTCTATGACTTTCCAGGTGCATAGTTCCAGTCTCATAGCTTTTTATTGCATTTTGTTCACTTTCTTAGGTCATTTAGACTTAGTTTTCATATCACATTATGTTTTCCAACACATTGTCTTTTCCAAGTTTACAGTTGGTGGTCAACACCTATTTGTTATATTCTATCCCTAGGTCAACCCTATTGTTATATTTCAATCTCCTTGGCATTGAAATCTTGAGGGTTATCCATGGGTGGAACATTCCCCACATAGAACACATTTTTCATAAGTACCCCATTTTTAGAGGTTCCATCTTGGTGAACCTGCATTTAGGACATCATAATTCTGATTTGGAGTGTATTTACATCCTATAGTTAACTTCCATTAATATTTCATTGAATTTTGCATTGGTTAATTTGCATTCTAGGGTTTCAAAATATGCATTAGTGAAAAGCTCGTTTAGCTTGCATTATTGCATTTAATTTCATTAAAACTTTCTACAATTTTGCATTTGCATTTTAGGTCTACATCATACAACATGCTAGACATAAAAAATAACCAAAAAAAATCAAAATTGTTTTAAAAAATCCCTACTAGGACTTATTCGCCACCTTGGGTGAATCAGTCCCAATGCAAATTTTGCACTGCTATTTTCATAATTCAATTTCCAATTTTTAGGCTCCTACTTGCTCTCAGTACTTTTCTATTTTAGTTCAATTAATTTCTATTACATTGAAGCCATTAGAAATAGCATTATTTAAATTCATGGAAATTATGGATAGCATTAGAATTTTTCAATTTTCATTTTCAACATTAGTTCCTAGTTCACTTCGATCAAATTCATTAACAAACAAAAACTAAAAACTAAAAACTAAAAACATCACAAGTAACAATTCAACAAATGATTAAATTTAAAAAGGTATATCATCCAAGCCTTTTAGTAGTGATGACTTGAACATGTTAGATGAAGCCCTTGATGAATTCCTCTTGCTAAGATCATCTAGTAAGGCTTGTTATGAAAAGCCTAAACTGAGTGAAGTTAACTCCCAAGCCTTTTAGTAGTGATGACTTTGACATGTCAGATGAAGCCCTTGAAAGCTTCATCTCACAAACCCCATCCACTAAGGCTTGTGGTGAGAAATCAAAAACAAAAGAAGTCAATGTGATTCAACCTCAACTTATCCATTACCCACCTTCGCATAAGCTTCAACCTTAAAAGACACCCGAGTTCATCCTTAATCCACCTAAGAATGATGTTTTGCAGCAACCGAGACAAAATATTTTTGCTCACACATATAACACTAGAAATAATTTGTAACCACAAAAACTCACCCTGACAACCTTACCTTTACCATATCCTATATTTCCTAATGCTCCTCATTTACTTTTGAATAGTGGGAAGGGGTACGAACTTGAACAAATTAAGAATACTCCCGCAAAAATATCCCTTTGGAACCCCATCCAAAATTCACCAAACTATCACACTATGCTTCAAACAACCTTACAACAACTAGTGGTTACTCCTGGTACAAACACAAATGATGATGGTAGCTCTAATACAAGGAATGAATATAGTTAATGTATACATTACCTTTCACCAACATGAGTTCCCTCCTTTGGAATTGAGAAAAAAATGACACCTTTATGATAATAGCCTAATTTAATAGAATAGGCATGAAAAGGACCCTTATTGATAACGGCTCAACCCTTAATGTCTGCAGTGTAAAACTCTTAGATAGATTGTGTGTAGACAAATCAAAAATTGAATCTGGCTCCTTATCAATTAGAGAATTTGCCAATGTCAACAAGAAACTGCTCAGTGTGATTACCTTACATATTACAGTTGGAAAGGTTACCTTCCAAACCCATATTCATGTCATGCCTCATGACCTTTCATAGAATCTTCTTTTGGGACAACCATAGATTCATGAGATGCATGTGGTGTCTTCGACTCTTCATTGTATCATGAAATATGTTTATAATAGCAAGGTATACCAAGTTTAAATAGATCCCAAGCCAGAAAGTTTCCTACAACTTGAAAAAGGAATGACAAGTCCTCTAAGTACATTGATTCCAACATCACATATAGAACTTATAGAGGTTGACAAGCAAGAAGAAGAAATAGTGTCAAAATTATTAGGTGACAATTAGGGTTCTTTGGAGTTTACAACTTCGTTTATGGGAGAGTATATAATCACAATAAAGGAGAATGAAAGCCAAGAAAAAACAATGGTTATTTCAACTCATAATTCACAAGCACCTACTTCATGTACTTTGGAAGAAAATACATATTACATAACTAACTTTGACAAGATAGATTAACAACCACTAAACCTAAAAGAAATGGAAAAACTTTATGGGAGAGCTTCTGAACTTGTGAAACAATTGGGATACAACAGTAAAGGTGGTCGAAAGAAAGAATAAGGAATTTGAGTTCCTTTAGAACCTAACATGCAAGAGATAAACACTAGTTTAGGGTATTGTTTTTCTAAGACAACAAATGCAAACAAGAGACCATGACTAAACATCAACACTATCACATGGAAGTGAAGAATCAATCTCACCATGAAGCACCCTGAATGGCTTGATATAGATTTACTACTATCATGGGAGTATTTTGAAATTTTTGAAGCCTTGAATCAAATGTTACGAGTTTATGATAAGTGTAAACATGAGTTTTGGCACCCTAATGTTCTCTAACACTTCTAGGGTTCCTCACCTAAAAGGAGGGAAGTAGGCCAAAACCAAGCAATGTCTACACTCAAGATTAATGTATTGATGAAATATGTCTAAATAGAATGTCCTAAATGCAAATAATGGATAAAATAGATTCATTATGAAAGTAAAACTATTGAAAAGCAAGTTGTTTGAAAACACATTGTGATATGCAAAAACACCTAAAAATGTAAACAAAACTAAATAGAAAGATGTGAAACAAAAAGTGTGCGCCTAGGTACTTTTTGGAGACTAGAAATGACTTCTAAATTGTTATTGATCCTAAAAATTTAGCTTACAGAGACTCATTCACCATTCTGGGCAAATTAGTTCTAGATCTGAGAAACTGTTCTAGAGCCTGTTTTAGACAACTAGGTATCAAAACTATAGAAAACACCTTTTTAGGCATGAAAATGGGACTCATTGGAAACTAATGGAAATTATTCCACTTCTATATTTCTAAAAATCCAAAATTGGAAACAAAAGCCCTTGGTGTGCACTTCAGTTCCTGATAGGTGTCTGCTTCTGAAACTTTGATTTTCAACACTGTAAGTGACTTTTTGTGAATAATTTTGACTTAGTCAACAAGGGGATGTCTTCAAAAAATTTGCAATTTATCTTTCAATCATTTCCAAACCTTCAATGTACCTAAATCTACAAACACACAAGGAAAGAGAGAGAAATGTTGAATGTTAGGGCATGGGGGTTTGCCTTGGTCAAACTCCTTTCTAGGTAATTAAACCAAAATGAAGAAATAAAATAATGAATTATGAAACAATGGAGTTAGAGACTTTCCATGATGAAAGATCTTAAATTTTTGCAACAATGGATGAAGAATGTGCCCTTGAATGTCTCAAAAAATATCTTGAATGCTCTCTAAATGACCTAACCCTAGCTTGCTTGACTTGAAAAAGATAATGAATGATGGATGAATTATTAGGTGTATGAATTAGGGTTTAAAAGCTTGCATTTATGGGAAATCCGCCTAATTTAACCATTAATTTGATCCCCAAGGCTGACATGAAGAGAAATTAAACTTAAAACCTAATTTTTCCTGCTCAAACCCCAAAAATAGATCAAATGGGACTCATTCACCATCAAGGGAAAATGGGTCCCAGTTGGATGGGACCGATTCACCCCTAATGGAAAATGCATCCCACAGGGGCTCTTTTTCCAATTTGAATGTTGGTAAATAGAGAAATTAGGCTTCTAGGTTGTTCTAGCCAGGTATTCGATCAAATTAAACCTTAGGATGAATAATATAGGGTCATAGGGGCCTATTAATGATGATATAAAGAGTAATTAGGACTTGGGACACAAAATTTAATGTGAAAATGTGTTTAAATACACTTTACAACACTAAAATGAGGTCTATACAAACTAGAAAGGCACAACATCCAATGTGAATGTGTAAAACACATTACAACACTAGATTAAAGTCAAATTTAATTTACAAGACTTATACATTAACATGATAATGCAATTAAATATATTTTACAATATTTAATTAAGGGAAAAATAGGTCCATTAGACTTAAATACTTAATGAAAGTTTAGAAAAGTGTGAAAGTGATTTACAACACTTTACAATACCTTTACAAGATATCCATTTTATTCATTTTTCTAGGGTCCAATACCTAATGTGGACATGTTAATCACATTAAATTTCAAGGTAATATTAAGTAAAATCACCTGAAAGGGCTAAATAGGAGAAAAAGGAGAAGGGTTACTTTCTCCATGTCCACATAGCCCCCACTTTAGTGAGAGGATGAACTTGCTTCAAACTCACACTAAAGTAGACATTCAAGAGGGGTCCCACCTTACCAATTAGGATGGTATAGGATAGCAAAGATGAAGGAGGTGGTCAAGCCCCCAAGATCTAAGATCCTAATTCAAACCGAGATAAGCACAAAAGGACATGCACAAGGTGAATGACATGCAGTGAAATAAGATCTGTGATCATGAAATGGTAAGAAGTAGGAAGAAGAGAAAGATGAAAATGAAAAGGTGGATCAAGCTTCGACTAATTTTCCAAAATTCATACTCACTTTGAGGCGATAGAACTCATGGATGTCCGCTAGGTGAGAAGTCATAAAAGGTGAGAAACACACACTCATGGTTGGTATGTAATCACACACATGAAAGTGGCTATGGGAAAATTCATGCCTTAGAATGGGCTTCCTACTCAACCATACCAAATTTATAACTCCTGATAACTTTGAGAAGGCACCACAGAAAAATGAATGTTGTAAATATGAAATGGTATAAGGTTTGTTCAAAGAGATTTTGCTTAATTCATGCAAGGTCTTTTCTTATGGAACATCATGCTCAATGTATTCAAGAGAGGAAAAGTGAAAATGGTCTCATATTTTTTCCAAGAGAGGACAAGTACAATTTCGCATCTTGGGAAACATTGTACTTGTAAACAAATATTTTGGCACTTCAATGCTTTCTAGCCCTTCTAGGGTTTTTCACCTAAAAGGAGAAATATGGGTCAAAATGAAATGTACACACTCAAGATTAATGTAAAATGGATGAAATTTATCTAAATATGATGTCCTAATGCAAAAAAATGAAAAATAAAAGTGATTATTGATGCAAAACCTAAGAAATGTAAAGTGTTAGAAAACACATTGTGATATGCAGAATGATAGATTAAATGCAATAAAGAACAAGATAAAGATGCTAAAAAAAAATTATGCACCTAGAAACTAATGAAGGATAGAATAATGATTGAAAATTTCTTTTAAATTTTGGAAATTCTATTTTTCTTGCCAACTGGGCGAATTAGTCCCAGATCTGGAAAATTGCACTAGAGCGTATTTCAGCCAAATGGGTATCTAGATCTACATTTTTTTTGAAAAAAAGGTATAGTGGCAATAAGTCACCACTATTAGTGAATTATTCTACTTTAGCTTTTTTGAAAAGCTGAAAGTTGAAATTGAAGCCCTCAATCAATACTTGTTGTTCCTCTAGGTGTCTAGTTTTGAAACTGGCAAATTTGGGCTTGAAAGTGACTTTTTGTGGATATTTTGACCTTTCCAAAAGGGAAATAACTCCAAAAAGTTTGAAACCTAGTCTTCAATCATGTCCAATCCATCCAAGCACCTAAATCTACAAACACACAAAGGAAGAGAGAGAAAATGTTGATTGTTAGGGATTAGAGGTTTGCCTTGGTCAAACCCCGTTTAGGTAATTCAACGAAAATGATGAAATAAAATGATGAAAGATGAAACATGAAACAATGTAATTAGAAACTTTCCATGATGATTTATCTTGAATTTTTTCAACAATGGATGAATCTTGCTCTTGAATGCCTTAGAAGTGATCTTGAATGCTTGACTCTTGCTTGCTTAACTTGACAATATGGGTGAATGATGAATGAATTCTTAATGAGTTTTGAATTAGGGTTTAAATGACTCCTCTTATAGAAAAAATTTAAGAATAAGGATCATGATAGGGGTCTAAGATTAAATTATAAAATAACTTAATCAAGGGTGGAGATTAATTAAGAGAAGAAAGGCATGGATCGATAAAGAGTTGAGGTGGAAGATAATATTGGCATGGAAAAAGAGGTGATCGGAGAAATTAAATAATAAAGATTATTTAATGTAGGTGGCCAACATAGGAGAAATAAATAAAATATTAATTTTATTTATTTCAAAAGAAAGGTGAGAAAAAAATATAATTAAATAATTAAAAATAATTATTTAATTGGGGAAATAAAGAAAGGATACATAATTAAATAAATTATATTTAACATTTATTTAATTATAGAGGGAAAAGGCTAATGAATGACTAAATAATTATTATTTAATTATATAAGAAGAGGGAAAAACTAAATTTTGAATTAAAATAATATTTAATTCAAAAGTGGGGAGAGGAAAGGACCATTAGACTTAAATGTTTTAATAAAAGTCAAGAAAAGTGTGAAAGTCATTTACAATTATTTACAAAATCTTTACAAGAAATGCATTTTATTCCATTTTCTAGGGCCCAAGACCTAATGTGGATGTGTAAATCACCTCACAACACTAAATCAAGGCCTCATTGAGTCCAATTTATCATTAATTATGCCTAAATCAAGCAAGGTATACACTTTTTGGCAACACAATACTTAATGTTTCCAAGAGAGGAAATCACAAGAAAAAGAAAATCACACAATGAAATGTGAGTATCGATGTATGCCCCCACTTTAAAGTAGTTGCTAACACCATTATTGTAAGCAATTTCTTTAAAGTAGAAGAAGAAGACAAGAGAGGTTACTTGGGAAGCCCTATGCCAAGTCATATGTTTCCTATAAGCTATGTCATGAAAAAGGTAATATGTCACATGCAAGCCAACTTAAGGCATGTCATCCACATCACAAGCTTGCTCTTATATGTTCATGAAAGGTTAACAACTAGCAAAAGAAGGAAACAACAAGTGACATATGAGGACAAGGCTACCTAACCCCTTCCGCCCACTTAGTGAAGGACAAGGGTGAGCCAAAATGCTTAATCAAATGCATGTTAGAGTGAAAATCGGTATCAATTAGAGGAATTAGGTGCCCCCCGCATGAGAAAGATCACTAGACTACTTAAGATGTTAGATTTTACTACTTAAATCCTTACATTCATTAATAGCATGACCATGAACTCTATGATATGCGCAAAAATTCTTGTAGTAACATTTCTTTCGAGTTCTTTGAGGAGTCTCAACAAGATACCCTCTTGATGTATGGTAGAAGGTGTTTCCATAGTTTGTGACAAAGATACAACTTGCTTAGTATTATTTGTCCTACCTATGCAAATATCTTCAGCTTGCAAGATTTTGTTCACTCCTTTATAGGAGGGTGTAAAATCTAATGATCATAAATCATTAGTGTTTTGTGAGATGACATTGGCATTAAGTGAGGATTTCTTTGTTTGGTTCATTTGTTGCAAAGGATAACTTTCAAGACCACTAGTGTTTATTAGTTCAAGATGTACTACTATTAAAGTTGGCTTAGGAGAATGGTGTGTAAGAGTGTTGATGTTGAGTGAAGGCTTGGTGATTTCAATCAAAGGACAATAACCAAGACCATGAGTTTTTTGTTGCATGATAGGATCTATAGGGTTGTGGATACCTTGTTCATTATCACCACATCATTTTCCACTATGTCCAAGTTATTTCATAAGTTCATAACCTCATCCGTAAATCTTTTTAATTACTTTTGGAGCAGGTGGTTGTTTGTGATTAAGTTCATGAAAGGTTGTTGTGTAACTGGTTGTCTTGTGTTATAAAGTGGTTAAGGCAGATTTTTTTGGAAGGTCTCCTAAGTTTTGTGTTGACATGACTACTTTCTTTTGTGCCTTATTGAAATCTTTGTTTATGATCTCGTACTCACCCAGGAATTTATGTTTGAAATATAGAGATCCCCAATCATCTTCTAATATCTTTGTGACTTGTTCAATGTGTTCTTCTTTGCCTTTTTGTTGCATGGGTTCCACTTGTGTGGTTGTTGTTAATGTACTCAAGGGGTGTTCTTTGTTTTTTTCAAGTTGCAAGACATTATAAGGTTCATGATTAGCATCAAATGTGCACACTTTGTTGTTGTATATGTATTTCATTTTATGATGAAGAGTGGAAGGATCACCATTCATTGCATAAATCCACAACCTTCCTAGAAGGAGGTTATATGAAAGATCATGAAGCATAACCTAGATCATTGTGTTCAATGTGACTTCTCCAACTTTTATAGGTAAAGTGATCACACCAATTGGTTTCTTTTTGACATTTTCAAAGCCTTGAATAGATAAAGAATCAAGTTGAATGTTTGATTTATCCACAAGAAGCCTATCCAAGAGGTTTATGCTACACACATTAAGGGCCAAGCCATTGTCAGCAAGGGTTCACTTTATCCCTATTAAATTGTATTGATAAATGATCATGAAAGCTTCATTTTTTTTTTTCACTTCCAAAGGGGAGAGTTCACTTTGATGGAAAATAATGTCAACATTTATTCCTTGGATCGTGGTTGTTGTGTCATTCTAGGGCACATTAGAAGGGATAAGAACTTGTTGTAAAGTTGTTTGAAGCATAGTGTGATAGTTAGGTGAATTTTAAATTAAATCCCATAGGGATATCTTTGCAAGAGTATTCTTAAGTTTTTCAACAAGATCATATTCCTTAATGTGTTAATTTAATCGAGAATCTTTAGGAAAAATGGGATTTGGAAAAGGTAAGGGTGTGAATTTAATTGAGGATCTTTAGGAAAAATGGGATGAGGTGGGTTAAATTGTGGTTGTGGATTGTTTCTCTAAGTGTTATATGTATGAGAAATGGTACTTGATGGAGACTAGAAATTATTTCTAAAATGTTATTGATCCTAAAAAATTAGCCTACAGGGACTCATTCGCCAATCTAGGTGAACTAGTCCCAGATTTGAGAAACTATTTTGGAGCCCATTTCAAAAAAATGGATATCCAAAATTGTAGAAAAGACTTTGCAGGCTTGGCAATGCAAATAATTCACCAAAAGTGTAAACTAAGTCCATTTTTTAATTTCTAAAAATCCAAAAGTGGAAACAGAAGCCCTCAATTTGCACTTCAGTTCTTCACAGGTGTCTACTTCTGAAACTTTGATTTCAATCACTATAAGTGATTTTTTGTGGATTTTTTGGCTTATTTAACAAGGGGATGTCTTCCACAACTTTGTAACTTATCTTTCAATGATTTCCAAACCTTCAATGTACCTAAATTTGCAAACACACAAGGAAAGATAGAGAAATGTTGAATGTTAGGGCATGGGGGTTTTCCTTTTTCAAACCCCTTTTTAGGTAATTAAACCAAAATGTAGAAATAACATGATGAAGCATGAAAAAATGGAGTTAGAGACTTTCCATGATAAAATATCATGAATTTCTACAGTAATGGATGAAGAATCTACACTTGAATGTTTGAAAAATTATCTTGAATGCTCTCTAAATGACCTAACCCTAGCTTGCTTGACTTGAAAAATATAATGAATGATGGATGAATGATTAGATGTATGAATTAGGGTTTAAAAGCTTGCATGTATAGGAAATTCACCTAATTTACCCATTAATTTGATCCCCAAGGCCGACATAAAGAAAAATTAAACTTAAAAGCTAATTTTTCCTACTTAAACCCAAAAAATAGCTCAAATGGGATTCATTCACCATCAAGGGTGAATGGGTCCCACCTAGATGGGACTGTAATACTCCTCGGCTAAGGAGTGGGAAGAGAAAGATAGGTCAAGGCTTTACGGTATTTCATACGTTGAGATTGAATTAATTAAATAAGGGTAATATTATTATTAAAATGTTAGATTAAATTGTATTTAAATATTTAATTATTTAATTTATTTTTTTGAAAAAGTTATGAGTTTATTAAATGTTAATTAAATATTAAAATTGTGTTTATTATTTTAACTAATTATCTTGTTGAGGATAATTGTTAGAATAAATTATATAAATTAATTAGATAATGTGCTTTGTAAATAAAAGTTGTAAAAAAAGCGGAAATTAAAACAAAAAAATATTGAAAATAGAAAAGTAAATAAATAAAAGAATGAAAAAGATGAAAGAACAAATGGGAATTGAGATTTAACGAAAAAACTTGCTTTTAAAAATATAATTGCTTTTATTTATGATTTTTAGGAGCTTTTGAAAACAATGGGTAATATCTTTTATTTTACTTTTAATTGAAAATTTGAGGGGGTTTTTGACACAGAGAGAGGATTATTGAGAGGGGAGTTGCACAAGTGAATAGGGAGGTATTGACGAAATTTTCTGTAGTTTTTGAAGGGAAAATATTTTCATTATTTTGTTTGAAAAATCTTGGAGAGAGTCTTCTGAGTAAAGTTGGAGATTTGAGCACGGTATTCTGAAGAGGAGGCTTCGAAGCAGGAACCACTTTTGCGAAATGACTGTTGGAATCAAACAAGCTTCATCAAAATATCAACCGCGTAGGACTCCAGGTTCATCTACTTCTTCTCTGGCCTTCTGATTCAAAGAAAATATAAATATAAATAGATTAATCGGTGAAAGAAAAAGAAAGCCTTTGAGAGTAGAAATTATTTAATAGTAAATTTATTGAAAGAATTAATTTGGGTGTTTATGAATATTGCTCTACAATTATTCGTTTAATTTAACTTTGAGAAAATATTGTTGGGTTTGTCAAAATAATCTATATATCTGTAAATAGAATCCTTTGGGAAAATTAGTTTTCCTCTCAAAGCATTTGTTTTTGGGTTTTTGAAATTTATCCTTTTACATATATATATTTATATTCTGTCCTTCTATACTTGTGACTGGTATATTGTTTCATATGGATTTATAAAATAAAAATAAAAAAATGATTTTATTTTTATATATATATATGCATTTATATGTACGTGTACAAATAAATAAATAAATAAATATATGTATTATATATAAAATATAGATATATATATTTATATTCTTTGCATTGAATTTTTATTCAAAATTTGTGGTTCGAAAATCGAAAATTATGGATGAATGACTCATTGACGTCCTTACCAGAGGAAGGACGAGTTATTATTTTATTAAACGAATGAAATTTATAAAAATAAATATATAAATAAAATAAAATTAAATAAATGAAATCCTATTCATTGTATGGGTTGAAGGGGGGGACAGCGTACGCTGTACCCTTCCCTTCGCCCCCCCTGCGCCAGCCTGTGACTGCCACGGCAGTCCGTGGACTGCTGTGCGCAGTCACATGGACGGCGACAGTGCCCTGGGTACGGGCCGAAACTTTATGGCGTAATGTTTAATTTAATTTTGTTTTATATTTTTCATTTTTTTTTGTTTGATAATCTTTTATGGGTTTGGTTTTATTTCTAAATAGCTATATATATATATTATTTTAACTCGGAAATTTAGGATATAAATTAGTGGAATTTCTTTGTAATTTATGTTTTATATTTTAGAATGAAATAAAACGTGATTTTAATTATAAAAAAAAAATTGATTGGAAAGTTATAGTAAGATAATGATTTAATCTAAAATTCAGTGAAGTTGATTTTTACAAACTTATATAATTGAATGATTGTAGTCTTGACAATATTAGTGTATATATATATATGTGTGTGTGTGTATAAACCTATCCATGCATATAGTATTTTATATATTAGTGAAATATGAAGAAATATGGGGAAAAGTAAATAATAAGGGTACAAATTCGGGAATTGATTGTTTAAATGATATTTAGATGAGTTACCATGAAATTAAATAAATGAAAATGAGTAAAATTTATGAGTACATGTAATGCTAGATATATCTTAGTGAATAAGAACATGGAAATTATTTATTGTACTAGGTATATTTTAATAAGTGATATTTCATTGGCAATTAATCAAAGTAGGGCACTGAATTTTGAGAGTAGTTATGTTAGTTTTAAATAAACAAATTGTAGTACATTTAGCTTTAAATTTAATGTGAATATGTTTATAACCTTTTTTGTGTAAGGTGATTCATTGCTATTATAGTAATCCTATTATGTGTTATTATCAATCTAGTAGAACTATTGTTTTGTGGAGTTATTGAAATTAGTTATTAGAATAGTTGTTGTAGTATCCTTAGTGTCAACATGATAGGTGAAGAGTTTTCAACAATTATAATTAATAGTTAATCTTGTAACTTGCATTATTATCACAATTATTATTAACCTTGAATCTATTGCATTTATTAATCCTCCTCAAGGGTAAGGAATGTATAGGAAGTAAAACTCATGATTTGTAGAACCAAGTGAAGGTAATTTCATCAATTTGTTGAAAGGGATTTAGTTAGAGTGAATTTTTGAAGAAATAAGAAATGTTATAAAATAAAAGATCTCTCTAGTTGGATACATATTATTAAATGATTATTTCATTGTGTATGCAGTTAAAGTAAATTGATTTAAATAGATAGGTTATTTAACTTAAATAATTCTAATTTAATGTTAGATGACTTAGTATTAATTAAATTGAAGTATGCATTAGATAATTAAATAAGAGAATTTTATTTATAGATGCTAGTACATCAGGAAGTATGTTGGGGTTGATCACCCCTCTAGATCATTGTGGTAGACCTTGCAATTGTGGTGTTATGCGACTTTAGGTGACATATGAGGAGTTTATGTGTGACTTAAATGATCTCTTAATACGTGGAAGTCAAATGGTGAAGCAAGAAATAAATAAATAGAATATAATTGGTTTCCTTACAAATCTTCATGATTAATGCTTGTATTGTATTCATACTTACCCAGACAATTGAATGATTGATTTTGATCAACTTACATTTAGATAAATGAGAAGGCCAATGCAAGTGAATGAATTTAGACAATTTCTTGAATGATGATTATTTTTACCATTGACTCATAAGTCCTTTATAGGGACATTTACTTTTTAAACTCTTGTGAGCATGATTGACTTGATTGTCGAGTGGTTTGGTCTTCCAATTGTGAATGCGCATCGTTAATGGCTACTGTTGTTATGCCTTGTGACCTTTCTTTTGCAAGTATAAATAAATATATATGAGTAGGTTATTTTTATTTTTTATTTTTTTGCAAGAATATGCTTACCTAGTTCTTCAGTCTTCGGCTTCACCTAAGTGGGTGGCAGCCGCCTTAGAAACTGTCTGGGGTGATGGACCCTAGAAAGGGTTGCATACCCACTCTTCTTCTAGTATGTAATTTTGTATGGGTCACATAATGCTTACGAATAGAGGTTTGAGTTTAGCGTGTATTTGTGGTGTTGTGTTACTTTGTGTTTGGGTAGATTCCTCCTTGAATGTCTTATGAGTGAACCCTTGGTTGGTCAGTCAATGAGTTGGAGCAGCTCAAGTTGTCGAACTACGGTGCCTCTGCGAATTATATACGTAGGCAAGGCCATCGAGTGATGAGCTCCCGAGGCATTAGGTCGGGCCCCTAGGACTGTTCTTCTGAGTCTTGTTTGAGTCTTGTCGTTTATTTCCGATAACGTAAAAACTACCATTGATTTATATAGTTTCTCTTAGTGATCATGTGCTAACTATCTTTGATCTAATGTGTGTGCCAAGTCATGTAGACCTTGCAGGTATAGGCATTGGGAGCAAGGACTTGTTGATAAAATAGAATGTAAGAGGTATGTTAAGCTGACCTAAGTAAGTAGACTCTATTGCCAAAGTTAGTAAATCACTTCTATCTTGTCTTGTAACTTGTGTGATCATTGAGTATAGCTATAAGTAGTGAATAGTGTTGTTGTTATCTTTGTTTCGTTGTTAGTTGTTTGTGAAGTAACCTCGCGTGCTCCAGAGAACTAAGTGTACTAGTGTAATGTAAGGTGTGATATGTTTATGGTTAATGTTCTGGTATGTTCAATTGTAATGTTTTAAAAAAAAATTATTTGCTTTGTCTGTGTTCTCTGAGTTGCATGACGGGCGTTACAACTTGGTATCAGAGCAAAGGTTCTAACACTGGGCACTCTGTTTCATATGAGCCCATTATGTTGTCCGGTTTATATATTCTTCTAGAAGAAAAGTTAGTCTACATATGCATATGTTATGAAGGCAAAAATGTTATACTGAATGAATAGAGGTGAATGTGAATTTATTAATTGGAGTTGTTAAGTGATCATAGTAATCATGATATTGGCTTGTAGCATCATGAGATATATGGAAAATAGTACTTATGGAATGTGATCTTTTGAAGAGTAATGGAGTTGTGCATGTAATTGTAACCCCTGTAAATGTGAGAAGCCAGTAACTGTGCATTGATTGAGTGTTGTGAGTACCCTGTGCTTGCTTTGTGTGCCATGCGATGGTGATACTATGTACCCATCCATGGGAAAACTATTGTTTTTCTTGGTGTGGAAATAACCATACCATTCATGCGTCGCATGTTTGTTACCTGATTGAGGGCCAACCCACGTGTGGTTGAAATTTATATATGAGTAGCCAAAAGATAGTTTCACAGATTCTTTTCTTTTGGTTCTCCAGTCCCTCAATCTGTGAAGGGGTAGTAGCAGCCACAAAGTTCCTTGGGCGGAGTGTGTAGCGTACGCATATTGCGACGCAGAGTATTCTTAGCTCAACCGATCCCGAGGAAACGTACTCACTACTTCCCCTTATGATGGATCAGGGTACTTGATTCATATGTGCCAGCCTAAACCCCACAGTTTTGAGTATAGCAGCATTGGTTGTTAGTATTGGTCTGGCCGTCCATAGGGACGTTGAGCTGACATTAGCGAGTGAACCTCGTCCGTATGAGAGGTGAAGCTCGAGTAGCCCCATATTGATATGCCCACATATGTATTGCATACACCGTATTTGCACATGTTCCGACATGATGCAATGGATACGATGCCACACCCCACTGATGTTCCGACATAGTGCTGGTGATGATGCCGTGTTGTTGATGGTAGCGAGCTGGGCTCGAGGACACGATGCCACGTGCTTAGACACGTGAAGGTGCACTATGAGATGTGCTATGATAGCCTACTTGTGTGATGAGCGTAATGGGGCCTCACACATTTGTAGAGGGATACTCATGTTTGCTTTCGATAGTGTTTGGGTCGGTTAGCATATGGGTAGGTCCTGGCCATGTATACCTCTGGCGACGGCGAGTACCTGCGTGTGCCTTTTCCACGAGGTATCGCTATGCGGGGTGTGTCTAGCGCGTGCCTACTTCCGCGGAGCCACGGACACACTGCCATGCGGCATACGACCAGTGCGTGCCTTCTCCGGCTGGTGTATGACCACGCCGCACTGAGATGCGATGCAGGATGGAGGCCGAGGTGCACATCCTATGCGGGCAACCAAGGAGTGCGAGGGCCACTTGGTTAGTCCATGTCGCGTGACGACGCGAGGCAGAGTGTAGCCGAGGAGCACACTCTGGGTCATGTGGATGGCGTGCTCACTCCGCACCACATGGGGGCTATTGTATAGCCGGACGTTGTTCCCTCCTTCCTCGTTTGGTGGCTAGTATCTAGTCACGCAGTGTTGTATAGTGCAATTTCTAAGATTGTGAACTTTCTTTATAATTATTGATGATTTTCTAGTGATTGTGAAAGCCGACACTTTGTATATTTGATTGTGATGGTTTAGCCACACCTTGTGATTTTATTTGCTCGTAGCCTCGTGGTTACATTTGATTTAGTGTTGAAATTGTGCACATTTATTTCTTTATTGTTGAAATTGAAATTTTGTTTTCTTTTAATTATGACTTTGGTGGCTAAACTAATTTATCCTTATTGTTTTCGAGGTCGGCTATGTGTTGTATTGTGATTCCTCTCCAAGGACGTATGAGGCGGACTTGGTGAGTGTATACGAGGAAGTAGACGCAGGGAACCTTGAGGATGGGGGTATGTGAGGCTATTTTATAGCTAGGACCCACTACCCACCTATGTGTGATGACTATCTCTTGGAGGCTAACCACCTTGTACAACAAGAGATGGGTCATAGTGGTCTTGTTTGGATGGTCTCGCCATGTGTGTGTGGCCTAACACCATCAAGCCACTGAGTGTGAGGTATGGATTATGTGAGATGGATATTGGCTCTTGGCTCATGGATTATGTATCATGGATTAGTATGCTGCTTTCCGGCGTCCAGATGGACCCTTGTGTAGCCTTGTGATGTGCTTTTACTGTGATGTGATTGTGTATGTATGTGTTAGATGTATATTTCTTATGCATTGTTGCTTATTGATGTGAAAGAGGGATAACCATGTGGTTCTAAATGAGGGTATATTGTGACTCTGTGGTATAAAATAGATTGGATATTATTGAGAATCGTAAATTGTGACTTAAATATGTTACTGAAACGTGATATGGTGTGTATTTTTGTTAATTTCAAGTAATCATTTGATGTGTTCTACCTTCTATGATATTTTGAAGATGATGTTGTGTAAATGGAAAATTGAGTTAATAGGAGTACTTGCTATTGTTATTAATGCTGAAACCCAGTATGTTATTGTAAGAGATGTAAGGAATTATAAATAAAAGTAGTTAAGAAGATATTGTTTTCAAATGTGAAGCCGAATAGTGATTCTAATTGCAATGATGCAGAAAGAGGGTGTACATCAATTATAGATTAGATAATTTTTGGTACTAGTATGGTTATGTTTCCTTTTTGAGCCAGGTGACTTCCAGGAGTAAGTCGAGTTTTAGGGGGGGAGGATGTAATACTCCTCTGGCTAAGGAGTCGGAAGAGAAAGATAGGTCAAGGGCTTCTTCTGGTATTTCATACGTTGAGATTGAATTAATTAAATAAGGGTAATATTAATTATTAAAATGCTAGATTAAATTGTATTTAAATATTTAATTATTTAATTTATTTTTTTGAAAAAGTTATGAGTTTATTAAATGTTAATTAAATATTAAAATTGTGTTTATTATTTTAACTAATTATCTTGTTGAGGATAATTGTTAGAATAAATTATATAAATTAATTAGATAATGTGCTTTGTAAATAAAAGTTGTAAAAAAAGCGGAAATTAAAACAAAAAAATATTGAAAATAGAAAAGTAAATAAATAAAAGAATGAAAAAGATGAAAGAACAAATGGGAATTGAGATTTAACGAAAAAACTTGCTTTTAAAAATATAATTGCTTTTATTTATGATTTTTAGGAGCTTTTGAAAACAATGGGTAATATCTTTTATTTTACTTTTAATTGAAAATTTGAGGGGGTTTTTGACACAGAGAGAGGATTATTGAGAGGGGAGTTGCACAAGTGAATAGGGAGGTATTGACGAAATTTTCTGTAGTTTTTGAAGGGAAAATATTTTCATTATTTTGTTTGAAAAATCTTGGAGAGAGTCTTCTGAGTAAAGTTGGAGATTTGAGCACGGTATTCTGAAGAGGAGGCTTCGAAGCAGGAACCACTTTTGCGAAATGACTGTTGGAATCAAACAAGCTTCATCAAAATATCAACAGCGTAGGACTCCAGGTTCATCTACTTCTTCTCTGGCCTTCTGATTCAAAGAAAATATAAATATAAATAGATTAATCGGTGAAAGAAAAAGAAAGCCTTTGAGAGTAGAAATTATTTAATAGTAAATTTATTGAAAGAATTAATTTGGGTGTTTATGAATATTGCTCTACAATTATTCGTTTAATTTAACTTTGAGAAAATATTGTTGGGTTTGTCAAAATAATCTATATATCTGTAAATAGAATCCTTTGGGAAAATTAGTTTTCCTCTCAAAGCATTTGTTTTTGGGTTTTTGAAATTTATCCTTTTACATATATATATTTATATTATGTCCTTCTATACTTGTGACTGGTATATTGTTTCATATGGATTTATAAAAATAAAATAAAAATGATTTTATCTTTATATATATATATGCATTTATATGTACGTGTACAAATAAATAAATAAATAAATATATGTATTATATATAAAATATAGATATATATATTTATATTCTTTGCATTGAATTTTTATTCAAAATTTGTGGTTCGAAAATCAAAAATTATGGATGAATGACTCATTGACGTCCTTACCAGAGGAAGGACGGAGTTATTATTTTATTAAACAAATGAAATTTATAAAAATAAATATATAAATAAAATTAAATTAAATAAATGAAATCCTATTCATTGTATGGGTTGAAGGGGGGGACAGCGTACGCTGTACCCTTCCCTTCGCCCCCCCTGCACCAGCCTGTGACTGCCACGGCAGTCCGTGGACTGCTGTGCGCAGTCACATGGACGGCGACAGTGCCCTGGGTACGGGCCGAAACTTTATGGCGTAATGTTTAATTTAATTTTGTTTTATATTTTTCATTTTTTTTTGTTTGATAATCTTTTATGGGTTTGGTTTTATTTCTAAATGGCTATATATATATATATATATATTATTTTAACTCAGAAATTTAGGATATAAATTAGTGGAATTTCTTTGTAATTTATGTTTTATATTTTAGAATGAAATAAAACGTGATTTTAATTATAAAAAAAAAATTGATTGGAAAGTTATAGTAAGATAATGATTTAATCTAAAATTCAGTGAAGTTGATTTTTACAAACTTATATAATTGAATGATTGTAGTCTTGACAATATTAGTGTATATATATATATATATATATGTGTGTGTGTGTGTGTATAAACCTATCCATGCATATAGTATTTTATATATTAGTGAAATATGAAGAAATATGGGGAAAAGTAAATAATAAGGGTACAAATTCGGGAATTGATTGTTTAAATGATATTTAGATGAGTTACCATGAAATTAAATAAATGAAAATGAGTAAAATTTATGAGTACATGTAATGCTAGATATATCTTAGTGAATAAGAACATGGAAATTATTTATTGTACTAGGTATATTTTAATAAGTGATATTTCATTGGCAATTAATCAAAGTAGGGCACTGAATTTTGAGAGTAGTTATGTTAGTTTTAAATAAACAAATTGTAGTACATTTAGCTTTAAATTTAATGTGAATATGTTTATAACCTTTTTTGTGTAAGGTGATTCATTGCTATTATAGTAATCCTATTATGTGTTATTATCAATCTAGTAGAACTATTGTTTTGTGGAGTTATTGAAATTAGTTATTAGAATAGTTGTTGTAGTATCCTTAGTGTCAACATGATAGGTGAAGAGTTTTCAACAATTATAATTAATAGTTAATCTTGTAACTTGCATTATTATCACAATTATTATTAACCTTGAATCTATTGCATTTATTAATCCTCCTCAAGGGTAAGGAATGTATAGGAAGTAAAACTCATGATTTGTAGAACCAAGTGAAGGTAATTTCATCAATTTGTTGAAAGGGATTTAGTTAGAGTGAATTTTTGAAGAAATAAGAAATGTTATAAAATAAAAGATCTCTCTAGTTGGATACATATTATTAAATGATTATTTCATTGTGTATGCAGTTAAAGTAAATTGATTTAAATAGATAGGTTATTTAACTTAAATAATTCTAATTTAATGTTAGATGACTTAGTATTAATTAAATTGAAGTATGCATTAGATAATTAAATAAGAGAATTTTATTTATAGATGCTAGTACATCAGGAAGTATGTTGGGGTTGATCACCCCTCTAGATCATTGTGGTAGACCTTGCAATTGTGGTGTTATGCGACTTTAGGTGACATATGAGGAGTTTATGTGTGACTTAAATGATCTCTTAATACGTGGAAGTCAAATGGTGAAGCAAGAAATAAATAAATAGAATATAATTGGTTTCCTTACAAATCTTCATGATTAATGCTTGTATTGTATTCATACTTACCCAGACAATTGAATGATTGATTTTGATCAACTTACATTTAGATAAATGAGAAGGCCAATGCAAGTGAATGAATTTAGACAATTTCTTGAATGATGATTATTTTTACCATTGACTCATAAGTCCTTTATAGGGACATTTACTTTTTAAACTCTTGTGAGCATGATTGACTTGATTGTCGAGTGGTTTGGTCTTCCAATTGTGAATGCGCATCGTTAATGGCTACTGTTGTTATGCCTTGTGACCTTTCTTTTGCAAGTATAAATAAATATATATGAGTAGGTTATTTTTATTTTGTTTTTTTTTTGCAAGAATATGCTTACCTAGTTCTTCAGTCTTCGGCTTCACCTAAGTGGGTGGCAGCCGCCTAAGAAACTGTCTGGGGTGATGGACCCTAGAAAGGGTTGCATACCCACTCTTCTCTAGTATGTAATTTTTGTATGAGTACATAATGCTTATGAATAGAGGTTTGAGTTTAGCGTGTATTTGTGGTGTTGTGTTACTTTTGTGTTGGGGTAGATTCCTCCTTGAAAGTCGTAGGAGTGAACCCTTGGTTGGTCAGTCAATGAGTTGGAGCAGCTCAAGTTGTCGAACTACGGTGCCTCTGCGAATTATATACGTAGGCAAGGCCATCGAGTGATGAGCTCCCGAGGCATTAGGTCGGGCCCCTAGGACTGTTCTTCTGAGTCTTGTTTGAGTCTTGTCGTTTATTTCCGATAACGTAAAAACTACCATTGATTTATATAGCTTCTCTTAGTGATCATGTGCTAACTATCTTTGATCTTATGGGTGTGCCAAGTCATGTAGACCTTGCAGGTATAGGCATTGGGAGCAAGGACTTGTCGATAAAATAGAATGTAAGAGGTATGTTAAGCTGACCTAGTAAGTAGACTCTATTGCCAAAGTTAGTAAATCACTTCTATCTTGTCTTGTAACTTGTGTGATCATTGAGTATAGCTATAAGTAGTGAATAGTGTTGTTGTTATCTTTGTTTCGTTGTTAGTTGTTTGTGAAGTAACCTCGCGTGCTCCAGAGAACTAAGTGTACTAGTGTAATGTAAGGTGTGATATGTTTATGGTTAATGTTCTGGTATGTTCAATTGTAATGTTTAAAAAAAAAATTATTTGCTTTGTCTGTGTTCTCTGAGTTGCATGGCGGGTGTTACAGGGACTATTTCACCCCTAATAGAAAATGGGTCTGACAAGGGCTCTTTTGGTAGTTGGAATGTTAGGAATAAAGAAATTAGGATTATAGGTTGTTCTAGTTAGGTATTTGATCAACTTAAGCCTCATGATGCACAATATGGGGTCAGAGGAACCTATTAATGATGATATAAAGAGTAATTAGGGCTTGGGACACCTAATTTAATGTGAATGTGTCATTAAATACACTTTACAACCCTAAAATGAGGTCCATATATCCTAGAAAGGCACAACATCCAATGTGAATTTGTAAAACACATTACAACACTAGATTAAAGTCAAATTTAATTTACAAGCCTTCTAGATTAATGTGATAATGCAATTAAATATATTTTACAATATTTGATTAAGGGAAAACTAGGTCCATTAGACTTAAATACTTAATGAAAGTCTAGAAAAGTGTGAAAGTGATTCACAGTGTACTTTACAACACCTTTACAAGGAATCTATTTTATTTATTTTTCTAGGGCCCAAGATGTGATGTGGACATGTTAATCACATTAAATCAAGGTAATATTAAGTAAAAATCACCAAAAAGGGTGAAATAGGAGAAAAATTAGAAGGGTTACTTTTTTTGTGTCCACAATAACTCATCCTCTACCCCTTTAATAGAAAAGGTTACATGTGTTATGATCAAAACCAAGAAAAAACATGCAAAAGGTGAAAGCAATGAGCAAGACATAAGTATGGAACAATATGACCTTGAATTCCCAAAGTCTAATGTACTTCCTTTAGGAGACACAATTTATATATAACAATGGATATAAATGATAAAGATAAAATCATTAAGATAGGGAAGTGTGTTGATGATGAAGAGCAAGAGGATACTGCAACGTTGCTTCATGATTTTCTCAAACTTTTTGCTTGGAAATATTCAGATATGCTAAAGGAATTGATCTGAAGATAGTAAAACACAACATTGTCCTTGTATAAAATGCTAAGATCGTTTGACAAAATATATGAAAGATTAAGCCTAAGATACCCTTGCTTGTTAAAGGTGAAATTGAAAAACTCCTTGGTGTTGGTTTCATACAACCTATAGATTATTCTCCTTGGATCTCAAACATTGTCATAGTTGCAAAGCCTAAAAATCATATTAGGATGTGTATGGATTTTTGGGACTTGAATACAGCCTCTTTAAAGGATGATTTTCCCCTTCCTAATATGGATATGATAGTGGATTCAACTATGGGACATGTTTTTTCATCATTCATGGATGGATTTTATGGATACAATCAAATCTTCATCAACCCTCAAGATCAATACAAAACAACATTCACAATAGTTTGGGGAACATTTTGTTGGGTTATGATGCCTTTTGGATTAAAGAATTTAGGTGAAACATATCAAAGAGCTATCACACTGATATTCCACGACTACATACATAAGATCTTGGAATATTATGTTGATGACATTCTAGATAAATCTTTAACATGACAAGACAATTTGAGTGTCATTCGGAAGATATTTGAGTGGATGCATAAATATAACATGAGGTTGAATCTTAAAAGTGTGTCTTTGGTGTAGATAGTGGAAAAATTTTAGGGTTTATCATATCTCATAGAGGAATTGAGGTGGACACAAAGAGGATTGGTGATATCTTCAACATGTCACCTCTTATAAATATTTCTCAATTGCACACCTTACAAGGAAGAATTCAAGCCGTCTATCATTTTGTCACATCCATAGCCAATCGAACATAATTACCTTTCACACATCTTCTGAAAAATGATGTGCACTTTGATTGGAATGAGGATTGTAAATAGACCTTTGAGAGTTTGAAGGAATACCTTACAACTCCACCCATTCTACAACCCACTATGCCAAACAAACTGTTTATACTTTACATAGCCACATAATCCCATGCTTTTGCAACATTGTTGGCTCAACAAGATGAAAATTGTAAAAAGTATCCAGTCTATTACATTAGCCAAACCTTGATATATTATGATAAAGGATACACAACAATCAAAAAATAATGTTTGGTCCTTGTATTTTCTACCAGTAACTTGTGACATTATTTATTGAATGTGGAAATACAAGTGGTGATAAAAATTGACCCTCTTAAACACCTCTTTAATAAAACAAATTTAACAGGACACCTAAATAAGTGGGTAATGTTGTTGACTGAGTTTGACCTTAAATTTATTTCACAAAAAAAAAAAGGCCAAGCCTTGATCGACCACTTGGTTGATGTTCCTTCCCCTTTGGAATTTCCTAGCAATCACTCTTTCCTTGACAATAATGTGTTGACAATTGAACTTAATACATGGAAATTATACTTTGACAGCTCTAAGTTCAGAACATGCTCTGGCGTTGGGGTTATACTAGTCCTACTTAGAGGAAAGCCCATTCCATTGTTGTATTGGTTAAAATTTTTATGTACAAACAACACTACTAAGTATGAAGATTTACTAGCTAGGTTGTGTGTTGCTTTAATCTTGGATGTAAAATATATTAAGATATTTAGTGATTCACAATTAGTAATCAAACAAATAAATGGAACATACCAAGAAAAACATGAAAATTTATCAAAATACGAGGATCTCACAAGGAACTTGTTAGAGAATTTTGAATCATTTACTATTGAAAACATCCCACAAAAATATAATCAACATGCACATGCTATGGCAAGTGTAGCCTCTCTTATATCACCTCAAGATGCTTCAAAAAATTTTGCATTCACTTTTTATCCAATCATGAAACATTTGATTGATGATTTAAATCAAAATATGTGTTAACAACTACTAAAGAAGACTCGAGTGAATGGTATGATACAATATTTAACTATTTGAAAGATGGTACCCTTCCTTAACAGACAACCAAAAACATTCGAACTTGCTTATGAAAGCTTGCATCTAAGTATATAATCCTTGCCAATGTGTTATATTGAAGATCATTCCATGGTCTCTTAGATGCCTAAAAAAATCTGAGATACCCACAACACTTGAAAAAGCTCTCGCAGGTGCTTATGGTGGCCATTTTGGAGGAAAAACATTGGTTCAAAAACTTACTCATATTGGATACTATTGGAGACACAACGAACAAGATTTCTTTTAATATGTAAAAATTACCACAAATTTCAAGAGAATAGCAATCTAATCCATACTCCTTACGAATTCAAAGATCAAGTGCTGATATGGCCCTTTGTGGTTTAGGGTTTAGATATCATAGGAAAGATATCAACCCCTTCTTCTTCTATTGGGCATACATTTATAATCATTGAAACTTATTATTTCACAAAATTGGTAGAAGTCATTCCCCTTCAATCAAAAATAGTTGTTGTAATATGCCACTTCATATTGGAGCACATTATTGCTCACTTTAGACTTCCTTCCATGTTAGTCCCTGATAATGGTACACCATTTAAGAATAATGAAGTGAAGAAATTCTTAGAGACATTTAACATACAATAGTGCTTTTTGACACCTTACTACCCACAATCTAATGGCCAAGTTGAATCAACTAATAAGGTAATTGAACAAATTCTAAAGAAAATTGTCAACAACCATCATAAGGATTGGCACACACAGTTGCAATACACACTATGGGCCTATCGCACAAGTGTAAATTCAGCCACAAGAACACCACCTTATAATCTTGTCTATGGGAGTGAGGCAATGATGCCCTTGGAGTTAGATATTCCTACATTAAGAATCGCTCTTCAAGGACTTACTGATGACAAAAAATATAAAGAGAAATGATTGCATCAACTTGAGATGCTTAATGAACAATGCATCAACACTCTTGAGCATTTTCAAGCTTATTGTAAAAGAAGGGGTATGTGCAAGATCATGATGGAAAAAATAGGCCCTTAAGTGGCAAAAAATTCAAAAAAATTAGAGTTAGGAAACTTGGCGTAAAAAGTTGAATAATTTTTTATATTATTTCAAAAATATGTAAGAATATAATCTGTACAAAATTGAATGTAGTTTCTAAACTAATAGGTTTTTAAAACTCATTTTGCTGAAATTTTGAAATTTCAATGTAGTAGTAATTAAATTTCAAGGAAAAAATAAGAAGTAGGTGTCTGTCTGACCACCCTAACCACAATAAAATGATAATATTTTTTTATAATATTTTATATATAAGTAGAGGACCTGTCCCATGTTGTATATTTTATGTAATTTTTTCCAAGTAAATAATTAATTATGAATTTTTTATTACAACTTTTTAAAAAATATAAAACTCGTATTTAAGGACCACCTTAACTTGGTAAAAATTCAAGGAATTATTATTATTATTTTTAATCCTAAGATTATCTGAAACATAGAATGTGATGCATGTTTTGGATTCAAAAATGTGATACTATTTGAACGTCTATAGATGTTTTCAACTCCTATCAATCAGAATTTAGTTGTAATTAAAATAGAAAATGAATAATAATTATAATTTATTAAATAAAAATTAAATCATAATTTATGTTGGTGGAAAGCTAAGAATCTCCTTTAAAAACCCTTTTCGTTTCATCAATTTTGGGTTAAAAAAAAGTTGTTTGCCACACACCCATCATATTGCCACTTTTTGGCCCATCATGATCCTGCACATACCCAAAGATAGTGAATTTACAATGAAAATTTTATCCCCTGCACATTCAACAAAGGTTATTTCATCTTAACTAAAAATAAATGCAACATCAATGTGACTCAAATGAAAAAGGGAAGTTTATTTCTAATTGGTTAGGACCTTACATAATTGACAAAAAAATTGGGTTTTTTGCATATACATTAACAAAACTAGATTGCACACCACTTAAAGAACCTATCAATGTCATGAATTTGTGCTAGTATTATGTCTAGTCCTTTGAATAGTTTGAACGATAAAACAATGTTGTTAGGGATATCAGACTATATCCTATACGCCTTCACATTGCTTCATTCTTGACAAATAGTCATATGTATGTCTTGAACACTAAAGTGATTATTTAATTCATTTTTATTTAATTACTTTAGGTCTCATGCTATTCAAGCCTATCCCATATGTTATGCTAAATTAGATCCTTATAAGCATTTAATGTTCTTTAATTAGATCATAGGTGCATTTAATTTAGCATAACATACTATCACAATTTTACATCTACGAGAAATTGTAATATGTTTTAATTAGATCACATAAAGCATGTTAAATCATGAGGTTATTAATTAAGTAATTTTACAAAGGTTACTCAATTAATCACATTGTCATTTAACATTCATCATATCTAAACAAGTAATAAAACATCAAATTCTCATATATATATATATATCAAAGTTTTGTGTACATGTCATCAATATATACAATATCACTGAGTTTTGTGATGGCTAGATCCATTGAAACCTGGTACTCACATCGATCTAGTCGTGGTACATTGAGAGATGGTGGTGTGCGATCATGATTGTGATCCACCAAATCTGAGAGAAAACTCTAAGCCATGTATCTATCCAAGGGCCTCCCAATGTGCTCCTCATATCTGATCTCTCTTTGCTTGCAGTCGAGCTACCTCTGACTCTAGTATCTTGAACTCTACTGGGGTCCAAGATGACTATGCCTCTGGTGTAGCATTAGCTTGGTGGACTCACCTCCTAAGACTCTCATATGCTGCCCATAGTCTCACGAATGGTCTGAATGACTCTAGATCTTGATCCACAATGGGAAGGGGAACATAGTTTGAATTGGTGGCCTCCTCGTTAACTGATGCAAACACTATCTCTGCAACTACTTGTCAATAGAGATCTTGAAAATCTCACATAACTCCTACAAGATAGAAATAATAAAAAATTAGTACACATCATGATATATATAGCATAAACATAAATGCAAAGTACATGAATAAATAAAATATCATCACCTATATCTATGGCAGGTTGTGAGACATCAATCTCATCCTATGTAGGGGGCATGGAGGATGTGCTAGCATCTCCATGAACATGGATACCAATTCATGTTGAAACTACTACTTGTGATCTAGTCATACAATGATGAAGGCTATCCCCACTCGTATCCTATTGGATACTCAGTTATTTCCTCATCACCCCTACTCATGGGATCCTCCACCTACTAGTCCTCCTCGTCATCATCCTCATCCCCTCCATCCTAGCCATCATAATTAGGATCTGCATCCTCATCATACCCCTCATCTATCACAATTGTAAATATGTCCACAACCCTATACCGTGTCTCCTCGGCCCTACCCTCTACCTCATCTCCCTCATCTAGCAATGGTCCTATATCTCCTATTGGCTCATCTATGGGGAATATGGGAGTTGTTCATAATACTATCCACCACTAATCATGATCATCTTTGGCACCAACATCATCGGTGTGAGAGGCTAGAGGCATGTTGTGGTCTGGGTACTTGGATTTTTTGTAGAAAACATTATTTGTGGTGAACCATACTATATCACCCAATCTTCAGGCACTCCACATTGACCTTATGAAGAAGGGTCATGCCTTAGGTGGTGTTTGGATCTTCCCAAATTGTTGCATGACCCGATTGTAGTAGAAATGGCATACTATGTAATTGTGTCTGCCAATCAAAAATCAATCCATCTATAACCTCCTCATCTTCTAAGTTTAATCTAGCCACTGAAGCATGAGTCGATAAGGTCTCCAAAGGACTTTTCCTCCTCCAGTTAGTCAAATTTCAATGTTCAAGAGTGTAAGTATCCATACTTCCAAAACCATTGTAGAGGATAGCTAAAGTCCCAAGGATAACCCAAGGTTGTCATGCATGGGAAACCAGTAGGTCTAGTGCAAGTGATATGCTCAAGGCACCAAACCTATAGAAGCATACAGTGTACCATGTTGTCCACCTCCTAAAAGATGAAGCGTCCAAGATCATATTAGTATAAGTGTGTTAGGATATAGTGTCCCTAGGTGTATATTGTATGGTCCTTTGCCATCCCTCATATCAAGTGTACCATTCCTCCCTCTAGGTGTGCTCCCTACCCATCAAGTATGAGTACTTGTGCAACTGTATGATTCATAATCTATCTCACCACTAGGGATCGTGAATATAATAGCATCGCTAGATCAATCTATTCCCTCACTCGCTCATCATGCACTGGTCCATTCAGGAAATACTGCATGTCAACCTTCCTCTTGTGGAATTTTTGATCCCCTTAGAAGCGTACTCACTCACTTCGAATAGGAACTCAAAGTATGTAGTGGACATCTTTTAGCATGATCATCATCTCACCAATAGGAAGTCATAATGTATAGATGTTAGAATCCTAGTGCTTGGCAAGCACCATCAACATCACATCATGGTACCTCATAGGGGTCATGAGGTATAACCACTATATCCCTACATCCTATAATAGCTTTGTATCCTCCATTTCAAGTGTGGAGGCTATGTCTCTAAGAAAGGTAAGCTTCTTTCCACCTAGACACTAACATGAATGGGTGGGTACCTATCAGTAAAGAAAAAATATGTCCTATAAGTAGTCTAAACTCTTCAATTTCTACATTAATCATCATAAAAGTGTACTAAAGTCACTCTATTTTCTTTCCTAAAGGCCCTAGACACTTTAGACCCCTTTTGGGACACTTCACAAAGAAACAAGACACTTTTTAAAAAGGTGGGACACTTTGTGAACAAAAGGGATACTTTGCGAAAAATGGGACAATTCATGAAAAAAAGGGGACACTTCGCGAACCTTTTTTTCTGGGGACCTAAATTAACCTAGAATGTTTAAAAATCATCAAATCACTACAAAAAGACAAATAAAAGGTAGCAAAATTGACTCATCTCATGATGATGCTCATTGTGTGCTAGCTAGTCCCACAACACGTTTAGTCTCGTAGGCCTGTAGTCTCGTCTGCTCGGTATCCTTCACTACTCTCTAATTACTCTCAAGCTATCAAAAGGTAAATAACATAGTAAGTTATAATTTACCTTATTTTTTATTGTTATGTAGGTTAAAACTAGGGTTTTTACCATATTAGGGTTAAAAATGTACTTTCCATTCAAATCAACATAACGGGTGCTAGAGAGCTCCACTTTGGATGTTGTTTGTTGCATTAGAATCATGATTCCACTCCCGACATCATCAATCATCTATCATAATGTGGCATGGTACTTGAAAATGCCTTATGATATGACTTTCCCTATTTGATGTGGCTAGATAGCTATCTTGATTCCACCTTCGTAAAGAAAGAGGAATCAAGGGGGGGATACATCTATGCTCGAATTTGATATCTAGAAGTTAGATAAGAGGATTTTTAGAAAAACTAATGAATTTATGTTGCAAGATGCAGTTCCTAATTTTGTGATTTTATAGATAAATACAATGGGGCTCCATTCTACCATCTTTTGAATGAGTATCCTTTTAATAAAGTGTACTATTTAGAGTCCTTTAGCTTATATATGCACATAGAATCATATGGACGCTAAAGTGGGGGCTTGATGTTACCACCAAAATTGTACTCCCTTCTTGGAGATAGTGCAATCATTGGTCTAAGATGGACCTATCTTGGGAACCCTTGCATTAATTACCCTTTTAAATCATCATTTATACACCACTAGGACCCATTATTTTGGATCCTGAAGCTCATTCCACTCAAAAATAATATAAAATCACTTAAACCTGACAAAAAGCATTTAAAAAAATCAAATCCTGAAAACCCACCTCAAAAACCTTAAGTGGAACTCATTCGCCAGCTTGGACAAATGAGTCCCCTTTGGTGAGAACCATTCACCAAGGGTGGAAAATGAGTCCCATTTGGGATCTTTTTCAAATTTGAGTGAGAATTCATCAATTTAATTCATTTTTTTGGTGAATGTCAGCCTTTGAGATCTAGATAATGGTCAATTAGGTGATAATTCCTATAAAAGAAAGCTTCTAATTCATTTTTCACAATCCAAGCATATCTCTAAGCACTTTAAGCAAGCACTAAGCATTAAGAATCTTTAAGAAATATTTCACAAGAGCATTTCAACTCCAAAAACAATCAAAGTTGAAGCATTGGAGAAGAAATAAAGCATTTTGGAGGTCTTCAAGCTCACTTTCTATCAGGATCTAGCATTTTCAAGGGTTGATCATGAATTCCTTTGGTGAATCATGATGGATTCTAGGTTGGGTAGATGCAATTATCCATCAAGTGAATTCTAAAGACTTGTTTCCTAAGTGATTCCATCTTCAATTGTCACTCTACATTTAACCTAACAAAGGTATAAACATCATTACAAGTGAGTCATTCATCTTATATTTATGTCGTTGTATCATATTCTTACACATTATAATAGGATTGCATCATATCTTAGATTTCCTATTCTTTAACACACTTCAGACTATGGTTTTTATGTACATTCCATTGTTTCTTTCAAGGTTTAATTACCAAATCAGGGTTTTAACTAAGGAAAATCCCCATTAGAAAATCAAGTCATATTTTTTTTTGTAGGCATTTTTGTAGATTTAGATCGAAAACTCAATTTTGGAAGAAAGTGTAGGTATTGGAGTGCAGATCAGAGATTTCAATTTTCAAAAAATTGAAACGAGATTGATTCACCATTAGTGGAAAATGTGTCCCACTGAAGGTTTCTATCAAATTTGTTTGAATATTCCAATACCCTTATCCCCAAAACAACTTCTCGGTAGAAATCTTGATCTGGGACTAATTCACCCAGGGGTTGGCAAATGGGAAGTTGGTCCAAAATTCAAATTTCTCATAATTCCAGAGTCATTTCCAGTCTTCACTTTAGCCTCTACAAGTTTCTAGGTGCACACTTCTAGTCTCATAGCTTTTTATTGCATTTTGTTCACTTTCGTAGATCATTTAGACTTAGTTTGCATATCACATTGTTTTTTCCAACACATTGTCTTTTCCAAGTTTACACTTGGTGGTGAACCCCTATTTTGAGATTTTGATCTCCTTGGCATTGAAATCTCGAGGGTTATCGTTGGGTGGAAATTTCCCCACATAGAACACATTTTTCATAAATACCCCATTTTTAGAGGTTCCAATACAAAATTGAATAGTTATTGTCATTTTTTCCTCCATCGAAGTATTACCAAAATGTTTAAGAGACATGAAACCTTACCTCTCCAAACTCTCATTGTTAAACTCTAATAGTCCTTCATAAGTGTTCACCACTATTAGCACCCACCATCGGGATATCGAAGAGACCATGTAGCATCTTCTTTTGACACGACAAAGTCTTAGCAATGAAGCTTGCATCCTTGATGGGGTGGTCCCCACCACCTACATGTCATCCAAGTCACCATCATTTAGTTGAAGTTATCCTTCACATCATGCAGTCCCATCTTCTCGGCATATCGAAAGTGTTGGTGTGAATAAGTCTTGTACCTATTCTATTCCTTTACTAGGGACTTAGGGGTCTTAATTCACATGTTAAGTTTACTTAAGATACTAGTTGTCTTATCTAGATAAGTATTAGTTGTCTTATCTATATTTTACACTTTCCTAGGTAGTTATGAGTTAGTTGTGCCATGTGATAGGATTAAGACACTTGTCATGATCTTGTCTAACCCTATCTCTCATCCTTTCATTTACAAGAAAGTTATCTCTAGCATATTTGGCGTTGCACAATGTTGCATTGCATTGTATTGATCATTGTATCATATTGCAGTCCTTGTTTGGTGGAATAGCATCTTCCATTGTTGCTTCTCTCTATCTCTTGTGGAGGTTATTTGGTGTTGAAAATTGAATATCTTTACTTTCAGTTAGGATCAAGAATACAACAATCTTCATGAGTTCCCCCAACAACACTACTCAAACAATGATCAAATGCAAAAAAAAGGAAAAACTTCTATCAATCGAAAATATAGATGGCACATGAATTTGTATGAGTGCCCCAATGACACTACTCAGCCAATGCAAGTTGAAAATATAGGTGCCAATAGTCTGAAGCACACTGATCAATTGAGGATGAAAGGTTCCCTCCACAAAATAGGAATGCAAGATTGTCTATATGGTAAATGCTCAATCTCACTGAAATGCATGGGTAACTAGCCATTGCATCCACCTAGTACATAGGAACAAATACAAGATACATATTTCACTCCAAAGAAAAACCAAGGAAGCATTAGCATGAATAGTATAATACCCCCCATAATTTTGACTTTGGAGAGATTTGACAGATCCACTAAAACTTGTGTATCACCATGTAGTGCATCTAGGAGAAAAAACAACATCTAAAAGTGCACAAGAATGTACCTTCAACTAAAAAGTGATGTGAAAAGCAAAGCACACATGGATGAGGCAAGAATCACCTGGATTCTATTTTTTTGTGGAGGGACACTCACTTGAAAGAGGTGTGATTTAAAATAACAAGGCACTACACAATCCCCCCATGACACTTTATAATATAGTGTGAGTACAAAATATGACACAACCTTATGTGCAAAATCCCCAAAATACATATATAATAATGTGGAACTTTACCTTAGTGTGTTTACATAGAATAAATTACCTACAAATGATGCTCAAAATTCCCACAAAGGAAAAAATAAAGAAAATACATATAAAATAGCTCAAATGAATCCATCCCATGAAAATAAAAAGATTCCAAGTGTCAACATATCCAAGTAATTAACCAGAGTCTTAAAACACAAAAAATTAAATTAATTAAACCTATGGCCAATTATGGAAAAAATGCATGAGTAACTCTAAAGAGCTCAGAGAGAGGTTTCCAATGCTACAAGAATCATGAAAAATAGAGGAATGGTGCAAACGTTGTGAGCTTAGGAGTGAAAACTGAACATCTGACTTCAATAGGAGATAACTGCACCCAAAATGATTTTTTTTTGAAACATAACAACACCACTAGAAAATTGGTCTTGTTAGCTTTCCAGTGATATCTTGTTTTAAAATTTTCACCCCCTGGGGTGAAAATTATGCAAAAATGAAAAAAAATCCTATAAAAAAGACCTTTACACAGATTAGGGTCAAAAAAGAAATGCTAACTAGGGTCAAAAATATTTTTAGGGAAAAGAGCAATTGAGGAGAAGAGTCAAAACCTAAGGGGGAGTAAGTGTAGTTGTGTTGATGGTATTTTTGGTCTCATGTGTTGCCATCAATGCAAAAGGGGGAGATTGTTGGATGTTGTGGTTGTGTTGTTGATATGTGGTTGTCATTGATGTCAACACTATTAGCACTATTGTATTGAAGGTTGTATATGTCAAGGATATTGAGAAATTTTTTAAAGAAAATGTTGTAGGTTGCCACAGGAATAGTGAAGGTCATAAAGGTGTCTTGATCCATACGTCAATGATCAACTGCTATGGACTAAAGAGTTTATTTCTGAGAGTATCTAGTCTAGCCACCAAAATTTTCAAAGGTCCGCGTGAAGATTTGATTGTGTTAAGAGCGGTTGTGTTTTGATAAAAATTTTGTGCTTTTTGTTAGTGCTCCTAATTGAATTTTATATGATTTTTGTAATTTCTATTGCTACGGATGATTCTCTATTAGTTCTTGCTGCTTGTGGATGCTTCTATATTATTCTCTATCCTTGTATGTCCACGTTGATTGGTGTGCTTTTGGTCAAAAAAAATTCTCTTGTGTGTTCAAGTTTTCATGTTCTTGGCTGCCATGATGATTGTAACGTGTTGTGGATCCTTGGAGACTTAAATTTGAATGTTTGGCACACTCGAGAATATTGTTTTTGGTTACATCATAATGTTGTCCGATGGTATTTGATTCACATTAAAAATTTATTTGTAAATTTGGGGCTGATAATGTAAATATGTTTTATATTTTGGTTGATGAAGTTGTTGATGTAAATCTAGGTTGTGGATATATAAGAGTGGTTATTTGTGTGAAGTTAGTGTATGTGTGTGTGAGGATAAGCTAGTGAAGAGAAAGTGTGAAAACATTGATCTATTCATTTGATTGTAGAGCAGAGTGTGAAGAAGTTTGAGTGATGTGTGAAGAGATATTTCTATGCTTGACTAGAACTTCAATCAAGCTTGTGAAAAAGCTATTTTCATAGTTCATAACCTATGGATCTAATCTGAATTGCTTCCTTGGGAAGTGAGCCCTTTTTTATTTGAGAAGTGAGCTCTAGGCAGTGTGCCTAAATGTATGTGCATTCCCATTATTTTTCATTATACTTTTAACAGGGTATAATTGTTGATGGGTGTTTTGAGCACTTTCTCAACATAGGCAGTGTGTGTGCACACTACCTCTCTTGAAAGTTATAAATTCGCAAGTTACCAATCACTACTCCAAGGTCTCCCAGGTGTCAAGTCATGATGTGCATAGAATTTCTCAGTTGATTTTTGATGTGATTTTGTTGGTAATCACAATATGGCTTACAAGGTTTGGTTGGAGATCAAATGAATCTTAAAATGGAGTTCCCTAAATTGGAAGTTAGGGTGCAGTTTCCTGTAGGTTCGAACAACAATCATAAATTCCTATTATATCTTAATATTTGGCTTTACAATGTGCAATGAACCTTAGCATGGGTTACTTATTAAAAAAAGAGGAAAAGGGGGCAAGGAAGATAAGAAGTTCCTAGACTTAAAACTATCAATGAAAAGTGATCATGGAGTGCTCTACTGTGGAAAGCTTCCTTAAAAAAAATCTCACTTAACTAGATTAACTCATAGTATCATGAAACTTTTGCAAGCTTCTAAGGACTGCAAATATTCAACCATTCATTCACCATAAACATGAATGATTAAAAGAGAGAAGTTTGAAGCAACTTTAGTTTATGCCCAAACTTACTTTACACAACTATTTACCATCAACAAATAGCAAAAATTATGGACAAGAAAGCCATCAACACAACATATATCTTCACAAATATTGAACAAAATTAACTAATCTATCAAAGTAATCTAAAACTATGAATCACAACAAAGTAGATCTATCTAAATAATCTAACTCTAGGAGATGAACCATGTAACATGCAAAGAAAATCAAGAGTCCACCAAAATCCAATGAACTTTCATTAAAATTTATGCAGCATGCCTTTACAACAACTCAACTCTCCCTTGAAAATGAGAGGAGACCCCCTATTTATAATGTTCAAAAAGAAAAATGAATGGCCAAGATTGATTTGCATTGTGTGGCCAAGAATCACTACAAACTAGGGTTTCACCTACCCCCAAATATATTACAATTTAAAATTACATCTTTGTCCTTTTCCCTATTTTGTCCTCTTGTAGCAGCATTGTAGCACTTTATCTTCTAGTTAATTTCTTTTGTTGCAACTATTATGTGAGGAACTTGTCATCAATTATTGGGTTTCCTTCCTACTTCTTTAAAGTGGCATACTCCATAAGCTTGTTGATTAATGCTTGAAGTTTATCAACCTCCATTATGTTAGATTGGAGCACTTTGTAGTTCAACTACTTGGATCATTCTCTAAGTGTATCCCAATCTCATTCATACTTGGCAGTGTTTTCCCTAACCTATTTAGATTGGGTGAAAGCCCAAGCAGCAAAACTCATGAAATCCATGGTGAGCTCCCCCGTTATTCCATCTTCCATCTTCTTCTAGAAATGAGGCTTTATCTTTTTTGAATCAATCTCGATAGTGGGCATATCATACACTATCATTAACTTCAAATACTGAACACAATCATTCCTAATGTATTTTTCCCAATCAATGTCAGGCTCCACCTTGCATTATCCTAGTATCTCCCTTTTGTGGCCAAAGTCCATCTTCCACATATCCACCAGCCAGTGATTGTCCTCTATGAATGCAAGCTCCTTTTCCCATGTTTTCTGAGGCAACTTGAGGATGGCCTCAATTTTAGGATAAGTGGGCCCATATATCCCTAGCAAGTTAGTGCAAAACTTCCTTGTGCCTTCTAGGTGTTGTTGGACCTCCAAGAACTTATTTTTTGTCCTTACAACACAATTAATACCCATGTTTCTAGCATACAGGACTTGTCAAAACCAATCCTCTATGGTTTTGGTGTAGTTCTTCCTTTCCTCAAGCTTGTCAATTTACTCTTTGGACAATAGTTGTGGCGGAGCCAAGGATTTTGTATGTAGCTCTTCTATAGATCACCATTGATGGATATAGGCTATCAAATCAGCCACCTATGCCTTAAGTTCTTCCTTGGAGATCTTATCCTTTTGTATTAGATGCACCACTATGGCAACAGACTCTTGGAGATGATCTATTTTCTGCTCTATGGAATTTTTCCCCAAGTTGATGGTGGAGATGTTGTAGCTTATTCCTTCTTCTCCCACCACTAGTGTGGCTACTTGCATGGTTCTAGATCCAGAGGCATCCATTGTCAGCTTGGATCTAATTTTAGGCTTCTTTTCTTTCTTGGTGTTGATATGAGCTTAGACCAAGATGGCCTCCATTCTTGTTTTTGGATCTTTTGAGGTAGGGGTCTTCTTTTCTAGTTTCTTTTCTAGCCACTCAAGCATTTGATATCCTTCCTTGGGTGATTCATGATCACCTTCCTTTTTTCTCCTCCTAACTTCATTTTATTTGTCACCTAGAGTTTCCTACTTCATTCTCCTGTCTTCCCCTTCTTCTTCATCAGAGTCTCAAATGAACATTGTGTATTTGATTGGGGACTTGGTGGGTGTGCGCTTCTTCGGGCTGATCTCTTCTTTGTAGGTCTTTTCCTCTTCTTCAGCCTCATGCTCATGTTCCTCAAGATGTTTCTCTCTATGAGACTCTATTCTAGGCTTACCCATTTTAGACTCTTCCTTGGGTTTATCTTCCTCTTTAATTTCCTCTTCCTCATGCCGAGGTGGTACATCTTTCTCTTCCTTTTCTTTTCTTTCATGTTCCACCAAGATGGAAATTTCTTCATCAAGCTTGGACCTTTCTCCCTATTCTCTAGTTGGAGGCTCAGAATCTTCCTCCATTTTATCACTTGGCTCCCTTTCTTCTTTAGAAGGTGGCTTTTCTACTTCCTCTCC
This sequence comes from Sequoia sempervirens, assembly GCA_007258455.2. Classification (NCBI taxonomy): domain Eukaryota; kingdom Viridiplantae; phylum Streptophyta; class Pinopsida; order Cupressales; family Cupressaceae; genus Sequoia; species Sequoia sempervirens. The sequence continues at coordinate 43,089,679 of VDFB02058242.1, forward strand.
AACATCCTTCAATTGTTGAGCCAACTCTTCCTCGAGGTTTGCATCAAAAAACTCCACAATGTATTTAGTGTTGGCATCTTCTTCTTCATCACTCTCAGAAGACCCTATTTCTTCTCCTTCGCAGACCACCTTATCAATTTTCCAATGCTAGTGCTTTGGGTGTTCATGGTAATTGTCTGCTTCCTCCTCCAACAACTTTTTCATTTCCTTTTACTTCCTTCCCAACTCCTTTGATATTTTCATTGTGGCTTTCATCTCTGGTGGTTCAGTCAGAGGAGTTGAGGTATACATATTGGCTAAAACCTGTGCCAAGGTAGCTTGGATGGCTGGATTCATCAATACTTCAGAAAGCTCAATTGGAATGTTCTGCATATGCTACAAGAAGGAATTTGGAAGTGAGATTGTGGATATTGGACTTGTTTCTATCACTAATGAGAGAGAAGTTGTTGGGGACATGGAAGCAAAAGAGAGTGGAGAGGTGGTGGTAGAAGAAGAGTTCATCATTACAACCTACCCAGTAGGTGAAGAAGAACTAAGGTGGACCGAGATATCCACTGTGGGTGGGGAAGTAGCTACCATGGCCTGAGAAGTAGGTGTAGGAGCAGTAGTAGCAAAGGCAATAGGTAGATATTTTGGTTGCTCAACCTCCATTTCCTTTCCCTCATGGAGTGGATCTTCCTGAATATTAGGCATCTCTATGAAACTGCCCAATCTTTTGTGTTTCTTGGAAGGTTCACCTTTTGAAGCCTTTCTAGCAAATACCTTGGGATTGGGCCATTGCTCATTAGTCTCTTTTATTTTCCTTGACTTGGTAACTAGAGGGTATTTCAAAGTTTCTCCTGATGGGGTAGCAACTATCCCGCTATCTGTTTCACTCACTGGCTCACTCTCTAGCCCCTCGTAGATCAAAGTGACCCCTTGCTGCTTCAATTGGGAAACTCACCCATCAATCCATTCTTTTTCCTGAGCCTCGATGGGCTTGGTTAAAATGTCAAGGTCATTGACCTTCTGCTCATCCTAGTCAATCAGTGGTAGTGGGAGATTGGTGACTACATTGTACTGAGGATCCATGACTGTGCTTTCATCCTCCTCCACCTGATTCAATACAAGAAATAGATTGAATCCTTTTACAAAATATGTGGTCATCTACATATAGTTCCATGTTCGCATATAGTGCCTTATGCACACTTCATTATCATCCTTTCAATTAGCCTAGAAGTCTTTGACACTATGTAGATGGGTGCACTTAGGTCCAAGTTCCTTCTGGATATGGAAATAGGGATAAATTCATGGCTAGGACATGTGGAGTCTAAAATGGTATTCAGCCAATTCCTTTTCTAAATTTTTAGTGCACTGAGAGGTCTGTAATTCATACATCCCTTGACCGAAGGAAAGGAGATAAGGAATCCCTACCCTATGTTTGCTGCTAAAAAGGGTATGCACATGTCATAGCTACTAAGAGAGCTCTAATAATATGATCCAGTCATTGGGATACTAGGATAGCTTGTAGGGTCTTTCCAAAAATCCTTCTACATGAATATATGTGAACTTTTGGTACTGGATAAATAGAAAGGAAAACTATTTTAGAAATGCATTGGCACTGTGGGAGACTCTCCTCTCAAAGTCATGCCTAAGCAATTTGATGATATGACCTATGAAAGCGTCATTGACCCTACAACAATCCTTTTTGAAGATTTTCAAATTTAATTGAGGGTATTTATCATTGGCTTTTAGCTCCCTACCTCATTCCTCATCCAGAGATCTAAACTAACCTTTGTATTGTACTTGTTCAACTAGTGAATAGGGCAACTAGTATGTCATGTAAAACTTAGAGGTTTTCTTTACGGACATGAATTGCTCGTGGAAGCAGTCATTGATTATTTTTCCACAGTAGAACTTGGTTTCTCCATGGAGAATCTCTTTGATGAAGTATAGCATCCATTCTTGGAAGTAGGCCGCAGTTGGAAGGCCCATTACTCTGCTTAGCAGGGTCACTAAATCATGGTAGTCTTCATAAAATTCAATGCAATAGAGCTCTTGGGGAACCTTTGCAGCACTGTCCCTCTTTTCCTTTAGCCAATACTGTTTAATAACCCTTTTACATTTAAGGGGATCTTCCTCCCACATAGCTTTTCCATCACTTATGGTCGGTAGCTCCATCTCCCCAAAGGTAGGGATATGGAAAGTATTTTTTATTGCCTTATCAGACATGTCAACTAGAAAATTTCCATCTTTGTCCACTATAGTTTTGGTTTCCTCTTGATAGGCCTCCCTACAGGCCTCACCAATTCAGGGGGAATGAGGGCGGGAGGGAAGCCTCCAACCTTAGCTATTCCAATACCTTTAATGTTTCATGCATTCTCTATTTTAGGGCTGATTTAGACTCTCTACTTGAATTCTTCAATGTCTATATGTCCGATATTAGCGTCGGTGACCTCCTTCTAGGTTGAGATGACTTTGGATTTTAGGGGTTCCCCTTGGAACTGATATTTCATCTGGTCCTTATCTTCTTTTCCACGAGGTTCTTTGCTTGGTTTCTTCCCTTTTTCCTTTTATGTGGCTTCCCCCAAAGGTCTTGCACCTGATTCCATAAATCCTATGAGAAAAATGGAGGCAAGCATATTCAATCATGAAAACACATAAATGTTTGTCAAATCCTTGTAAACGGATTTAGATTGGATAAATCAGTAGTTTAGGAATCTAACATATAATCCAGATTAACATTGGTAGTTCACAAGAGGGAATGTTGATGATTTGGGCCCTAGCGGTCAGACTTCCCTAGCTGAATAGCCATTTTGGTAGTGTTGTAGAATGGATGACAATCAAGGAACGACAACCTACTTGTCCCACCCGCCTTCAGATTTGGCCACTTTGAGGAGTCGATCAAGGGGAATGGCCTATTTTAACATGTGGGTCGAAGTTAATTTGGCGATTGGAGGGCATTTGGGTCATCATTTTAGCATCTAGGACTAGAGAGGGGCCTCACCATTTAGAGTCTGCCATTCAAAATGGCTCTGGTAGGACATCATTTTGACAATAGATTTTTGATAGTCGACACCCGCAACTCTAGAGGGCGATCAACATCATAGTTTGGCATTTGGTCATTTTGAGTCAGAGGTGGTGGAAAGCCACTAGGTATTTTCCATTTATAATGGTGGACAACATGTGGAGGTCCGATGGGAGCCATTGCAAGGATCAAGTCCAACTAAAGGATTGGCCTTTTTTTTTCCCTTGTTTTCACTAAAATCTCATTGGCGAATGGGAGGTCTAGTTCCAGAGGCCAGGAGGATGAGGGTAACTTGCTCTTTCGTAATGGTCAGGATGTGATAGATTCTTGACAATGGAGGTCTATAGGGGATGACTAGCTAAAGGCAGGGCACTTAGCACTTTCACCATTTTCACTTCACGACTATGAGGGAGTCAAGAGCCGAGGGGCAGAGGGAAGTCACTTAAAATTTGTATGAAATGACATTGTCATCACAATGGTCTGTGGGTTGAGGTTTGCCATCTAGAACCCAAATGACTTTCAGTATAAGGTCATTGAGTTCAATGTTAGACGGTGAATGAAGGCATGGGGCCTGAAGGATGGATGACTAGGTTGGGAAAGCTATCTAAGATGGTGAGATGCAGACGGAGTTCCACCAAGGGAAATCCACAAGGCGGGGTTTGGGACAAGCTAAGACTATGATTTTTCAAGCAAGTTTCGAGGTAGCCAGCAAGTTGGGACCCAAGCGCCGAAAAGCCAGGATCAAAATGTGGTCTAGAATCAATAGACCATGAGTTGTGCCCCATGAATGGAGTCTCGTGGGCGTGGACCTAGGTTACATGTTGAACTTCATTCTATTTCAAAATATTTTTCTAAGTTTAGATGGTGAGAGGGTGGTGCCACCCCCAATGGTAGGTCCAAGAGGTAGGTTCATCACTTTTAAGTTTGGTGTTGTTCTTAAAGGTTGGTGATGGTGATGGTGAGGCCCAAGCTTGTAGAGTATGAATGTTCTATTTGAAGAATGATGTTGAGAGGACAAGGTTTTGTGGGTGATTTTGGGTCAATTTTGAAGGTTTTCAAAGTTTCTATCACATGGATTTTGTGTGTCGTGCCATTCTCTATCTAGCCTATGTGTTCTTTCTCTTTTTAATTCATCATTTTACCAAAATCAATGAAAAAGCATGACACAGGGTGAGGGTGGAAAACTAACCTCAAGCACTTGATGGAGGTGATCAAATTAGCTGGAAAACATGTTAGATCAGTGATGGAACTTGTAAGGCTCTAAGGAAGTGTGGGGAGAAGGATCTTTGACTTGCTTGATTAGCTCTAATCAAGATAACATATGAAAATGATAGTTCAAAGCTAGCTATTTATAAAAGTTAAGGAATTTAATGGCCCTAATTAATGTAGGTACTTTAGAAAAAAAGTTGGTGAGCTTCAATTTGAAAACATCCACAGGAACACTAGGGTCTAGGGGCTAGAACATCATTGGTAGATAGTTGTTTTAGAAGTTTGGCAGAAAACCACCATCAAAGAAGGGCTTGGGACCCGATGAGCAGAACATGCCAGTGAATAGCTGTTAGAAACAACGAGCAAGAAATGGAAACCAAGGAGGGGCTATCTAGCAGGTCAAGCCCAATGAGCCCCATAGATGGCAGTTTTAAAACATTAAGGAAATCAACAACTAGGGACCCGCCAAGACGAAGGACATAGAAAATGTAAGGGAGTGAAACATGGTCAACTCAAGATGAACCATTTGGGACTCAATGACCACTTTGAACACCAAACAGGGGGCACACAAAATGAGATGGAAACAAAAATGACCCGATGAGGAAAAGGAGAGAGAGTGTCCCCGTTCCAAGTGGGGCGTGTGTGCTAAGGGCACAAAAAATGGTGACTCTGCTAGAGAACACTCTTGAGCATTCTAAGGATAAGTATTCATTTTGAGCCTAGAATCTCTAGTTTCTCAGACTAGGGTCTGACCTCCAAAAGTGAACTAGGAGAATGGGGTACCTAGTTAATTCAACCTATGAAACATCTCAGAAGTGTGTGTGTAGTTAATTCATTCACCTTCACTTAGAAACTGTGACAGATAGCGGTCAATCAAACTGAGCAAGCTACATGAATTTTCCAACCCCAAAAGTAACTTGGACATTGCCTTGTCACTAGTTGGGCATCCATAGCTCTGATAGAATTGTCACTGTGACCCCACAGATATTGCTCTACTACCATCTAGGCATCCATAGCCTTGATAGAGTTAACCACACACCCATATAGTTTTTTTATTTCAAAACCTTCTTTTCTTTTCTCTCTTTTGATATTTTTTTCACAATTTATCATTTTGCTTAACCATGTAAGCACTAAAGCCTATGATGGGTTTGGGAGTCACAGTGGTCACTAGAATGGACTTAAGATTTTTTGCTCACTAAGTCATCATGATAACTACTATACAACCCTTTAGAAATAACTAACATGTGTTTTGTTCCAAACATAAAAGGATTCAACTAAGGGTTGAGTTCTAAGGTAGAGTTCAAATGAGGAAGTCATTCTGAGGTAGCTATCAGGGATCAACAGTTGAGAGTGAATATTTAGCCAAAGAACACTAAGAGCGAGCAACAAAGTGAACCATTCATTGTATGAGAGCAACCACTGTGGTAGAAGTGAAAAACACTCTCATCGAGAAAAATGGCTAGGAAACAAGTAAAAATGAAAGTGACACAAAGCAATGAGATGAAAGAAAACCAAAAGCAACCTAAACTAGCCTATATACAGGTATTTACAAGAACAACTTCTACAAGAGCTCAAACTTGGAAGTAATTCTTTAGGTGTTTCCCATTGATGGGTAATGGGACATCCTCACTAGTTAGGGTCTTTAGGAAAAAAGAATTATCTCCAAGGATTTCAGCTATCTGAAAGGGGCCAAGCCAAAGCTTGTCAAGTTTTTTATGTCCCCCTTTCTTTTCGTGGGCCTTGTCCCAACACAGGACTAAATCTATGATTCTAAAGGCCTTGACTTTGGCTCGATGGTCAACCAATTTCTTGACTACAGCTTGATGTTTGGTGAAGTTTTCTATTACTCGGTCACACACTTCTAAATGTAACAACTCAGCCAAGTGAGCTTCTCTACGATCCCCTCCATAAAATTCATTGATAAATTGGAGGGTGGGAATCTTCAAGTGGATTGGAAATATAGGCTCTAGGTTGTAAACAAGATGGAATGGGGAATCACCAAGGGCAACCTTGTGGCAAGTGTGATCTACCCAAAGGGAAAAACAAAGCTGGGTATTCCATTCCTTGTGATTCCTGTCAAGTAGTTTCTTAATCACAGTGATCAGGTTCTTGTTAGTAGATTCTACTAAGCTATTGCCTTAGGGATAGTAATTAGATGAAAAATTGAGGGAAATTCCATAATCAAAGGCCCAACTAGCAAACTTAAGTGAAGAAAATGTAGGGCCATTATCACATACTAATGGATACAGATAGCCAAAACAATTTAAAATGAAAATTTCAAGAAAATTTGTAACTACTTCGGTTGTGCATTTCCTCTACACAATGGATTATATCCATCTAGTATAATAATCAGAAGTAGTTAGAATGTACTTGTATCATGCAGATGATGGAGGGCTTATCGGACCAATGAAGTCAAGACCCCATTGCACAAATGGTATCGCCTCCAAGACTGGTTGCATTGAGACAATAATGTTCTTTTATCTGATCGCAGCGATCTGACATATGTGGCATGTACAAACATGGTTGTGAGCATCCTTGAATATGGTCAACCAATAGTAACTAGTCCATAATATTTGATGTGTGGTGGAAGGACCTAATCCATGACTGGTGCCATACTTATCATGAAACTCTTTCAGAACCTGGTTAGCTTCTTCTTTTCCAAGGCATCTCAGATAGATACCTTCATGATTCCTCTTGTACAATATGGATCCTTGTAGCATGTAGCTACTACTTTTCAGCCTAAGAGCATTCTTTTGAACTCCTTGCAAATGAGGCAGGTACTTTTAATTCAACAAATAGTAGACTATGTCATTGTACCACTCCCATAGGGAAACATCCTCAAGCTAGTACTACTACATTATAAGTTCAGGTCCTACATCAACTGCTACCTCAACCATCATTCAAATCAGTGCCTATCCTAGTACCAACTTCATTGGTTGGATTTCCATTTCATATTCCTGCAACAAGGTAACCCACTTTGCTCTTCATTCTCCTAGCTCATTTTGCATAAGCAGTGTCTTCACTGTTGGGTTAGGAACTATGGAAAACACCTTATTGCATAAGATGTAATGCTTGAACTTCTTCACTACTTTGAAAAGGGCATATGCTTTATTTTCCACATTATGATATTGTAGCTCTGCATCTTTCAAGGGAGTACTCATAAAGGCAATCGGGTGCACATTTCCTTTGTTCTCCTTTTGGGTTAAGATGCTGACACATGAGTGATCTGAAGTGAATGAATAAATGTAGAATGGATTCAGATAGTCTAGGATGACTAGCCTCAACCATTAATTTCTTAATTTCTTCAAAGGCTTGTTTTTCTTTGGGATTCCACTTGATCTTAGCATCTTGTTTTAGCATAACATTTAGTGGCTTGACGATTTCAGCAAAGCTGATAATAAACTTTTTGATGAAATTGATCTTTTCAAAGAAAGATTTGAGTTCTTTCTTACTGCCCAACAACTAAATTTTCAATAAGGACTGGATGCACTCGGGATCAATGGAGATTCCTCATTCTAAGTTAACATGCCCAAGCAGCTTCCCTTTCATAGCTCCAAAGACATGTATTTCTTCAAATTGAGAGAGACTCTGAATTCTCAACATATCTGAAAAACCTTACATAAGTCAAAGATATGATCACTCTATTTCTTAGAGAACATGGTTAAATTATCCATGTAGAGGATTATACACCTTATGTCAGATCTTTGAAGGCTATGTCTATGGCATGCTAAAAAGTGGCTCCAACATTGATGATCTTGAATGACATTCTTCTGTAAGAAAAGGTCCCCAACTTAGTGATGAGTGTTGTTTTATGCCGATCTTCATACTATATCATCACTTGATTGTACCCAGAGTACTCATCAAGGAAGGACATCATTTGTAAACCATTGAAAATCTACACCACCTCATCCAAAAAAGGCACTAGATAGTTTTCCTCCTCTAAAGCACTATTTAGATTGTAGAAATCCACACATAATCTGATTTCTCCATTCTCTTTCCTGACAAGGACCAAGTTGGCCACCCATGTGGAGTGCCTAACTAGAAAGATTATTCTAGTTGAAAGTAATTTTTGCACCTCCTTGTAAAGGATAGGCTCCAACAAGGAATTGATAGGGCATTGTCTTTGTTGGAATGGCCACACATTGGGCTTGAGAGGGATGGTATGTGTGATGATAGAGGTATCATAGGTATTCAAATCCTCATAGTTCCATGCCACCACATTGTGGTATTTTTGTAAAGCATTCATAATTCCTTTATTTTCTTCTACATTACACACCTTTCCAATAAAAACATTTTTGATCTCCTCGGTTGTTCCAAGGTTGTGGATGTCACATTGGTTATTTATGGACTCTTTCTTTGCTTGTTGGTCCTAATCTCTAATCTGATCCAAATCAAATATGTGTTCAAGTTGAACCATACCTCATGGAATAGTGTTGGTTTTAAGGTTGATGACTCATATATCTAATTCAACTTCTTCTAGATTAGATTCATCAATTATTTGTATTGCAAACATGTCAAAACTAGTGATGAATTTCAGGATATGTTTATCATCATTGAATACCTAGAAGTGAGTGACATTGTCTGGCATAGATGGTATGGAAGTCAACTCCACAATGAACTTCTTGAGGCTAGATAGGGACAGGGGTTGTAAAGTGTTGGTTGCTTGAGACAAAGCATCAACTGTATGATTTTGAGAATGTGGGATCAATTGTATACTAAATACGTCTAGACCTTCTAAAAGATCCTAGACTCTATGCCTATAGTTTTCCAATATTTTATCATGGCATGAGTATAATTTTTTGACTTGCTTGACTACTAGTTCCGATTCACCAAAAGCTTGTAGCATTTTAACATTTTTCTTTAAGGCCATCAAAATACCATGGACTAAATATTCATATTCTGCTATATTATTGGTACAATGAAATTGAAGTCTATGGATGACAAAGTAGGTTTTACCCATAGGGCTGATTAGCTTGAATCTGGCGCTGACTCCTTGTTTGGATTTGTACCCATCAAAGCATAGAGTCCAAACTTAGGCAAGTCCTTGACTTTAGGGCCAATGAGGCGTTGCTTCTCCTTTAGTTTCACACTTGCATCAAGATTTTCTTGGGTAGGTGTTGGCTGATTAAGATCTAAATCAAGTTTTTTTGTGGACGAATCTTCTTCAGGGGTAAACTGTGCTTTGATATACTCCACTGTTGTCTGGCACAAACAACACTCAAGCTCGTAATGGGTAGCATTGTGCACCCTAAACCAATTGGGCAACAAGAGCTCTTGGAAATCCATTCTCATAGCCAAACTAAGCTGATTTTGCATGCATTTTTTCCATTAAATCTCAAAATCCATCCAACAATCCTAGAGTGCCACCCTAAGGAGATTCCACGTCATCCAGTTCTACCAACATTTTAGTGATTTGAGGTGTATGGGACAAATAAATTAGAGGGTTGCATTGGACCAAGAGGACTTCTACAACCATCCCTTCTCCTGAACCTTCCAACTCTTCTTGATATGAGATTGGAGATTAATTCCCCAACTCTATCTAAACAAATAGCACCACATTGGTGTTGTTATACTCATTAATCATGAAGTTCATACGGGGCTCATGATCTATATGGATCTGATTTGGATTTCTATTATTTGTTGTACCCTTGAATCTGCAGCGATCTACATTGGGATCTGATTCATTTCCCTCATAATGTTCACCTATATTTTATCCAATTGAGTCACTTTTCTCCTTGAAGGTGTGGGAGTGATCCCAAGAGCCTTGCATACTACCAAAGGCGTGACATTGGTCGATGATCTAGAATCAAGCAATCAATTGTGTAAATTCTTTCTAAATATCTAAATGGTAGTGAGGAAGGGAAGTATTTCCAACTTCCCTTGGAAGAGGCCCATAGGCATATCCATCTGAGCTACGTGTTCCTTGTCCTTATCGCCAATTCTATCCTTAGCCTACCTAGAGGGCTGGTCCTTAAGGTTTTTCCTACTATTCTGATATGATTCCCTTTAGGATGCTTACTCATCGACTGAACTTGAGGTGGATCTACCTTCTTGCCATGAATTTCCTAAATAATAGGCTCACTTGGAGGATCTTCGAAGGAGAATCTCTTGGTTGTTATTTCTGGTGCCTCCTTAGAAGAACGGGTTCCATTAATAGCTCTAAAGAAGGCATGCTTAACTGTAGGAACTTTAAGTAACTCAAAGGAAAACAAGTTGATCTTAACTTTCTTAAACTCTTCCATGACGTATTTTCCCATTTGTTCAAGTATTGGGCTTGTGTCTAACTCAATTGATTTTGGATTTGTCCTTGAGGCTAGTTTGATGGCCTATCCTTGTTGAAGTACTGAGTAGGCACATGAGGATGACCAAGATTATTACTAGTGTTGGAGTCAAGTGGAGTGCTGAAGTAATTGGGTGGAGTGGAGGTTTTGAAAGGTCCTCCTACTTGTCTATTCCTAGGGCAGTAGGGTGTTGCTCTCTAGTGGAACATGTGAACCACATCTACATATAGTTCTTCCTCATCCTTTGGACCATTGTCTACTTAATCAAAAAGATGAGACAAGGTTTCTTCATTACTTACCTCATGGACTTCATCCTCTTTTGATGGAGCAACCTCACATTCCAAGGCATTTCTCTCACTTCGTGGGAATGGTGCTAGATTGACCACAAGATAGGAAAAGTCATAGGGCTTAGATGGGACTAGGTCATAGCATCCGATGTTATCCATGACATTCTAAACTTTGACTTGGACAATTACTGCGGTAGTGAGAAATTTAGGGTAGTCCAACTCAAAGTGCCTACTAGTTTTGTGAATCTAACACCATCTAGAGAGAGCTTCTTCAACTAGGTACACACAACTAGTCATCTTTTCTGTGCTAGTAGGTTGGTCAAGCCGTATAGCGAAACCCCCATTTTTTGGCCTAGTATTCCACATCCTATTTTTTCTTTGGGAGGGCCCCCTTTCAAAATTCTAGTTGGAATTTTTCCCTCACTCATAATTTTTCCCAGATGAGGTACTTTCCTCATGGTTGTCCTTGCTTTCTTTGTTGAGGTTGGCTTGAATGCTCTATTGGGGAGCCTACAGTTGATTGTTCTGATTTCTCAAATGTGTTATCTCTATGGACATTTTCTTGGTCATTTTGGTCAGCTCATCAAGCTGATATTTCTCGATGTTGCTTGGATATGACACTTGATTTTGAAGGAAAATGGGTGGGGAAGCTAGCTAATTTTGTTGTGTTGGGGAAAATTTAGACCCTTGTAAGTATAGGGGCACTTGGGGCTACTACGGATATTCTTGTTGTTGTTGGGGCCACAAGTAATGTGGCATAGGAGGTTCCTAATTCATGGGTTGTCCCAAATGGGGAACTAGGGGCAACTGTGGTACCTAGTTCATAATCAACGCCAAGTGTTGGAGTGCTTGATTGGGCCTTTGAATTTGAATGGGATGGGAAATTTCCCCAAAGGAAGGTAGTGGACCAGAAATATTCTACCACAAGTCCATGTTGTCTTTGACTACTTCAACGTAAGCATCCACTAGCTTGGCAAGTGGTGGGTTCATTCTCTTCACAAATGTTGTAGTGAGATTGTATAGGACAACATAGTAGACTAGAAAAACATCATCATCGTCGAGTGTATATGGGGATTTCCACCTTCTGTAGGCTCGATTGAATCGATCGTTGAAGGAGTGTATCGACTCATTAAGCTCTCTGTGAACAGATATGAACTACTTATATAACTTTGAAGGATTAACTAGGACCTTGTATTTCCCCAAGGCACTCTTCAAGAGGTACCAAGTGGTGATGGCCCCTGTTGGGATATTGATATAACAATAGAAGGCTCCTTGTCATAGAGAATAAGGGAAAAGTCTACATGCAATATCCTTGTGGTTGATCTGCATATCCTTCAGTGTTGTTTGGAAGATCTTGATATGTTTTTCAGCTATCCTTTTTAGATCCCGATGATTGAACTTCATACAAAAACCTTCCAGATTATTAGGCATGTCATGGTAGGTGCTGAAGTGCAACGAAGAATGGTTATTTCCTATCCAAGCCGTGAGGGGAGGTGAGGGTGGTAATTTCTATTAAACAGTGATCTAGGGCTATACACGGGCAGCGGTAGTTGGGACTACACCTTGGACTTGGAGGGAAGGAGAAGAGGAAGCACCCTAGTTGTGGGATGGATGAGTCTCGATGGTAGTTTGGAATGGTTGAATGGAGGATGGGTGAAAGGTAAAGGAAGGTGGAGGTGGAAGAGACATGTGGGAGATGGAGGAAGATGAAGGGATTGCATCCCCTCCCTTGGTTTATTTAGCCCTTGTGAGGGGATGGAACTCTTGAAACTCCTCTTTGTTTGGTGTAGACCTTAAAATGCTTTGGAATATTTTAGGGGAGAATGATATAGTTTGATCCAGCTTAACTTAGCAGCCCTCCTTCTAGTGCCAATTTTGATGATGGGTGTTTTGAGCACTTTCTCAACACAGGTAGTTAGTGGGCACACTACCTCCCTTGAAAGGTAGAAATTCATAAGTTACCAATCACTACCCCAAAGTCCCTCGTGTGTTAGGTCATGATTTGCATGGAATTTCTCATTTGATGTTTGATGTGATTTTTTTGATAATCATAGGGCAGCTTACAGAGTTTGGCTTGAGATGAGATGAATCTTAAAATGGAGTTCCTTAAATGGGAATTTAGGGTTTAGTTTGATGTAGGTTCAAACAACAATCATAAACTATTGTTATATCTTAATATTTGGCTTTATAATGTGCAATGAGCCTTAGCATAGGTTACTTATTAAAAAAAAAGGAAAAGGGGGTAGGGAAGAGAAGAAGCTCCTAGACCTAAAACTAGATATGAACAGTGATCATGGAGGCCTCTACTATGTACAACTTCCTTAAAAAAAATCTCACTTAACTAAATTAACTCACACTATCATGAAACTTGTGCAAGATTCTAAGGACTACAAATATTCAACCATTCATTCACCATAAACATGCATGAATAAAAGATAGAAGTTTGAAGCATCTTTAGTTTATGCCCATACTAACTTTACACAACTATTTGCCATCAACAAATGGCAAAAAGTATGGACAAGAAAAGCATCAACACAACAAAAATATTCACAATCATTGAACAACATTAACTAATCTATCAAAGTAATCTAAAACCATGAATAATAGAAAATCAGATCGATCTAAATCGGCTATGGGATATGAACCATGTAACATGCAAATAAAATCAAGAGTTCACCAAAATCCAATGAACTTCTATTAAAAAATTTGTAGCACGCCTTTACAACAACTCAACTCTCCCTTCAAAATGAGAGGAGACCCCCTATTTATAGTGTTCAAAAATTAAAAAAAATGGACAAGATTGATTTTCATTATATGGCCAAGATTCACTACAAACTAGGGTTTCACCTACCCCCAAATATATTACAATTTAAAATTACATCTTTGTCCTTTTCGCTATTTTTTCCTCTTGTGGCAACAATGTAGCATTTTGTCTTCTAGTTGATTTCCTTTGCTACAACTATTTTGTGAGGAAATTATCATCAACGATTGGGTTTCCTTCCTGATTCTTTAAAATAGAATACTCCATAAGCTTGTTGATCAATGCTTGAAGTTTATCAACCTCCATTATGTTAGATTGGTGTGCTTGGTAGTTCCACTGCTTTGATCATTTTGTGAGTGTATCCCAATATCCATCATACTTGGCAGTGTTGTCCCTAACCTATTTAGATTGGGAAAAATCCCAAGAAGAAAAACTCATGAAATCTGTGGTGAGCTCGCTCATCATTCCATCTTCCATCTTCTTAAAATGAGGCTTTATCTTTTCTAGATGAATCTCGATGAGAGGCGTGTCATAACTTGTCATTAACTTCAAATATTGAACACAATCAATCCTAATGTCTTTTGGCCAATCAATGGCAGGCTCCACCTTGTGGAGAACTTTTTATAGTATCTCCCTTCTGTGGTCAAAGTCCAGCTTCCACATATCCACCAGCCAGTGATCATCCTTCACGAATGCAAGCTCCTTTTCCCATGTTTTATGAACCAGCTTGAGGAAGGCCTCAATTTTAGGATAAGTGGACCCATATGTCCCTAGGAAGTCAGTGTAGAACTTCCTTGTACCTTCTAGGTGTCTTTGGACTTCCAAGAACTTATTTTTTGTCTTGACAACATGATTAATACCCATGTTTCCAACATACAGGACTTGTCGAAACCAATACTCTATGGTTTTGGTCCAGTTCTTCCTTTTCTCATGCTTGTTAATTTTCTCTTTAGACAATAGCTATGGAGGAGCCAAGGATGTCATAGGTAGATCTTTTGTAGATGACCATTGCTGGATATAGGCTATCAAATCAGCTACTTGCACCTTAAGTTCTTCCTTGGAGATCTTATCCTTTTGTATTAGATGCACCACTATGGCAACAAACTCTTGGAGATGATCTATTTTATGCTCTCTGGAAGCTGTGCCTAGGTTGATGGTGGAGATGTTGTAGCTTACTTCTTCTTCTCCCACCACCGGTGTGGCTACTTGCATGGTTCTAGAACCAGAGGAATCCATTATCAGCTTGGATCTAATTTTAGGCTTCTTTTCTTGCTTGGTGCTGATTTGAGTTGGGGCCAAGATGACCTCCATTCTTGCTTTTGGTTCTTTCGAGGTAGGGGTCTTCTTTTCTAGTTTCTTTTTTAGCCACTTGGGCATCTGAGATCCTTCCTTGGGTGATTCATGGTCAACTTCCTCTTTTCTCCTCCTAACTTCAATCTCTTTGTCACTTGGAGTTTCCTACTCTATTCTCATGTCTTCTCCTTCTTCTTCATCAAAGTACTAAATGAACACTATGTCTTTGATTGGGGACTTGGTGGGTGTGTGCTTCTTGGGGCAGATCTCTTTTTTGTAGGTCTTCTCCTCTTCTTTGGTGTCATGCTCATGTTCCTCAAGATGTTCCTCTTTGTGAGACTCAATTTTAGACTTACCCATTTCAAACTATTCCTTGGGTTTATCTTCCTCTTTACTTTCCTCTTCCTCTTGCCAAGGTCGCACATCTTGCTCTTCCTTTTCTTGTCTTTCTTGTTCTACTAAGAGAGACATTTCTTCATCAGGCTGAGAGCTTTCTCCCTCTTCTCTAGTTGGAGGCTCTGAATCTTGAGAGCTTCAATTAGGAAACTCGCTCATCAATCCATTCTTTTGTTTGAGCCTCGACAAGCTTAGTTAAAATGTTGAGGTCATCGACCTACTACTCATCCCAGTCAATTAGTGGCAATAGGAGATTGGTGACTGTGTTGTACCGATGATCCATGAATGTTCTTTCATCCTCCACCTAATCCAATACGGGAAATAGATTGACTCTTTTTATGAAATATGTAGTCATCCACGTATAGTCCCTCATACACACTTCATTATCATCCATGCAATTAACCCAGAAGTCTTTGACGCTATGTAGATGGACATTATCAGGTCCAAGTGCCTTCTTGATATGGAATTAGGGATCCATCGTGTGGAGTCTGATATGGTATTCAACCAATTCCTTTTCTAAATTTTCAGTGCACTGAGAGGTACATAGTTCATACAACCCTTGACTGAAGGAAAGGGGATAATGAATCCCTGCCCTATGTTTACTGCTAAAAGGGGTATGCACATGTTGTAACTACTGAGAGAGCTCTAATAATATGATCCAGTCAATGGGATATCAGGGTAGCTTGTAGGGTCTTTCCCAAAAGCCTTCTACATGAATATAAGCAAACTTTAGGAACTAGATAAATAGAAAGGAAAACTATTTCAAAACTGCATTGGCACTGTGGGAGAATCTCCTCTCAAAGTCACCCCTAAGCAATCTGATGATATAACCTATGAAAGTGTCATTGACCCTGCAGTAATCAATTTTGAAGTTTCTAAATTATAATTGAAGGTATTTATCATAGACCTTTAGCTCCCTATCTAGTTCCTCATTTGGAGCTATGAACAAACCTCTATATTTTATTTGTTTGTCTAGTGAATAGACCAAGTACGATGTCATGTAAAACTTAAAGGTTTTCTTTACATCCATGAATTGCTCATGGAAGTGGTCATTGATTATTCTTCCCTAGTAGAACTTGGTTTCTCCATGGAGAATCTCTTCAACAAAGTATAGTATCCATTCTTGGAAGTAGGCCGTAGCTGGAAGGCCCATTACTCTGCTTAGCAGGGTTACTAAATTGTGGTAGTCTTCATACAAGTCATTGTGAAAAAGCTCCTAGGGAAATTTTGCAGCACTACCCCTCTTTTCCTTTAGCCAATACTATTTAATAACCCTTTTACATTTAAGGGGATCTTTCTCCCACATAGCTTTTCCATCACTTATGGTTGGTAGCTCCATCTGCCTAAAGGTAGGGATATGAAAAGTCTTTGTTATTATCGGACATGTCATCCAAAATATTTCCATCCCTATCCATTATAGTTTTGGTTTCCTCTTGGTAGGCCTCCCTACAAGCTATCACCAATTGAGGGGCAATGAGGGCAGGAGGGAAGCCCACAACCTTAGCTATTCCACTACCTCTGATGTTTCACAAATTCTTTGTTTTGGGGTTGATTTGGACTCTCTTCTTGAATTTTTCAATGTCTATATGTCTAATATTGGTGTCGGTGACCTCCTTCTAGGTTGAAGTGACTTTGGATTTTAGGGGTTCCCCTTGGAACTGATATTTCATCTGGTCCTTATGTTCTTTTCCATAGGGTGATTTTCCTATTTTCTTTCCTTTTTCCTTCTTTGTGGCTACCCCTAAAGGCCCTACACCTAATTCTATAAATCCAACAGGCAAAAGGGAGGTGAGCATATTCAATCATGAACACAAAGAAATGTTAGTCAAATTATTGCAAATGAAGTTAGATTGGATAAATCAGTAGTTGAGGAATCTAACATATAATCCATATTAACATTAATAGTTCACATGAGGGAGTTTGGATGATTCGGGCCCTAGGGATCAGAAATCCCTAGCTGGATAGCCATCCTAGTAGTGTTGTAGGAGGGATGACAATCAGGGCACGATAGCCTTCCTATCACAACCTACGTTTAGATTTGGCCACTTTGAGGAGTCCATCAAGGGGAATGGCCTATTTTAACATGTGTGTGGAAATCAATTTGATGATTAGAGGGCATTTGGGTCATGGTTTTGGCATCCGGGACTAGAGAGGGGCCTCATTGTTTGGAGTCTACCATTCGAAACGACTTTGTTAGGACATTGTTCTGGCAATGGATTTTTGATGGCTAGGACCCACAACTTTGGATAGTGGTCAGCATCACACTTTGGCATTTGGTCATTTTGGGATAGAGGAGGTAGAAAGTTTCCAGGTATTTTCTGTTTAAAATGACAAAAAACATGCAAAGGTTCGATGGGAGCCATTTGAGTGATCAAGTCTAGCGAAAGGCTTGGCCTTTGTGTTTTCCTTATTTTCACTAAAATCTCATTGGAAAATGGGAGGTCGGGTCCTAGAAGCTAGGAAGATGAGGGTAACATGGTCTTTCATAATGACCAGGATGGAATGGAGTCCCAATGGTGGAGGTCCATGAGGAATGACCCACTAAAGGCTGGGCACTCAACACTTTCACCATTTTCACTTGATGGTCATGAGGGAGTGGGGAGTCAGGGGGCAGACTATAGTTACTTGAAAGCCATATGAAATGGCATTGTCATCGCAACAGTCCTCGAATGGAGGTCCGCTATTTGGGACCCAAATGAATTTCAGTATATGGTCATTGAGTTCAATGTTAGATGATGAATGAAGGCATGGGGCCCGAAGGATGGATGACTAGGTTGGGAAAGCTGCTTGAGATGGTGAGATGCAGATGGAGTTCTACCAGGGGAAATCTGTGAGGTTGGGTCCGGGACAAGCTGAGACTTTAAGATTTTTCAACTGTGTTTTGGGGCAGCCAGCAAGTCAAGACCCGAGCACCAGAAAGCTGAGATCAAAATATCATCTAGAATTGGTAGACCATGAGTGCCACCCCAAGGAGGGAGTCCCATAGGTGTGAACCCGGGTTACATGTTGAACTTCATTTTAGTTCAAAATATTTCACCAAGTTTAGATGGTAGGAGGGTGGTGCCACCCCACGATGGCGTGTATGAGAGGTAGGCTTTCCACTCATAAGTTTGGTTTTGTTCTTAGAGGTTGGCAATGGAAATGACGAGGCTCGGGCCCACATAGCATGAACTCTCTATCTGAAGAATGGAGCTAGGAGGAAAAGGTTTTGTAGTGATTCTGGGTTGATTTCAATGGTTTTCAAAGTTTCTATCACATGGTTTTTGTGTGTTGTGTCTTTCCCTATCCAACCTATGTGTTCTTTCTCTTTTTAATTCATTTTTTTTCAAAAATCAATGAAAAAAATGACATGGGGTGCAGGAGGAAAACTATCCTCAAGCACCTGATGAAGGAGGTGACCAAATTAGTTGGAAAACACACTGGGTGGGTGATGGCACTCATTAGGCTTAGAGGTGGCACAAGGAGATTGATTTTTGACTTACTCTAATTAGCTCTGATCAAACTGACATATGAAAATGATAGTTCAAAGCCAGCTGCTTATAGAAGTTAAGGAATTTAATGCCCCTAATTAATGCAGGTACAACAGACCAAAAGTTGGTGAGCTTCGATTTGAAAACATCCATAGGAACATTGGGGTTTGACGGTAGGAACACCATTGATAGATAGCCATTTTAGAAGTTTAGAAGAAAACCATTGTCAAAGAAGGGTCTGGGACCTGATGAGCAGAATGCTGCCAGTGAAAAACCATTAGAAATGGTGAGCAAGTGACAAAACCTAGGAGAGGCTATCTGGAAGGTTAGGCCTAATGAGCCCCACAGATGGCAGTTTTAAAACATTAAGGAAATCAACAACTAGGGACCCACCAAGACCAAGGACTTAGAAAATTTAAGGGAGATGAAACATTATTGACTCAAGATGAAGCTTTTGGGACTCAGTGACCATTTTGAACACCAAACAGGGGGCACAAAAAATGAGACAACAAAAGTGACTTGGCAAGGCGAAGGAGAGAGAGGGTCCCCATTCCAAATGGGGTGTGTGTTGAGGGAACAACAATTATATTCTGGACTAACATCCACCATGTTTTTTCCCCTAATAGGGTTTCCATGTAAAAATCTTGGTGTTCTTTGTGCTTTTGATGTGTTTATTGTTTATGGTTTATTATTCTTTCATCAGATCTAAGATAAAGTTAAGTTTGAAAATTTTAAATATTCTGTGACAACTAATTCACCCCCCCTCTCAGTTGTCTATCCTCATTTTTCCAACAATTGGTGTCAGAGTAGGCTCCTCTAAAGAAGTTTCAAAGCTTGAGGTGATCTGTGATGGCATCATACAAGAAGGACAACCCTAGATTTGATGGAACAAACTACTCATTGTGGAAAACCAGAATGGAATGTCATTTGAGATGTTTAGGTGAACACTTCTAGAAGATCACAAAGAATAGATATTTTATTCCTAAGAATGGTCCTTCCACTCTTGATGGAATTAAAAAGGCTGAGAATAACATCAGGGCTATGGAAGCTTTGTTGAGTGATATGATGGATTTGAAAATGAAAAATGTGATAGGTTTGAAGATAGCTCATGAGATGTGGATGAAGCTTGAAACTTTATATGAAGGAGATGCACTTTGTGAAGATGGCTAAGCTACAGAGTTTGAAAGGAAAGTATGAAAATCTAAAGATGGGTGAAGATGAAAATATTTCTTCTTTTATGCAAAAAGTAAATGAAATAGTGATGAGTATTAGATGTGTTGGTGGTACCCTAGAAGAGGAAGAAATTGTAGCTAAAGTGCTCAAATTATTGTCTCCCTCTTACAAAGCCAAGGCTCATGCTAATGAAGAAATAAAATTAGTGACAAGAGATACACTGATTGGTAAATTTGTTGCCTTCGAGTTGAGTGAATTTGGTGAATCTATTCCCAAGACTGAATCTGCATTTAAGGCTACTATATCCGAAAGAAACAAGCAAAGATATGATCTGGGAGAGTGATCCATAAATTCATTCAAGTATGAGGAAGAAATGAAATAGCTTGAAGATAAAGAAAGAGAAGTAGAAGAGTTGGAGGCACTGATTGTGAAGAAAGAAGGAAAAGGACAAGTTAAATAGAAAGGAATGTTTCCTATTAAATGTTTCTCTTGCAATAAAATAGGTCATTTTGCATCAAGGTGTCTTGAAAGAGTTGTTAGGTCTAAGCCTAAAAAATGTAGATTTCAAAAGAAATGTTACTATGTTGAAGGAGTGACTAATGAAGAGTCTGATAAAGAAAATGGAAATGAAGATGAATGGGTCTTCCTTGCTATCAAGGAAAATGGTCAGGTGGCTATAGAATCTGCTAAATTTGAGAAAGCTCTTGTAGTTCAAATTGAAGAAAAGAATGAGTGGGTTATTAACAACAGATTCTCACATCATATGACTGGTGACAAAAGAAAATTTATAAGTCTAGAGAAATATGATGGTGGGGTTGTAAGATTTGAATATGACAATGCTGGTGTGATTTGTGGAAGAGGATCTATTTGCCTTGGTGGTAAGCATAACACTGATGATTTTTTTTATGTTGAAGGCTTGAAGCACAACTTGTTTAGTGTTGGACAATTGGTGGAATATGTAGGATGCTTGGAAGTTTTGGAAATGTAATTACTTCAAGTAAAAAGACAAAAGGTAATATTTTTCACCTAAATGTTGCTAGTGAAAGTTGTTTAATTGATCAAGTAGATGAAAGTTGGTTATGGCATAGGAGGTTGTGTCAAAGTAAGTTCCACTCAAGCAGTTAGATATCTACCTAAGATAGTAAAGCCTGCTAACACAATTTGTAAGGAATGTCAGATGGGAAAATAGACTAGAGTTTATTTTCAGAGCAAACATCATTCAAATAGATTACTGGAGCTGGTGCATACTGATCTATGTGGTCCCTCTAGAGTTAGAAGTCTTCATGGAGAAAGGTACTTTATGTTTCTTATTGATGATTACTCTAGGATGATATGGGTTGCTTTCTTAAGAGAAAAAATGTGAAGCATTAGAGAAGCTCAAAAGTTAAGCTTTGGAAGAGAATGAGAAAGGTCTTAAAATAAAATGCCTAAGGTCAGATAGAGGTGGTGAGTGATGATACCATCAATTTTCTCATATGTTATCAAAGAAAATCATTTATTTCTTCCTAATGAATTAGTGTTAAAGTGGATTTGAGCAATGATTGAAATTTCTTTAGCTTGTTTAAAGTAGAATATAAAGTAAATGTTTGATTTATTTTTAGTAATTAGATGTGATCCAAATTTCCTCTAATATGTCTCCATGAAGTGTTTAAGATGATATAATGCAGATAAATGAGTTATTAAATAACTCATGGGAAGAAGAAGCTTCATTAGACACTTGTAGCAGAGAGCTCTACACTTGAGACAGTTAACTCTTGAAAGCTCTATAATGATTTGAAGAAGTAATGAGAAGATAGAGAAGACTCCCAACACATTTCTACATTCATGCAAAATCATGGAGCATCAATCATTCCTAAATTAATGGGATGAGTGTTTGTTTCATGTTGAGTTTTAAGATTTCTCACAATTATTAGATTTCATGCTTCCTTCTTCCACCAAAGATAACTCAAGCTACCACATCAATAAAATGTTGTTGCATGATTATAGCATGTTATTCATGTTAATTATCAATGATTTTGGAAAGAAAAGTAAAGAATAATTCCTGCATTCATGTGGAGAACTGAAGACTTCATAAAAATCGGGCATTCAGAAATAGTCAAAAATGCAGTCTCAGTAAAACAGTGATATCTCCCTCGTTTCTCAATGAAAAAAAAAATGTTCTAGAAACTAGATTTGAAGATATAAAACCCCTTTTTGATAATCTGGCATGATTTTTAGTAGGGAAGGAGCAGTAAGCATCAGAAAATGACTAAGACAAAAGTGACGTGATGGAGGACAGCAACTTCAATTTTCTTAAAGTTTTGTTAACAACCCCTCAAAAATAGGATCTTGGATCCAAATTATTAGTATATAGATATAGAATATAAATTGTATAAATACAATGTAATCATTTGATCAAAAAGAGGGGATTAGAAAGGCTTTTTTCAGCCTAAGGAAATAGGATAGTTTTAGTTTCATTTCCAATAATGTATTTTCAAATTTCTATAGTAAATTGGAATTCAAACAAGATTTACATTTCCAACAAGTGTCAATTATTTTTTCCTTTTCAATTCATGAAAGTGTTCCTTAGATTAGTTTCCTTTCATGTAAATTTCATTTCATGCAAATATGATTTAAGATTAGTTCCCTTTCATGCAAATAGGATCTATTTTTGCAAGTACAATTGACTGTCAAGCAAGTTTTCTACTTTCTCTCTTGCATACAACCATGGACACTGCCTTGGATTGAAAAATTAAATGATGAGGATTACAATGATCCCATTAGTGAGTTCACCTCTAGGGAGTTCAATTCTTTCTATGAATATCATGATATTAGAAGATAGTTATCTGCCCCTCGAACCCCTCAACAGAATGGAGTTGCAGAGAGGAATAACAAAACATTTCTCAATGTTACTATAACAATGATGATTGAAGGAAACATGCCTCACATCTATTGAAGTGAAGTTGTAAGCATTGTTGTATACACTTTAAACTAGGTAAATTTCAATGGTAATTCTAGTAAGACTCCTTTTCAACTATGGTTTGGTTATAATCCTGCTGTTAAATATTTCAAGATCTTTGGAAGAAAATGCTATATTAAGAGAGATGAGGACATAGGAAATTTTTATGGGAGAAGTGATGAATCAATATTTCTAGGTTACTCTTCTAAAAGCAAGGCTTACTGATGCTATAATAGAAGATTGAGAAAAATGATTGAAAGTGCAAATGTTAGAGTTGATGAGGACTCTAGTAGATCATCTAGATACTATGGATGTGATTCAGATGACCAAGAAGCTAGTATAGACAAAGGGAATAATGCTTAGACATAGAATAAACTTCAAATTGTTTTGGTAAATCAAGAAATTCGGGAAGGAGAGACAAGTGCAAGTGTAGAAGAAAGAACAAAAGAACCATAAGTTAAAAATAATCCTAAGGTTTTGAGGTATGTAAAGCTAAACATTCTAAAAATAAAATTATAGGAGACAAGAATAAAGGTGTGAAAACTAGAAGAAAGATTATCAAAGAATATTTCCTAATTTATAAGATTGAACCTAAAGATGTCAATGAAGCTTGTAATGTTGAACACTGGATGGAAGCTATGAAGGAAGAACTGATGCAAATTGAAAAGAATGATACATGGATTCTTGTTCCTAGACCTAAAGATAAAAATGTGATTGGTACTAAATGGGTTTTTTAGAATAAGTTGAATGAACAAGGTGAAGTATTATGGAATAAAGCAAGACTGGTATGTAAAGGGTATTCACAAATGGAAGGTATTGATTTTGAAGAAACCTTTGCCCTTGTTGCTAGAATTGAAGCTATCAGATTATTTCTTGCTTATGTTGCATATAAGAACTATAAAGTATATCAAATGGATGTGAAATCAGCTTTTATGAATGGTGAATTAGAAGAAGAGGTATATATTGAATAGCCGGATGGATTTCAACCGACTGACAAAGAAGAAATGGTTTTCTAATTAAAGAAAGCTATATATGGACTCAAGCAAGGCCCCAGAGGCTAGTATGCTAGACTAGATAAATACTTATGGAAGATTAGATTCAATAAAGGTACTATTGACATCAACTTGTATTTCAAATTGGATCATGAAAAAGAGTTGACTATTGAGGTCTTTGTTGATGACATCTTTTTTGGAGGAGATGACAATCTATGCATGAAATTTGCTAATGAAATGAATAGTGAATTTGAAATGAGTATGATTGGAGAGATGAAGTTCTCTCTGGGATTACAAGTTACTCAATTAGATAATGTAATTTTTATATCTCAGTCGAAATATGTGAGAGAGATATTGAAGAAGTTTGGCATGCAAGACTCAAAGCATGTTGGTACTCCTATGGTAACTAGATGCAAGTTAACATAGAATGATGACTCTCCCAATAAAAATCAAACAAGATATAGGTCAATGATTGGTGGATTTCTCTATTTAACTTATACTAGACTAAACATTATGAATGTTGTATGTATGGTTGCTATATTTTAGGCTGATCCAAAAGAGTCTCATGTGACTACTATAAAGAGAATCTTCAGATATCTGAAAGGATCAACTAATTTTGGGCTTTGGTGCCCTAAGGATGATGATATTACCTTGAGTGCATATACTAATGTGGATTGGGTAGGAGATGCAGATGATAGGAAAATTACGAGTGGTGGTGCTTTCTTCCTTGGTAAGAAACTAGTGTCTTGGCTAAGTAAAAAGAAAAATTCCATTTCTCTATCTACTACTGAGGTAGAGTATATTGCTGCTACAAATAATTGTACTCAAGTGATGTTGATGAAATAGATGTTGAAAGATATTAGAGTAGTATATGATGAGCCTATTGCCATATACTATAACAACTCAAGTGCAATAAACATATCAAAGAATCTGGTGCTACACTCTAAGACCAAGAATATATCAATCAAGTTTCACTTCTTGAGGGAGAAAGTGAGTGAGAAAGAAGTCAGACTAGAGTATTTTCCTACAAAAGAATAGATCGTAGAAATTTTCATCAAACTGTTGCTGAAGGATACTTTTGTGTATCTTAGAGGGATGCTAGGGGTGATTACCCCTCCTGATATGAACTAGAGATGCATTTACTTGCATCAATCTGTGCACCTCATAGATATTTCCTGATTTGGATTGATGTTTCTGTGGCTACTACTCAAGGGGAGTAGTTAGATGTGTAGATATGTCATTCAGAGCTTATATGTGGAAAGATAATGCTTATCTTTTCCATTGATGTCAAAAGGGGAGAAGAGAAATGTGAAAATTATTTTTAGGGAGAAGAGCAATTGAGGAGAAGAGTCAGAACCTAAGGGGGAGTAAGTGTAGTTGTGTTGATGGCATTTTTCACATCATATGTTTCCATCAATGCCAAAGGGGGAGATTGTTGGATGCTATGGTTGCATTGTTGATATGTGGCTATCATTGATGTTAACACTATTAGCACTATTTTCTTCAAGGTTGTATATGTCGAGGATATTGAGAAATTTGTTAAAGAAAATGGTGCAGGTTGCTAGAGGAATAGTGAAGGTCATGAAGGTGTCTTGATCCATATGTCAATGATCAACTACTGTAGACTAAAGGGTTTATTTCTAAGAGTATCTAGTCTATCCTCCAGAACTTTTAGAGGTTTGTGTGAAGATTTGATCGTGTTATGAATAGTTGTGTTATGACAGTTTTTCTGTGGTTTCTATCAGTGCTCTTGATTGAAGTTTATGTGATTATGGTAATTTATGTTTCTTTGGATGCTTCTCTATTAGTTCTTGTTTCTTTTGGATGCTTCTAGATCATTCTCTATCCTTGCCGTACATTTGCTTTGATCGGTGTGCTTGTGGTCAAAGATTTTTCTCTTGTGTGTTCGGGTTTTCATGTTCTTGGCTGAGATGATGGTTGTAACATGTTGTCAGTCCTTGGAGACTTAAATTTGAATGTTTGGAACACTTTAGAATATTTTTTTGGGTCACATCATAATATTGTCTAATAGTGTTTGATTCACATTAAAAATTTATTTGTAAATTTGGGGCCGACATTGTAAATATGTTTTATATTTTGGCCGACAAAGTTGATGTAAATCCAGGTTGCAGATATATAAGAGTGGTTTTTTGTGAGAAGTTAGTGTGTGTATGTGTGAGGATAAGCTAGTGAAGAGAAAGTGTACAAACATTGATCTATTCATTCAATTATTGAGAAGAGTGTGAAGAAGTTTGAGCAAAGTGTGAAGAAGTATTTTTGTGCTTAACTGGAACTATAATCAAGCTTGTGTAGAAGCTATTTTGTTAGTTCATACCCTATGGATCTAATTCAAATTGCTTCCTTGGGCAGTGATCCCTCTTGTATTTGAGCAATGATCTCTAGGTAGTGTGCCTAAATGCATGTGCATTCCCATTATTTTTCATTATACTTTTAATAGGGTATAATATTGTGGACTAACATCTACTGTGGTTTTTCCCCTAACAGGGTTCCCACGTAAAAATCATGGTGTTCTTTGTGCTTCTAATGTGTTGATTGTTTATGGTTTATTATTCTTTCATCAGATTTGAGAAAAGTTAAGTTATGTTTGAAAATTTTAAATATTTTGTGACAACTGATTATCCCCCCATTTAGTTGTTTGTCCTTGTTTTTCCAATAGGGAGAAGCAAAGAATTGATGACAAGTACCAAAGGGAACTACAAAAGGATGTCAATGGTAAAGATTTGATGTAGCCCTGATGCTTTGATAATGCCAACTAGACTGCAAAAAGGCCACTAATCTGAATGTAAATGGGTGTGGCTGGTCAAAACTTGCAGGATCCAATAGTGGAAAAAAAGGTGGTCACCCCAACCAAAAAACAACCAACATACAAACCACAAAGGCTAATGTAGATTTGACTAGATGCCAGGTGTTCAATCCTTCATACCAAGCAATGACTAGATCTAACCAAAGGTTAAATGGTATGTTGCATTAAATGACTTGATTGATAGAAGATTAGAAACTATCATGGATAGTGATATGACCTGTGGGTAGAAAATCAAATGGCTCTATGGATTTTAACTTGCCAGCAATAGATATTTACTCGCCGACAAAAAAGGACAATGACATATTAAGGAAAGTGGCCAACAATGATTTTACTAGGGGTGTTTGGGAGGCTATACAGCCTATCGAGGCAAAAAATATCCTCAAAAACCAACTTTACCAAAATAAATGAATTTACAATCAAAATTCATCTGCATAGCCTCCTGAACATAATGGTGATGTTGATCTTGGCACAAATTGATCTGAAATATCAACTACCTCCTAGATCTGAGCTTCAAACTCAAATCACAATAAAATTGATGGTGGAAACTCTGTAATGAGAAAAGGAAGGGGCTTGCTTGATTCAAATATCTAATACCATGTTGAAGTGATCAACCCAAGATCTTCAATCTGCAACACCAAATAACCTCCACAAGAGATAAAGATAAGTAACAATGGAAGTTGCTATTCCATCAAACAAGAATTGTAATATGATACAAGGTTCAATACAATGCTATGCAATACTATGCAATACTATGCAATTCCAAATATGTTATACATCCCTTTCTTATAAAGGAAAGGATGATAGATATGGTTAGAAAATATCATGATAAGTGTCTTAATCCTATCACATGAGACAACTAACTCATAACTACCTAGGAAAGTGTAAAGTCTATATAAGACAACTAATACTTATTTAGATAAGACAACTAATATTCTAAGTAAAATTAACATGTGAACTAAGTCCCCTAAGTCCCTAGTAAAGGAATAAACTAGGTACAAGACTTATTCACACAAACACCCCCCTTAAGTGTAACTTAGGGAGGAACAAACCAATGCAAAGATGCAAAAGATGGGTGTTAGCAACAAGGCCATTTTAAGTACCCATGTACAAAACAAAACTAAGATCTCTTACAAATAGATAAAAGGAGAAAAACCCTGTGGGAGAAAACTCCTCTCCAAAAGAGAGAAATGTAAGAACATGAGGAAGATAAATGAAGTAGGAAGAAGCTACAAACAACCATCAAAAGATGACTATTATAGTATTGTAATTGAAGAACCTCCTATAAAAAATGATGATCAGGATGAAGAAGACAATAATTTGCATGATTTCCCCTAACGACATTACTCGAACAATGATTAGATGGAAAACAAAGGAAAATCATTTATCAATAAAAAATATAGATGGCACATGAATCTGTACAAGTGACCCCAATGATAGTACTCAACCAATGCAAGTTGAAAATATAGGTGCCAATAGTATGAAGAACACTAACCAACTGAGGATGAAAGGCTACCTCCACAAAATAGGAATGCAAGAGTGTCTATATGGTAAATGCTCCATCTTATCGGAATGCATGGGTAACCAATTACTGCATCTACCTAGTACATAGGAACAAATACTAGATACGTAGTTCACTCCAAAGTGAAACCAAGAAAGCATTAGCATGAACAATATAATAGAAAGGACCATCATCTATGTCTTAGGGAAGTCCACTATTCCCTTTGATGAAGAGACCCAAACTTCCATTGGGATGTTGAAGGGACTACTTATTATGTCCCATTGACATGAGTTTGTCTCCTTAATAAAGCTTTACCATATATGCAAACTCAAAACATACATAGTGATAGGCTAGGTGCTTATTGGGGAGACTTATCTCTATGTCCCATCGGCATGTGACTATCAAATTGATGAAGCACTTAATGGCACCTTTGGAGAGCTTATTGGGACATCAAGGAGATAGTCAACTTCATCCCACTAAAACCCAACTATCCATTCGACAAACTGGAAACCCAAAGCCCAAACTCTGTAAAATATTACTCTAGTAAGTTTGAGACATTTTTATCAACAAGAACTGAATCTATTATTTAGTAAATTTATTGGCCTTCTTTTTTTCATTAATACCTTGTTGCTTGATTTGAATTATTTTTTCACACTAAATTAACATTTCTCAAATTAGAAGATTTGAAAGAACATGCAAGGAAGATTCTCAAACAAGAATGACATTGTAATATTGACATGAGATATTTCTTTATAATTGGATAGTATTCAAGTATAAAAAATATTTAAAATATAAATGGTAGCTTTTTGTTTGAACATGGTGTAGGAGCATATGGGTGAATGATCAATGGACACTAATAAAAAAAATTGTTTATTCTTTTTTCATAGTTTTTCTTTTGATTTTGACTTGTCATCTCTCTTTTATGCTTCATAGAGTTCATTCTCTCCATATTCGACTTCACTCTAATGAGGAAACAAGATACCATGAAAGGTGAAAGGGAAATTTTTGTGAGAATTTTTCAAGAATTCTAGAAGAGTTGTAAATTATAGAATTACATAAATTGAAAAGAAAAAATAAACTCTAAATAATTGCATTGATTATTTGCTTGATAATTTCTTAAGAATGAGTACAAAATATAAAGCATGAGAAGAGCCATCTAAAATGACAAGTTCCAACTAGAAAATAGGCATGCAAATCCATGCAAGATTACACAACTAAGCAATCATTATCCTAAAAATATAACAATGAGAAAAATTATATTAGATGAATATTTTAGGTAGAATATTTGATACTAACACCCCCCCCTTAAGTGTACCTAGGTGAAAGAGAGATATGCAAAAAATGAAATAAAACAAAAAGTTTATTTAAGAAGGAAATCTTATCCAAGAAAGAAAGAAACTTATCTTAGAAAGAAAAGTAGGGAATTTAAGGAAAAATCAGAGAGATTCCTTAGCTTATAGTCAAATAAAGCAACAATAGTTATCTACAAGAAGTTGCTAAGTATCCATAGGAAACAACATTTATCCACATGAAGTTGCTAATTTGCACTAAAACCCCCCATTAAGTCTAACTAACGAGACAAAATATTGAGCAAATGATGGATGCATGAAAATATGAATGGGTCTCGAGTCCAAGGCCATGTTAGGTACCCAATTATAAAGATGAAAGGAG
Source organism: Sequoia sempervirens (assembly GCA_007258455.2). NCBI lineage: Eukaryota > Viridiplantae > Streptophyta > Pinopsida > Cupressales > Cupressaceae > Sequoia > Sequoia sempervirens. The sequence continues at coordinate 43,119,479 of VDFB02058242.1, forward strand.
AATGCACCCTTGATTTTAGAACCTTGTTCAAAATTTAAGGAAGGTGATACACTTAGATTATAGAATGAAGTTGACATATTATAGAATGAAGGCTATCAACACTAACTAGACTAGAACAACATTATCAATAGAAATTTCCTAGAAACCAAGCCCAAGAATGTCATCAGACTCGGACAACAAAAATGTTAACCCTAGTTCATGTGTTGTTTCAATAAAGACCTACACCATTAAAGAATTCATTTATACATAAATTCCAAATTAAGTTGATGAGAAAATATCTTTGATATCCAACTAGGAAGCCTTAACATTCAAAAAATTACTAACCTAATGTTTCCGAACAAGTTTCCCAACTATGACATCATCTTCCTCATTCACTTTACAAGCATCACCCAATTCAAGTTTTGAAGGCACAAACACATAAGGTACTTTATGCAATGGTAATTTTCAAACTAATGATTAATAAAAAAACTTAAGGCGTCCATTAAACTTGAAAGAAAACAACTACTTGAAAAATTACACAAAAGAATCACCAAATGGTTCAAAACTCATCATTAGTATAATTCCAAAAATTTGATGTTCTTGTGCAAGTTATTTAGGTTTATTCTATTAGAATTCATCAAAATTAGAAAAAAGGGTAGCAAGTCAGGGGATTTGATCATGGGAAAACTTCATAGTTAAAAAGGTTTTGTACTATGTCAAACATCATTTCATTAGTTTAAATCCCACCATTTTACCCATGTGATTACTGCCCTATATAATAAGAATCAAATTGTGTTCATTTTATTGGTTTTGATCCCTTCAATCCACCTATGCAACATCTACATGATGTAAATATTTCCAATGAACGGTTGAAACATATCAGAGGAAACTGAAGGAAATCCTCTCACAAATTAAGGAATGATTCAGGTATTGCACGGCACATGGAGTTAACCTAAAAAATTTGTAATGCCCATCTGACATCTTAAAAGGTTGCATTAATGTCAAAATTCAAAATGGTACAAGGAGAGAGAAAAAATAAATACCTTATCTTTGGCCACTGAAATCAAAGGATCAAGAATGGCAGGAGGATCTGTATCAACTTCCATAACTATAAACTTTGATATTATGAAGTATATCATCTTGGTTGTTGCAACACCCTAAAATCGTTCAGTAATAGCAAAAAAGAAATTGGATATTGATCCACTACCATATTGGATCTCATAGGATTCTCCCTCACAAACAAGAAATGATATATATATTAATTGTTTTAAAGAAACTTCCTTAGTATCCCCATGTAAGTAGACTAAACTAAGTGAGGTTGAGGGTTTGAAGTAGAGTACCATCTTCTTGGTATGTGGTTGACTTTGATCATGACTTTTATCTTGAATGAAAATAGCAAGCTAGTTGCACTATAAAATCATTAGAAAAATAACCATGAAATCCTCTTTAATTAAAATAATCCTTCTAGATATTTCAAGCCAAGATATTTTATTTAATTTCTAAGAGAGCTAATTTCACTATCCAAACAACCATCAATCTATTTAGTGTATATAATTTTCTAGAATTTAGAATTTGAATGTAATGAAACTAACCATAATTACCAAAAATTGGACACCAAAATGTAGTACAAAATGAATTATTTGACAACATATGTATTTTGATAAACCAAATATACCCTTGATATATTGATTTAAATAACAAAGAAAGATCAAATTGGAGACATCAAGATAACATTCATTAATTCACTTCAACAAACAATTGAAACCAGAATTCAGCCACCAATTATAACTTCATTCTATTGATCTTCAAAAATATTTTACAATACATTTCAAAAAAAAATCGTGATTGACATGTCAAAAGGTGTCTTGTCAGGTACCCATTTTCAACATAAATCAAAAGGTATTAATTATCATTGTTTACATAAAACTTTAAAATAAATGAAAGATGAAAATTGAAGAAAATTTATCATATGTTGAAGTCCATAGCACTCTTAAGTTACGAAATTCCATTACTCATCGTAAGGTAACTGTGATCATTCAGATCTGGCAAGGTCCTCTCTCCATGATAGTATCTGCAAGGCCTATTCTTCTGTGGGAGATAGATATTTCTACTCCCATCGGTACACCATGAATCATGAGGCCATTTGTACTCATGGATTTTTTTTGTGTTGGCCAAGTGACTCTTCCATCTATTTTCCAATAACCCTATGGTATTTGTGATGAATTTTGAGTACCCAACATCCAATACAATTATTCCATCCAAGGTTAATTTGAGGTGGTGAATATTTATGTCACCATCTTGCTATATATTAGTGAGGAAGTTGGGAACAATTTTTCTAAACTAATATGTCGAATCCTTGGATCCTTTCAATTGATCATCATCCCTTAGTATATTAGGTACAAACCACTACTTTAGCATTTGAAATGAATCCATTCTTTCCTTGATCTTTTGGTCTTCTACAAACATGTAGTGAAATTCATCTATGACCATTCAGACCATTTTCTTAGTAGGCTTTAAAGTAGTAGGGGCCTCAACACTCCTTTGTAAAATTCTACACAAAGTTGTTAAGATGCGATGTACAGGTTGCCATTTTTTGAGTAAGGGGTCCAATATAGGTACATGGGCCTTTATTTGATCATCTGCTTGTGACAACAAAACATAACATTCATACACATTTTCCAATTTTTCCACAATTAGTTTAACCCTATGCTCCAAGATCTGTTCCAATACATTGAGGGTTTCTCTCTTTGCTCTTTCCTTTGTTTCTTCATTACTCTTTTTCAACTTCTCAATTTATTTTTTTAGCACATCAACTTGTTCAATAGTGATTTTGAACACTTGTATCAGTCTAGATGGTAGGGGGCTAGTATACTATTAATTTTGGGCTTTTGGAAGGACCTAATCCCTTCAACAATTGTTTCAATTTCATATTTTCTATGAATAACCTACTCACTTCATCATTTAGATTAGTTTGTGCTTTCTCATATTCTTCCAATCTAAGCTCCATAGCTTTAACCAAATCCCTAGTAAACATTGTTGAGTGCATTGTCATAGTATTTTCCTCCAATGCTAATGTGTCTTGAAGTGTATTTACTATGTAAGTCCCTCTCATTTCTTTTACAACATCAAGTAATCTTTGTTTCTTTGTTCTTTTTTGCTTTGTCCAAAAGGGTAGGGTTTCAAATCTTCGATTGTAACCCGTGCCACTCATTCCCTCATCTAAATTGAATTTAGAAACCAACATAGGATCTTCTTGGCTTCTTACTTGATCAAGTAGGAATATCCTTTTTAACTCCATCCCAAGAATAATTAGTATATTTCTTTCTAAGACCAATTTTATTGCTTCTTGGGGGCTAATAGTAATTTCATTAATCCTGAGTTCTTCAAGAGTCTGGGAAACAATCTAGTCATGTTGTGACTCAATGACCATATTATTAATTTGGAGTCTCTCCTCAAATTCTTTCATTTTCATCTTCAACCAAAAATCCTTCAACTCGGGAGTTTGAATAAATTCATCATCTTCAATAAATATAAGGGCAACAATCACCCTTTCATCACGATGCACTTATTGATCATTATGCCCATGTACATCCACTCTTTCTTCTAGATTGTGAGAATCAGCTGTAAGCTTAGGTGATGATTGATCAACTTAATCTTCTTTAAAATTCAAAATTACATCAGCTACCTCTTCAATATCCCTTACTCCTTCACTTATTTCATATGCCACTAAGGGGGCCACTCCATGTGTCTTCTACCTTTTAGGACTTGGTTGCTTAGGGGATGATTCTTAGTGTATTTTGTTAGTATCTAGTAGGGGCTCTATGATTACAATACCTCTTGGTGTGATGGGAAGCTTGGAGGGTTTCAAAGATTCACCCTCGAGTTTCTTTTCTAGTTGAACATATAATCCTTCAAAGTTGTGAATTATTACATTCATCCTTTTGATAGGATCCTTTTCTTCAACATAGAATCCTTGGAATCTAGTGTCCTTTTTCTTCTCCTCCTCGAGCCTCTTTATTATTTCCCACTTCCTTTTCCTTTCAAAAGCTTATTAGGTGTAAAGCAATTTCTTATTACATCTTCTTCGTAATCCATTACATAGGTAATCCCAACTTTAGTGAGAAGTGTCTACTTTATAAAATTAATATGCTCTTCAAGATCAAAGACCCTTTCTCCTTGTGACTTCAATTAATACCACATATTCAAATAGTTTTATAGTTCTTCAAGAGTTTTATACCCTATAGAGAGCCCCTCACATTCATTTAGGTCAAGGATGAATGTCCCCTTTTTTTGTCTTTTCATAACATCCTACTCCATCAATAACATTTTCCACATAAATTCAAAAAATTCAATTCAAATATAAACAAATTTAGGTAAAACATGTGGGGCTTGAGGACACCCATTGACCCCTATTACTACTTGGTCTACTAAGAAAAACCAGTCACAAAAATTGTGAATGTGTCCTTGCTCTAGCTTCAATGCTAAAGGTCTTAATACTTGCATGATTTTATTAGGAAATATTGGTGAAATATGACCAAGAGTGGCCATGACCTTTACTATGAAATCATCATGAAATACTACATAATCACTATTTTTACATCTACTATCCTAGATGTAACACCAGTTTTCTACAAGAAACCTATTCCCTTCATCATCAATCATTCCCAAACACGTTATTTTAGTCCATATATTTATGTTTTAATACAATATTAAATGACATGGCAGAGAGTATTTCTTGAGAGTGATAGAAGATAAGTTCTCTCTTACTTGAAAAAATACCTCATATAGCCCTTTCTCAATTTTAGCAATAATGTCATACTCAATGTTGACCTCAAGATTTTGTATCCTCATTACCATCATCATGACATATGTTGGCATCCTCTCTTAAACATCTATTCCAAGCACTTGGCACAAAGAAAAATAAGTTCTTTTGAAATATACTTGGAAGTCTTTTGTGGAAAATGGCTCATTTTGGGAGGGGGGATAGGTATCCTCCTATTGTTTACACCCTTTTTCATGTGTAAAGGAAGTTCACCACTACAGTAGGTTTTTCTCAATCTCCTATAATCCTCCTCACTTCTGTCCAAGTGTATCTTAGTGATAGATTTATTTTTTAACATAAAACACTTATAATTATTTCTTTAGTTAGCACCACTAATGGTGAACCATCTAGCATTCTTAAAGGTCTAGTAGTCAGGTGATAATGTTGTGCCAATACTTTAATAAACTCAACATATACAAAGACATTTGAGAATATCAATTTGGCCAAATATAGGGTCCAAGGATTCAAAATGGGTATCTTCTCAACCCTTTTTTCATAGAAGTACCAAAATAGATCCCTTCTTGAGATAGGGATAGTTGGGTCCCTACATCCTTGGGTTGTATCTTTAAACACCTTTTTGGATCCTTTGTCTATAGAATTAGGTAACACATCTAAAATGGATTGTTGTAGGGACCTCTTCTTTGATTTAGAAACTGTGGACTCTTCCTTTTTTCTCACAAGTTGACTTCTTTTAGGTGGCATGATGAAGAATTTACTTCTGCTTGATTTTTTAATTGTCTACTTCTAGAAGAAAATTCAGTTCTTATACACTTGCTATTGAGGGTTTCTATTAACTTACCTAGAAAAATAATAGTTGTAGAGTTTTCTCTCTTGAACTCCCTTGCCTCTGATATGTTGAGCTTTGTGAATGATTGCCAAAATGTCATCGATTCCAATTAATATTTGTTGTTGAGCTTGGTCACCTCACTATTAATGTCAATTTGTGCAAAATATTTTAGAATCTGCCCATATTTTGAGTTTGAGTACATGTCATTGATTGGGAAATCAAATGGTGTAATCATTTAATGCTTTGACAGCTTGTAGAACACTACTACTAAGTCATTTAAAGACCACTGCAGGGTAGCGTTAGCAGTACTACCACCCCGCACACACTCCTTTGGAGTCTCATGTGATAGTTGATTAATTCTAGCAGTTGAGTGACTATTCACTATCATACGGGTATGTGCAGGATCATGATGGACCAAAAAGTGGCAATATGATGGGTATGTGTAGGGTGTGTGGCTAACAACTTTCTTTTAACCTAAAATTTATGAAACGAAAAATGGTTTTTAAAAGAGATTCTCAGCTTTCCACCAATATAAATAATGCTATACTTTGAATTTAATAAATAATTATTATTCATTTTCTATTTGAATTACGACTAAAATCTTGATTGATAGGCTGATTGAAAAAAATCTATAACTTTCAAACGGTGTCACATTTTTTGAATTAAAAACATGCATCACATTCTATTCTTTGCATACTATAGGATTAAAAAAAAAAAAATTGAATTTCATGAAGTTTTGACCAACTTAAGGTGGTCAGACATACACATTTTTATGTTTTTTTAGAAGTTGTAATAAAAAATTTATAATTAATTATTTACTTGAAAAAAAATTACAAAAAAATATGCATCACATCAGGACATGAGTCCTCTACTTATATATAAAAATCTTATAAAAAAATATTATCATTTTATTGTGGTTAGGGTGGTCAGACAGACACCTACTCCTTATTTTTGCCCCGAAATTTAAGTACTACTGCATTGAAATTTCAAATTTTCACCAAATAGATTTTATTTAGTTTTAAATAAACCTAGTAGTTTAGAAACTACATTCAATTTTCTATAGATTCTATTCTTACATATTCTTGAAATAATATAGATAACTTATTCAAATTTTTATGTCAAGTTGCCTAACTCTAATTTTTTTGAATTTTTTGCCACTTAAGGGCTTGTTTTTTCCATGATGATCCTGCACATACCCATACCAATTTGTCATATCAATACCACTATGGGGTAGAGGTAGAAATACTACCACCATGCACACACCCCTTTGGACTCCCACAGGATAGTGGGTTAATTCTAGCAGTTGAGTGATTGTTCATTTCCATACCAAAGTGTCACTGTTTACCCCTTGCAGGGATGTAGTTTACTTTAGTTCTTAACATGTTATCACCGCCACCCCATGGTATTCATATTTGGTTTCCATAGTATTGTGGTAAGCATTTTTAAATTTACCTATATGTCCTACCATCCCGCACATACCTCTATTAACTGTCATGATAGTGCGGTATTGGATTTTATTATGAATGTAGTATTTTAGATATCATTTTATTGAAAAAGATTGAACAATTTTGAAATTTTGTAGTCTCTCAATTTTAGTTTTCAGTGTTAGTCAGACCTGAGAGATCATTTATTTATTTTTAGTGGGGAGGCTTAGTTCACCTAATGTTAAGATATCTATATGTATTATTAAATCACAGATGTTCATTATATGTTTTCATTAAGAAAACATATAGGACATAGAAGAAATTATATTCTAAATAAACAAAATCAATTTCAAAGTTTCAAACAAACTAAGAAAACTAAGAAGAATGATTGAAACTAACTTTAAATGCACTTCAAATGAGCAGTGAACATCTTAGGTTTTGTATACAATGTACTAGCAGAATAAGGATGATTACATTCATAAATGTATCAATAAAACAATAGTGAATAAGCATACCTATACTCAGATCTTTATTACATTCAATAATAAATTACACCATAAATATAATCAAAGTTTAGGTGACAATCTAACCTCTTAAGGTGATAAAACATCATCATAATCATCTGCATTGCTAGCAAGATCAGAATCCTAGTCATTCACATCTACATCTACTTGATTTTCTTCGTCATCCTCATCTACGACATGCAATGCATTCTCTCTCCCAATCTCTTCATTGGTAATCAAATTGTCTTCTTCAAACACTCCATCATTATCTTCATCCACTTCTTCAAATGTTTCTTGTGAATTAACATATTTCCCATCAGGCATTATATCAACAACTTTGTTTGAATGAGATATGACCATCCTAGGCTTCTTACATCATCAATTATAAATTATTGGTTAATTTGAAGAGGGAAAACATACGGCTCATATGTCTCTAGTAAAAATTGTCTTCTATTTGCACATACATATCCATACTCATCATATTGTACTACAAATGGTTGAATCCACTTAATTTTAATAATATAGGATTATTTTCACCATAGTCCACTAGAATAATTTTTTGGATGAATCCAACATAATTTCTTCTCAGTTTTGTGAAGAAATTTAGCACTAACAACACAATCACCATTTATCTTTCCTATGTCTTTTTCTTCCACTCTTAAATGACTACCATAGACCCACATTCCACTGAAACGCATGACCCATAAATCTAGAGATTATGAAAGCTCACTTTCCTCTATTGTCATATCTTGAACTTCTTACTTTGCATCACTGACTGCATTAGCAATCCATTCTTCAAATTTTGGAAAAGAATCACCTTGAATAAAATCAGCATGACATCTATGCCTTTGAAGTCGATGTTGCATCCAAGCTTGATTGTCTTCTTCATATTTTCTACATAGAATATTAACATAAAAATAGTAAGATTGATAATATAAATGTGTAAATGCAATTGACTAAATAAATTATTGTGTAAAATACTTTTTACCTACACCACTTATTGAATGAAGATATGTTTTGAAGAATATAGGCATGTATCACACTTCTTTCTTGATGTGATAGCTTGAAGTGACATCCATTTCCTTCTAATACTTCACCTGCAACTCTATCTTCTTCATGATTGTCCCATACACACTGATTTATATTTTTAAAATCCTTCATATATTCTATGCAAAATCCCATGTCCTCTTACATTGAATATCCCTCAAACATGCTTCCTTCCAGTTTTTCCCTAGTATGAACAATTTTTTTCAAAACCTTCATATATCATTCTATAGGATGCATCCATCTTGTTCTTATTGGGCCACAATGCTTTATTTCATATTGTATATGGATCAAAAGATGCACAAAAATATTAAATATTGTTGGTGTAAATTCCTTTTCCAATAGACAAAGGACTTCAACAACATCCTCCCTCAAACTATCAAAGTTTGAAGGATCTAATACATGTAAACCCATTCTCTTTAATATTCTGCCTAGCCTTATAACTGCCAATCTTGTCCCCTTTGGAAAAATTAATATATTTACCACAATAGGTAGAATATTATCCATTATTACATGATAGTAATGGTCCTTTAGGCCTCTTAAGCGATTAATGCCAATTTGGATTCTAATACTACTACTTACATATCCAGTGGGAAAGCGAGTCTAAGACATCAACTGTAAAATTTGTGCACATTGTTCCTTTCTCCAAACATAAGGTGCACTAGGTTTTTTATATTTTTCATCATCATATTTTTCAACCCAAAGATTTCAATGAATCTTTAGTTGTAAAAAATCTTGACAAGATGAAATAGTATCAAAAGCACCAAAAAGAGTTTCTATAATAGATAGGCTATATTTTTCTCACTATACATAAAGTCAACAGTATGCCTAATGGCTATATCCTTAAAGTATGGAAACTTATAGAATATGCACAACCTTTTTACACCAATTTCATTACATGGATCATATCTACTACGAACAATCCCATCATTTCAATAGATGACATTCTTTTTTTTCCATTCCCAATAATGTAATCACCTGTTATTAGCAATGGTGTTTCATGATTCTCTTCTTGACCATTGAACAGTGTTTTTTGTTGATGATATGGATGATCCATTTTAAGGTAAGCACGATTTCCATAATAAATAAACTTACCCAAAATTCTTGAGTGCCTCACAAAATCCTTAAATTTGCAAGCAGGACATCCATGGTATCCATGAATACTGAGACCAGACAGTGTGCCATATGTAGGAAGATCATGAATCATAAATAATAAGGAATATCTTAAAGTGAATTTTATTGAATGACCATCCCTTAAAGATTGAATTGCTCCAATTCCTTTCCAAAATTCCATTAGCTCATCATATAATGGCTCTAGATTAGCATCAATTATATCTAAAGTCACATTTTTCTTTCCTGGTATAATCAATGATAGCATTAAGAAAAATGGTTTAGTTTCTAACCATGGAGGCAAGTTATAATTTATTAAAAACACTAGCCAAGTTGACCATTTAGTTCTTTGATCTGAGAATGGGTTCACCCCATCTAGAGCCAAACCCAACCTTATATTACAAGAATGTTGAGAAAAAAATTAGGCCATCTATTCTCAAATTCCATCATTTTCCATCAGTTCTTGTATTTTGGGCATGCCATTGCATTAGTTCAGCAATGTCTCTGCATGCACCTATACATTCAGAGTAATCATGGGATTACTGGAAAGTGGTGAAGAACCTTTCTAGGAACCACAACTAATTTCAACCCTTCTCTATACCTCACTTCATGACATTTCAAACATTCACTCTCACTTGCAAGATTCTTGCGAAATAATACACAACCATTCACACATGTGTGGATTTTTTCATACCCTAGGGCTAGGTTAGTGATTTCCTTTCTATATTAACTTTGTTTTTTTGGGAATGTGGAGTCAAAAGGTAACAACAAGCTTAATAGTTCCAATAACTGATCTATACTCTCATTTGTCCAACCAAACACTACTTGCAAGTTAATAATTTGAAGGTTGTTGTCAAACAACTTAGTCTACAATTAGCATACAAAGGCTTTGAAGCATCCTCCATCAACTTGGCCCAATCATTGTTTAGACCCTCATCAACATTCTAACTTCAAACCCTTTGTCTAATGTTGTTGCCTCTTCATCTATGTTTGGTTCCACTTCATCTATGTTTGGTGTCACTTCATCTATGTGTGTTGCCTCTTAATCTCTCACACTCTATCATTCTATCATATCTTCATAATAATTGGCATTCCAATTGCTTATATCACTATGCACATATCTTATCATATGCCAATAAATGTCACTTCTTTTTTTCACCTTTCCACCAAGACAATAATTGCATGGACATGTATATTTTTCCATGTCCCTCTCATCAACTATTCTTTGATCAAATGCATGGTATTGATCCCTATTCAAACTTCAACATTGATCCATCTATAATGTTTTACACATAGGAACAAAAAATTGTAGACTAAGAGACAAAAACTGCTTTTTTAATTGAAAGGCATTTCCATAGAAATAGAGTTATAGAGATCAAATACAATAGAGATTTTAACTAATGAATTGTAAAAAATATAATTTTGTAGTTTATATTCAAATTTTTTATTACATTGCACTGCAAATCTTTCAAACTCAAAGCATTACTTCACATTGCATAACTAATAACTAGATGTTGATAGATGAAAAAATTTCAATTACAATATATTTTTTACAAATTCAACCTAAGTAGTTATGCAATTAGTTCACATTGCATAAATAATAACTAGGAGTAGCTACCAATTGCATTTTCTTTTCATGGCATTCCATGAGACCACATTTATTTGAGGCATTTTAAAAAAAAAGTTCACTACCTTGTCTATGCTACCACATTTTTCATACATGTTTACCAAAGCATTTTATCAAACAATTCACTACCTTGTTGATAAGGCTAACATCCTAAAACAAGTTCTTTCAAACAAGCCAAGGATGCTTGAAAAAATTCTATCAAAGCATAATAGTAAGCAATAGCATAGAGAAGGCAGTGAATTGGTTGAAAAAATGCCTCAAAGAAATGTGGTCTCATGGTGATGGAATGCCATGACAATCCATAACAATTCACTTGTCATGGAATTGCATCACCACGAGACCACATATATTTGAGGAATTTTTTCCAAAGTTCATTTCCTTTTCTATGCTACCACCTTTTCATACATGTCTACCAAAGCATTTTATCAAATAGTTCACTACCTTGTTGCTATGGCTAAAATCCTAAAATTGGTGATTTCAAAAAATCTATGGATGCTTGGAAAAAATATATCAAATCACAATAGTAAGCAACAACCTATGGTCTCATGGTTTTTTTTTGGCATGAAAATCAATGTGATTTTATTTGCATTTTTTTTACAGGTTTTAACCACATTTTTTTGGCAATTTTGCTGTTTGAAATGGGCAAAAAATATTTGTGGTCAATTTTGTGCACTTTTTAATTATAGGATTCTCACAGTTAGTGAAAAAGGTAGTATTCATGAAGGAATAGAAAAGATGTGTAGAGCCTTTGAATTATACTGTACTCTGTAATGGCATTGAATCATTTAGCAAACCATTTTTTCTTCACGGGGAAACATTTTCTTGTGGAATAGTTGACTAAGATAGCTCTTGTTTCAACTAGCCACCCTCTCATGAAATCTCATTCTTAGTATAATCTTTCATGATCTTATCATAGTAAAGGTGATTATGACACCACTGGTAACTACTACATGAAATCAGTCAAGGAAAGCCAGAGACCAAAATATTTTGTGGATAGGTTCAATTGAAGTTGGGAGATCTTAAGAGTTCTCTCTAAAATTTTGAAAAGGTTTTGGAGGTCCACCCTGAGAACTATGAGAGCATAAAATCTTTAGGCCATATAAACTCACATAGATCCACATGATGCACATGAAATTATCAAGATGGGTGAGTTATTAGTATTGTCAAACCCCAATGCAACCTTAGATTCTATTAAGATGCCAAAGTCTCTTCTAAAGAAGAGTAGAGAAGAAGTACCCTTTCAATTGTTAAACAACATTGAATTTATTCATTTTGAGCATGATAAACTAGAGTTAGCTCAACAAAAATTTATGGAGCCATTAGGAAATGATGTTCTACCTCTAAATAAATCTTTGTGTCTAGTTTTGTGCATTTCCTACTTGTAGGATTCTCACAGTTAGTGAAAAAGGTAGTGTTCATGAAGGAATGGAAAATATCCGTATATCCTTTAAATTATACCTATACTCTGCAATGGCATTAAATCATTTAGTAAACAATTTTTTCTTCACTACAGGGTAGCATTTTCTTGTGGAACAATTGACTGAGACAACTCTTGTTTCAACTGCCACCCTCTCATGAAGTCTCATTCATATTATAATCTTGCACAATCTTATCATAGTAAATATGATTATGAAACCACTAGCTGCTACTACATGACAGCAGTCAAGGAAAGCTAAAGGCCACATGATTTTGTGGATAGGTTTAATTGAAGCTAGGAGATCTTAAGAGTTCTCTCTAAAATTTTGAAAAGGTTTGGAGTTCCACCCTAAGAACTGTGAGAGCTTAAAATTTTTAGGCCATATATATGCTCAACAAGGGCTGGTAGAGAAGGAATTGGAAATTTTAAGATGGGTGAGTTATTAATATCATCAAAACCTAGTGCAGCCTTGGATTCTCTTAAGAAACCAAAGTCTCTTCTGAAGAAGAGCAAAGAAGAAGTACCCATTCAATTATTAAAAAATATTGGGCTTCTTCATTTTGAGTGTAATGAACTAGATTTGGCTCCAAAAAAAAGTTATGGAAGCATTAGGAAATGGTATTGGGTTGAATTCATAAATAAAATCCCCGGTGCTAATTATGTAGTTTTTCTTGTGTTCTTTATGGATATGAAATTCTTCCATCAACTAGAAGAAGGTGGTGTTTCACTTGAGTTACCATGGGATAAATTCACAACACTATTTAATCTTGCTAGGTTGTTTGAACACCTACATGATATTGAAAAACCAAATCTTTTATTTAGGAAAATATTGTTCAAGTTTCCTAATTATGTGGATACATATCTAAAACTTGCAACCATGCCACAGGCTCAAAATGAGATCCAACTAATCATAGAATTGATTCAGGATGTTGGAAAGAGACACTGCACATGTCATTTAGTGTTGTCATATATGGCAACCCTAGTTAGTGATTTGATCCACACGTCAGCATTTTCTCATACCAGAAGTCAAATTGAAGCTAAGTGATTAACTACCAAGCTAGAACAGAGCATCCGACAAAATTATATTCATCAATTCATATGAAATTTTATGTTATCATTTTGAATTGTGGATCTCAAGGAAGGTTGCTACATGTATGATCTATGTTTTCCTTGAATCTTAGAACCTTGTATCGATTTTTGTGCAAGTTAGGAGATCTGGTTCATTAATTTTCTATTTATCAGTGCAAAACGCAGACTTGGTGAATATTGCATGTTGTGGATATTTGATGAGTAATTTTTTAAGTTTTTTTGTGTTTGAGCATGTTAATTTGGGCCCTCACTATGTTGTGACTGACTTTGGTTGGTGCACATTGAAAATTATTTGTGGATTGAGCCGACAGTTTGTAAATATTTTATGTTTTATTGAAGCTAAAATGTGGTTGATTAAATCCTTAGTTGCATATATATATATAAGTGATCATTTGTATCATTTTTATGTGTGTATGAAGTATGTTGATGTGTGATGCGAAAGTTAGATAGATTGTAGAGTGATTATGCACAGTTTCACTTGTGCATAAAAGGATTTGTGATGTGAATTAAAGTAGACAGAGTAGAAGAGTAGAATCAGATAGAAGGTCAAGAAAGTGATTAATGTACTTAACCAAAATTGTAATCAGGCATTAGTAGATGTTATTTTTTCAATTCAAATCTTCTAAATGTAATCCAAATATTTTTGTAAGGTAGTGAATCTTCTTTTTTATTTGAGCAGTGAACTCTAGGTAGTGTGCTTGAATGCATGTACATTCCCTTTTTGGAAACACTTTTGAGTATACTCAGATCATATTGTGGATTGACCTCCACCATGGTTTTTCCCCTAATAGGGTTTCCACTTAAAAATTCCTTGTGTTATGGTGTTGTGGTTGTTTGTTTTATGTTCATGCATCCTTCTTTTGGATGAATGTTATAAGTGCTTTAAATATTAGATTAATAAAGCTAAAAAATTGTAGAAAACTTATTCACCCCCCCCTCTCAGTGTTCCTTGATTTTAACAATCAGTATCAGAGCCTAGTTCCTTGGAAGAAGTTTAAAATTTTGGGGAAGATCCAGGATAGTGATTCAATGGATTCAAGCAGTCTTCAAAACAAATTTTGGTGCCCCTAGATTATCTTAATCAATTCAAATCTAATGTCTAAGAATTGTAGGAAAGCCTCATGAATGTTGAGAAATTCATTCAATCATTGAAAGATAAAATCAATGAGTCAAGGGAAAAGAGAAAGAAACTATGTGATCAACTTTAACAAAAAGAAAGTAAGAGCATGGAAGGTGAACACCTGAGTGAAGCCTTGAAGGAAAAGATAGAGGAATGTGAAAAGCTTACTAGAAATGATGTTGTCCTAAAGCATGAGATGGAATCTATTGTGATGAGGATGACAAAGGAGATTGAAGATAGAAAGAAGAATGAAGAGAAGCTTACTCAGTCCTTGAAAGAAAAATCTAAAGAATGTAGCTGAATTATTGATGAATTCAATTAATTGGATCTTGAATTAGAAAAATCCAAAAATAATGAAGAAGATCTTGAAAAGAAGATTGTTGATCTCAGAGATGAACTTGCTACTGCAAATGAATTCGAGGAGAAGTTCAAGATTAGCTTAGCCAAGCTTGATGAACTAATTAAAAGTTAGAGGACTAAAGATGACAAGCGAGGTCTTGGATATGAGGAAGGAGAAATCTTTGGATCTAGGAAAAGGAGATTTAGACAAGGAAATCAAATAAAAAAAGTTGGAAGGTACTGGTAAGAGAACCTAATGCTCAAAGATTCAATAGTTACTATTTTTTTTGCAATAAATTTGGTCATATGGCTACTCAATGTAGAAGCAAAATGAATCCAAGTGGTCCATCATTCTCAAGTCAATGATTTGATTGCAATAAGTATGGTCATAACTCAAATGAATGTAGAAATATGTCAAACAACTCTTTCAATAGAGATGTCAGATATTATAGGGTATGTGCAAGATCATCATGGAAAAAATAGGCCCTTAAGTGGCGAAAAATTTAGAAAAAGTTAGAGTTAGGCAACTTGACGTAAAAATTTGAATAAGTTATCTATAGTATTTCAAAAATATGCAAGAATAGAATTTGTCGAAAATTGAATGTAGTTTCTAAACTACTAGGTTTATTTTTAAAAAAGGAAAATTCTATTTGGTGAAAATTTGAAATTTCAATGCAGTAGTACTTAAATTTTAGGGAAAAAATAAGAAATAGGTGTCTATCTGACCAACCTAACCACCATAAAATGATAATATTTTTTTATAAGATTTTAGATATAAGTAGAGGACTCATGCCCCAATGTGATGCATATATTTTTGTAGTTTTTTTCAAGTAAATAATTAATTATGATTTTTTATTACAACTTTTAAAAATATAAAAAAATCGTATGTCTAACCACCTTAACTTGGTCAAAACTTCATGATTTTTTTTTTAATCCTATAGTAATAGAATGACACATACTGTATTCAAAAAATGTGATACTGTTTGAAAGCTATAGATTCTTTTCAATTAGCCTAATTAGGACTTTAGTCGTAATTCAAATAGAAAATGAATAATAATTATTTATTAAGTTCAAAGTAGAGGATAATTTATATTGGTGGAAAGCTGAGAATCTCCTTTAAAAACACTTTTTGTTTCATCAATTTTGGGTAAAAAAAAAAGTCACCAGCCACATACCCTACACATACCCATCATATCACCACTTTTTGGCCCATCATGATTCTACACATACCCTATACCTGTAATAGATTTGGCCATACTGCTAATTAGTGCAGATCAAGAGAAAATCAATGGAACAACTAGTCTGGACAAAGAAATGTGGTGTGCTACAATTGTAACAAATCCAGTCACATTGCTAGATTTTGTAGAAGTAGAAAGGGTCCGGTAAATCAAGGGAAAAACATGTAGAAAGATGAAAAGGAAAAGTTACTGCAAATGAGATCATGAAGTAAATGAAGAAGATATGGGTGAAGAAGAGTCCTTCTGATGTAGGAAATGATTCTACACCATAATCTGGTTCTTGTAATTTGTTTAAGGCCTTTGGCCTAGGGGAGTTCTTAAGAAAATCTTTTAACCCCCTTGTCAGTAGTTGGTACCAGAATGTGGCAGATTGCAATGATTGCATTAGAGATGTGTAGATATTTTGGAATTTCGTGTGGAGAGAATTTATGCAAACTTGAAGGTCCGTAGAAGAATTTTCTTTCACACTCTATCAAAACTAGGTATCCAAAAGACCTAGGGTAAAAGCATTTATTGCAATGAAAAGGTTAGGTGCATGAATGATAAAAGGTCATTTTTATCCCTCATTTGTCACATTGCATTTTGAGAAGAAGAAGTTTGGAGAGCTCTAAAGTGAACTTTGGTGAACTTTCGCAAAGATTCAAGTCTAAAAGTGATTCAATGGTCAAGTGCTAATCTGGCAAAAGGTATTTATCTAAAAACTTGTGAATTTGAAAATTTTGGAAATGGTTGCTCCATTGGTTGTCTATATTAAGGATAGGCCCCATCTGAAATTCAAATGGAACCCCTTCAAATCCATCAAAATAGAGCCTTTACGTGCATTTTCTTATGTTTCGTATGGCGTTTTGTATATCAAAGATATTAGGGCATGCATTCATGCAAATGTTGAAGAATTAGGAAGCTCCCAATTGTTGAATTTGTATAACAATCACATTTGAGAGGAGATCTCCATGTAAAACCTGATTTCAAATCAGTGGAGGAGAAGAAATTTACATAGATTGTGAAGTTTTATGTGTTTGAAGAAAAAAAATGGGTTTGGTATATATTGAGTTGAGTGCATGTTGAATTTATGTGGTTAAGTCATCCTTTCAAGATTAAAAAGGAAGCCATAAGTAATGTTACTAGTTGAGATTCATCTGGTGGGTTTCCCACATTGAAAGCTATGAAGAATCAATTAGTTACAGATGCAACCGGTTTAGTGTTCGACAAGAGATCTATGACAATTGATGACATTATTGAAGTGGATGTTAGATTTACTTCTATGGTTATTGGGTACAAGATTTATCACTGTAGCTGAGACAATTCTATATTTGGTACACAATCTATGCAACATATTAGATGGTCAAGGAAAATATAGATTATGACTTGTGTGAGTTACTCTAGAGCTAGTTAATGGAGAATCTTGGCAAAATCAAGAAGGATAAGAAGAACTCCTTCAAGTATGGTAAATTTTTGTTTTGTCTATTCTTTTATTTCATGAATGAAGTTCTAGGAGTTGGAAAAGTTCATTGGCAAGGTGATAAACCTATAGCTATTCAAATTAGAGACATCTTGTATGGAATTGGAGATAGTAAAGCAAGGAAAACTACTATATGGGGTTATTTTAAGAGTTTTCATAATGAAATGCAAGCCAAGGAAAGGATTCCTACTTCTATTGTGGAGAAGTATAAGGACACAATTTGCTTCATGGTTGATATTGATCAATTTTTGATGGAAGTTGTTGATCCTAGGTCGGTGTGGATAATGCCTATGGGTTATGAGGTTGAGGAACACATTTTGGAGCTATATGCTCAACACTTGCTAAGTAAACCTCAAGATCCAATAGAAGAGAGGTTTGGTACCTTTGAGGAAAAGGATATGTGAGTGCATGATCAATTAAAGAAGCCTATGATAATTCATAGAGTAAGAAAAGAAGTTGAAGCCTTTGCAAAAAGCATGGCTATATTAGTTGAAGCCGTGAGAGAAGCTAGGAGGAAAAGAGAACAAGCTGAAGCAGGAGAGCTAGCTAGAACTAATTCTTCTAGTCCAACAATATCCTCTACCAGATCTAGATCCATAAGGAGCTCTTCTTTCTCATTTGGTCCTACAAAGAAGCCAAGTCCTATTAAAGCTCAAGCCAAAACAACCAATAGAGAAGGAAAGAGGAAGAAGGACAAGAAGACAAGAATCTTTGTTGCTTTTTCTAAAGATGAAGAAATTGAATCTAATGAGGAGGTAAGAGAATTTAATCATAAGGGATGAAAGGCAACAAAAGTCACTAAGGACAAGCCCTCTAGTGAAGAGAAAGAAAAGAAAAAGATGAAAATTGACAAACCAAGTATGTCTATAGAAGAAGTGGAAAAATATTTGATTAAGGATGGTAATCTTAGACCACTTTGTGAATGGTATGACACCTTTGATAGTGTTGGTCAAAGAATCTTGAGGAAGGAACAATAAAGTATTTGAATAATTTCAATATGACTCTCATTGAAATAATGTCTGATTTACTCAAAGGGCTATATGAAGTCTTAGAAATGAGGAGAGTGAATGCAAGAAATGAAGAAGAGAAAATGAGAGAATGAATACTTGTTGATCTGTGTTGGGTGATGTCTATTGAAGAGATGAAGAATATTCTCAATGAATCTAAAAGGGATTTTAAGAGAAAAAAAAAGGTGAATAAGATAATGATTGGGCAAACTAAAGTGGTTGCAAAAGACACTGAGAAAATCCTCAAGGAAATTTTGTTGAAGAATAGATACAATGTTGATTCTAAAGAACTGCATGTTGAAGATGCTCCATCTGGTCTGGGAAATGAAGAAGATACATTTGAGGATACTCTCAATCCTCTAGATATACACGATGTTGAAATTCCTATGGAGTCTAAAGCTCCTAAAGTTGTGTCGGTTGAAGAAGTTGAGATTCCTAAAGCCCAAGAAGAATATGTGCCTAAAGAAAAGAAGGTTGAAGCAAAAGAAGATCATGTGGAAGCAAGAGACACTGAAAAGGCAATGAAGGAGTTTTTGGAAGAGAAAAAAGAAGAGTTTGAACCTGAATTGATTAAAGGTCCTATCAACTTAGCTACTTTATCTCCCATTAAGAAACTAAAAGTCACATCATTTGCTTAGGCCAAGGCAAGGGAAGAGATTCTGAAATCTCATATTGAAGATAGTGAGTTGTTAAATCTTGCATCTGGTATTTTGGAGAAGATTATGCCTTCATACGTCAAGGACTCATCTGATTCTCAATCTATTCAATTGAAGAAACTTGTCAATTCTGCAAGTACTCACTTTGAGTCACTTGAGAAGTCAGCTATGAATAAGGTTTAGAACGAGTTTGATGCTAACAGGTTTGGTAGATTGAAGGGAATGATTGCTAATGACAAATATTTATTAGCTACCTATGTTAAGAACATTCAAAGTTTTTTTTTTGAAGGTGGAAACATTTATAGGTCATGCTTATCATTCTCTAAGTTCACTGAAGACACTAAAAAAGAAACTGAAGGAATGCAAGAAACAATTAGAAAATATCTCTCAAGCATTTGATCCTCTAACCATTTCTATTAGAAAGAAAAAAGGTCAAGTCATATCCCTGCTTGACAAGATTAAAATTTTGAAGCATGAAGAAGGAAAAATTGTTCAAAGGGTTTGTGAGCTTAGAGGACTAATTGGTCCAAAGATGGAGACAATTCTTAGTGCATTGAAGGAAGCACAAGATTCTATGGTGGTCAGTGATTCGGTGAATATTGAATCAATAGAGATGCAATCTTATCTATTCTATGGTCACATGACTATTTTGGAGAGTCTCAAAAAGAGTTGGGAGACACTAGTTTGAGCTTGTTGAAGAATAATTTTGCAGATATATTCAAGTTTATGTAAGTTGTAGAAGCAAGTTTGTACATATGCAGTTTGTTCATAGCAATTTTGTTTGATTTTTGGTATGTGGATTCTTTCCTTTTCCATTGATGTCAAAGGGGGGGAATGGGATAGTGAAAAATGTTATAATCATCTTAGGGGGAGTTTTGTTTTGAGGTCTTGAAGGTTTTTAGTGTAATTCATGTTGGTACTGATCCGACACTTAGTCATTTATCACTAAGTGTTGCCATCAATGCCAAAGGGGGAGATTGTTGGCAAGAGACACTGCACATGTCATCTGGTGTTGTCATTGATGGAAAGCCTAGTCAATGATTTGATCTGCACATCAACATTTGCTCATACCAGAAGTTAGATTGAAGCTAAGTGATTAACTATCAAGCTAGAATAGAGCATCCGACAGAATTGTGTTCATCAATTCATATGAAATTTTATGTTATCATTTTGAGTTGTGGATCTCAGGGAAGGCTTCTAGATGTATTATCTATTTTTTCCTTGAATCTTAGAGCCTTGTATTGATTTTTGTGCAAGTTAGGAGATCCAGTTGATTAATTTTCTATTTATCAGTACAAAAGGCTGACTTGGTGAATATAGCGTGTTGTGGATATTCAAGGAGTAATTTTTAAAGTGTTTTTTGTGTTTGAGCATGTTGATTTGGGTCCTCACTATGTTGTGACTGACTTTGGTTGGTGCGCATTGAAAATTATTTATGGATTGAGCTGACGGTTTGTAAATATTTTATGTTTTATTGAAGTTGACATGTGGTTGATTAAATCCTTAGTTGCAGATATATATAAGTGATCATTTATATCATTTTGATGTGTGCACAAAGTGTGTTGATGTGTGATGTGAAATTCAAAGAGATTGTAGAGTGATTATGCACAATTTCACTTGTGCATAAAAGGATTTATTATGTGAATTAAAGTGGACAAAGCAAAACAATAGAATCAGACAAAAGGTCAAGAAAGCGATTAATGTGCTTAACTAGACTATAATTAGGCATTAACAGACGCTATTTTGTTAGTTCAAATCTTTTGGATGTAATCCAAATATTTTTGTAAGGTAGTGAGTCTTTTTTTGTATTTGAGCAGTGAGCTCTAGGCAGTGTGCCTGAATGCATGTGCATTTCCTTTTTGTAAACACTTTTGAGTATACTTAGATCATATTGTGGATTGACCTCCATTGTGGTTTTTCCCCTAACAAGGTTTCCATGTAAAAAATCCTTGTGTTATGGTGTTGTGGTTGTTTGTTTTATGTTCATGCACCCTTCTTTTGGTTGAATGTTATAAGTACTTTAAAGATCAAATTAATAAAGCAAAAAATTGTAGAACACTAATTCACCCACCCTCTCTATGTTCCTTGATTCCAATAGGCGATGCACTTAAGATGGATAAAAACTCATCAAATTCTTTATCTATGATTGGAAAAATGGAACTAAAAATAGATGAATTACTTAAAGAAAAGAAACAATTAAATCTGCACAAAGTGAATCAAATGCAAATAATTCTTATGTTGACATTTCACTTGGAAATTGGAATTATTTTGCATCTTTTCACAATGAGAGGAGGGATCCAAAGGTGGAGGCACAACATCTTGAAAAGGCTAGAGAACTGTATTCTAAAGTGTTGGCATAGAGATTAGGAAATGTTTATGCTACAAATGAGGTAGCCATTGTGCTAGCTTAAAGGGGTCAATTTGATATTGCAAAGGAAATTTTTACATAGCTACAAGAAGCTACAATAGGAAACATCTTTTTTTAGATCCCTGATGTGTGGGTAAATCTAGCACATTTTTACTTTGCACAAGGATAGTTTTTGCTTGCAGTGAAAATGTATCAAAAATGTTTGAGGAAATTCTAATGTGGCACTAACACCCAAATTTTATTATATTTAGCTTGAGCACATTATGAAGCAGAACAGTGGCAAGATTGTAAAGAGTGTTTCAAATTTTTGTTTAATGTAATGATGGTTTGGAATTATCTTTGAATTCACTGTAGAGGGTGTCCCCAAATCTGATTTCACTATAGAGGGATTTGACAAATTCAAATTTGTAGTAGCAAACTCTGAATTCCTTTCCCTTGCTTTCCTTTTCAGAAGTCTCTAGGTCCTCTCCAAATCCTTATCACCCATGCAAGTAGCTACTAGATAACTAATCAAAATGCCTCATGCCAGGCTAATGAATGAAGTGAGGTCAAGCAAGACAAATGAATCTACATTGAAAGTGAATAATCATGCCAATACATCGCATGCATGAATACATCATGCCAATAATTAGCCAAATTGGTTTTTAAAATTTTGTCTACTTTGGATTTGACAACTAACTCTTTAGTCATTTTTATTTCTATGTCTAAATAATTTCTTAGTCAATGACCAAATTAGCCATTTATTTACTCATTTATAGATGAGTTGCAAAAATTGAGTCGAATTTAGTCATTTTTAGTTGTTGTGACTGAAAATTTTAGTCACCTAGTCATTTATTTGTCAAATTATACTAGTGTGATATCCATATCAAATCCAATCAATCTTCATCCACAAAAAGGATGATAAGCAAAGCCATACAACCCCCTACATAGTGAGATAATCTATTTTAAAGAAGCATTAGAAGCACACTTGTGGAGTAACACTAGAATCCTTAATCCAATAAGAAAGGAAAGATACTTTGTTTGCTAGAAACCATATTAGAGCCATTAAATGAATTAGGTTGGAATCATAATAAAACAACAATAGACCCAATTCCAAGGAACACTCAAAAACTCAAACTAGCACAACTCTGGAATCTATGAAACAACAATTGATTGAAAAATGATCTAGAACACAAATGATGTGTACAGATCTAAAAGAAAATGCAAATATAATGCATGCAAAAAAATAAATAGTGCATACAGGTGATCCCACAATAGTGGTTTACAATTTTTTGCCAAACTGGACACTGAAATAATTTTTTTAGCTAAATCTTCATTTTCAAGCACCTATAGCGGCTAAACCGTGAGGAATTTGAAGATGATGCAAACTAGAGTTTCATGACATTTTGTCTGTAGATTATAAATATATTTTTTCAATTTTTTTGGAATCAGTTTGCACTTCTTTTTCCATCTCCCTCAAAAACTAGTTTTTTTCAAAAAACAACATTTTGAAAAAGTGATGCTCACCATATAATGCATAACTCCTTTTCCATGAAGGATAAAATTCTAATTCTTTCGAATTTATATTTGTAACTCTGATATCTAGTTCTTCCACTTGGTTAGATAGTTTTTTATTGAATTATTTTTCTTTAATCAAGTTTAAAAGTCAAACCAATTACAATTCAAACATAGCACGGCTATATAACACGTAACCATTTTTGTATGCATTGAAATTCTTTTTTTTTGTTGGATCAAGGACTTCAATATCTAGTGCACTCATTTTTTTCAATTTCTTTTTGATAATCTACTATTTTTCCACATGTACAGAACAAAGAGCTTGATTTTCAGTGAAAAACCCATGTTTAATAAAACTAAAAAAAAAATACATAATAAAACCAAAACATATTAAAATTATATTTGTTGGATAGATCATTCCAAGAACTACCCAATTCTAGTTGGGTTTGTGAAGTCTCCTCCATTTTCATCTTCAAGCTGAGCTATGAAGTGCAAAATTTTTGACTTTTTTGTGTCTGAGAAGGGGAATGTGGGATAAGGGGGGTTCGAATGAACCCCTGGGAGTTTGAGTGAACCACCTTTTAATTTGCATTTCCTTTGGGTTTTTGGGTAGGAAATGGGGGGAAAGAAACTAAGTGGGTTCGCTCAAACCTGTAGGTTCGTTCGAACCCCTAAAACCAATTTTTTTGCCATGGGCTCATTTTTGTGAGTTTTCCTTCCTCCATCAAATTGTCAACCACTATTGTGGCTTCACCCATATATAGATGAATGTTCACTTTTGCCTCCATGATTTCTAGCCCTACAATATATGATGTATTTTCACTCAAATTATCCTATGCATTAATGATACTATGTAAAATTCCTGAAAACACAAAGATAGAAATGTCAAGCACAAAGATAACAAAATTGTAAAGAACTCATTTACTGTACATTTATCAAATGCAAAGGTTTACAAGTATATAGCCACTGTAGGAGAATCTTAGGATAAAAATCAATGGAAAAAAATCCATTAGCTAGCTTATACAACTGAAATTAGAACAACAGTTAATAATAGGTGTGATTCCAAGTTGAACAATCATTAATAATAGTTACACAAGTTAATGTGTAACTAAAGGTTGGAAATTCCAAAACTAAAAGAGTTGATTGCACTAACAATTTTAAGATGTAGATTAACTTTAGCAAATGCAATTGATTGGTGTGAAACCAATCTCTAGAATTGCGTCCTTAGTATTTTAGTGGAGAATAGGGCATTGCAACTTTTGGAATGGACTACATTTGTTTTGGAATAAAGGAAAATGGAAGTTAAAGGGTCACTGCATAAAAGAAATAGATTAGAAATTAAAACTCTAGGCATCAGAGACAAAAAAAAGAGGAAGCCCACATAATGGTGCGAGCATAGAAAGGAGGGAGGGGGCACTAGAGGGGTGTGTGGTGGAGAAGCAAGTGACCATCCTGGGAAGGAAATTATGTGCTAAAGTTTAAACAAGAAAAATTGTAGAGGAAAATAGATAGACTATGCCATAATAAAGGAAGGAGTTGATGTTGAATTGTGGTGAGAGCATCACAAAGGCCTACATAATATTTGAATGCATTTACTATTAAAATTAACACTAATTTCTCCCTCCACTGTTAATTGACGATTGATTCTAGAAATATGATTTAAGCAAGTTTTAAAGATGCCTACAATCTTATATGTTTTCTTTTATCTCCAATCTCCACCACCTCTTCTGACCGACTATAGGAGATTAATCACTTTGTGGTGGTACTTATAAATCCACCTTTATGCAACTATTTTAATACACATTGGAATAGAGATTAAAAATCTTAAGAACTCTATAGAGTCTCATATATTTGTATTTGGTCATTTCCAATCAATAGAAGATTTGTTTGTATGTTGCAACATACTTTATCTACACACTCTATTTTGTTTAGTTTACATACTTTGTTCTATTTTATATCAGCACTCTATTTTATCTTAATTCCCTTGCATTCTATAGATTGGTATCATAGCTCAAAGATTTAGGGAGAGCTACGATGAGTGAGAGTGAGTTCAAAGATTTCTATAACTCTAAATTTCCCTTCCACTTGAAGATTACATCTATCAAAAATTTGAATCAACATGGATTTAGACAACAGTTTGGCTCAACTTCACAAGTTCCTATTTTGACTGAGAAAAAAATATGATTCATGGTTCATTAGAATGAGAACTTTACTTTGTCCTCATGATCTTTGGGGATTAGTGGTTGATGGATATCCAAATCCTCCTGACCAAGTAGCAGAGTTGGCCCTATCAAATGTTAACCAAAATTAGTTGAAGAACATAATGAAAGATAATAAAGCTCTTGGCCTTATTCAAAAATGCTTAGATGACACTATATTTCCAAAGGTTTCTAGTGTAGAGTCTTCTAAGAAGGCTTGGGACGCTCTTAAAACTTGTAACTAGGGTGTATCCAAGGTGAAGAATGTCAAGTTGCAAAACTTGAGGGGAGATTTTGAGAATCTAAAAAATGAAAGATAGTGAGACAATGGATAGTTTTATGACCTAGGTCATGAATATTGTTAAACAATTGATACAATATGGAGATGAAATCTCAGAGAAGAGAGTGATTGAGAAATTTCTCAAAAGTTTGATAAAGAAATTTGAAGTTGTAGTTGTGCCTATTAAATATTTTAAAGATATTAATAAAATGAAAATTGATGAGTTGACTAGTTCTTTGATTGCACATGAATCAAGGATGACAAGATATGATGATAATTCATTAGAAAATGCTTTCAAAACTTAGCTACATGTTACTAGAGAAAGAGGTAGAGGTAGAGGAAGGTATAGTAACAATGGAAGAGGAGGAAAAACCATTAATCAAAGAGACAATAGAATTGATTTAGAATCTAAGGTGAAATCTCAAAGGAGCCCTTCTAATTCAAGGGGGAGTAACAACAGAGCTTGGAATGAAGGAAACTAGAGGTATTATAAGTCTAAGGTACAATGTTATTATTGAAAAAATAATGGTCATTTTACTAACAAGAGTTGGAAGGAGCAAGAAAATGCTGGTAAGTAGTTTGCACACATCATAGAGGAGTCTAAAGATAATTAGAAACCGGTATTTTTGACTTGCAATGTGACTCAAGAAAGTTCAAATGATGTTTGGTTTTTGGATAGTGGTTGCAACAATCACATGACTAGAAACAAGGAAATGCTTACTAGTCTAGACTCTAGTGTTCATTCTAAGGTAAAGTTGGGTAACGATTATAAAGAAAGTGTTAATGGTAAAGGAGTGATTGATGTGTATACCAATAATGGTGAAAGAAGAACAATATATGATGTGTATTATATACCTAGTTTAAAATGAAATTTTTTTAGCATTGGACAGATGATGGAGAAAAGGTATAGCGTGTTCTTTAAAAATTAGGTATGTAAAATCATTGATAAGTATCTAAGTAAGTAGCTAATAGCAAGATTAGATATGATAAAAAAAATAGAATGTTTCCACTTACAATAAGAAATGAATTATCTAACTCTTTGAATGCTTATAAAGTTAAGAGTTTATATGAATCCTAGTTATGAAAAAGGTATGGCCATTTACATTTTGGTGATCTAGATTTGTTGCAGAAGAAGCAGATGGTGAAAGGGTTACCCACTATTCAAAAACCAACAAGTTCATGTGAAAGTTGCATACTAGCAGAGCATCATAGAGATATTTTTCTCTAGACTCTCATATAGAGCAAAAGGTCCATTGGAGATAGTACACACAGATTTGTGTGAACTGATGTAAAAACTTTCATTGACTTGTAATATTTATTTTTTATCCTTTATAGATGATTATAGTTGAAATACTTGGGTTTATCTTCTGAAGAAAAAATATGAAACCTTTGGTGTATTCAAAAGGTTTAAAGCCTTGGTTGAAAAAGAGACTAGAAAATATATTGAAGTTATAAGATCAGATAGAATAGGTGAGTATAAGCTAAATTATTTCATGGAATTTTTCCAAGATTGTGGAATCAAGAGAAAGTTTACTACTCATTTTACTCCATAGCAGAATGGAGTAGTTGAAGGAAGAACCAAACCATTATGAACATGGCTTGGAGTATGCTGAAGAGAAGCATCTATCAAATAAATATTGGGGAGTAGTAGTTATATGTTTAGTTTATATCTTAAATAGGAGTTTTACTAAGAGTGTGAAGGACCATGTTCCCTAGGAAGCTTGGAGTGGTAAGATTGCAATGTATCTCATTTGAAGATTTTTGGGTGTGTGGCCTATGCACATGTACCTAAAGAGATGAGAAAGAAGTTGGATGACAAAAGTGAGAAGCATATTCTTATTGGATATAGTGAGGATTCTAAGGCATATAAATTATATAATTCCATTACCAAAAAGTAAATTATTAACATAGATGTTGAGTTCAAGGAAAAAGAGGCTTGGGATGAAAGCATAGATAATTATGTTTGAGATGGAGTTGTATTATATCATGGAGATGATGAAGGAAATGAGTAGGCCATATAGAATGGAAAGTTGATTCCACAAGAACATACACCTCCAGTAAGCACTCGAAGAAGACAATCTCTATGAGTTATCTCATCACAATTCAGAATGTCGAGAACTCAAGAGCATGGTGAACCATCTGGTTATGATGGACAAAAAACACTATAATCAGAGGTTAGTAATGAATCAAATCCAACACTAGCTACATTAAGGAATAGAATGAAAGGTCAGAAGACTAGAAGCTTAAGAGAATTATATGAGCATAATGAAGAAATAGATCAAGTTTCAAATTTTGCATTGATTGCATATGATCCAATAAATTTTGAAGAATCTATTAAAGAAGATGTTTGGGGAAAAGCTATAGATGAAGAGATTGATGCCATAGAGAGAAATAACACTTGGAATCTTGTATATTTACCTTTAAGATAAAAATTGTATAGGTGTTAAATGGATTTATAAAACTAAGCTAAATGTTGAAGGTAAGGTTGAGAAGCACAAAGCAAGACTTGTAGCTCAGGGGTTCAGTTAGCATCCCGACATTGATTATAATGAAACTTTTGCACCTGTTGCTAGACTTGATACAATGAGGATGGTATTGGCTATTGCAACATAAAATAAATGGAAAATACATCAAATGGGTGTAAAATCTACATTTTAAAATGGATTTTTGGAAGAAGAGGTTTATGTGAAACAACCTCCGGGATACGAAATTGAAGGAAAAGAAGATAAGGTATATAAGTTAAATAAGGTATTATATAGATTGAAACAAGCTCACAGAGTATGGTATATGAGGATTGATGAATACTTGAATAACAAATTATTTTGTAGGAGTCCAAGTGAGCCAACCTTATATACAAAGGTAAATCGGGAAGGAGAATTTTTGATAGTTTGTTTGTATGCTGATGATTTGATTTTTGTTGGGGATCTCTCTATAGATGACTTTAAGACAGCCATGAAAATTGAGTTTGATATGATGGATTTAGGATTGATGAAATATTTTCTTGGTATTGAAATTACTCAATCTGAAGATGGTATTTTTATTTTTCAATCGAAGAATGCAAAATATATTTTGAGAAGGTTTAATATGGTGAACTGTAAGGCAATTGCAACACCAATGGAAATTGGTACAAAACTCAGTAAGAAGGATCAAGGTTCAAGTGTTGATCCAATCTTGTATAAGAAATTGGTTGGAAGTCTCATGTATTTGAAAACATGGAGGCATGATATAATTTTTTTTGTAAGTTTGATTTCCAAATTTATGGAGTCTCCAATGAGCACCCACTGGCAAGCCAAAAAAAGGATCTTAAGATACATTATTGGAACAACAAATTTTGGTATTTTGTATACATTAGTTTTAGATTTTAAGTTGACTAGATATTCTGCTAGTGATTTTGCAAGTAGTGTTGATGACAAGAAAAACACATCTGGGTATGTATTTAGTTTTGGATAGGGTGTAGTATCTTGGGCATCAAAGAAGCAACCCATTGTGACCTTATCATCTACTAAGGCAGAATATGTTGCAGTGATAGCAATAGCTTGTCAGACTATATGGATGAGAAAATTTTTGACTGAGTTGTTACATGCATTGGAAGAACCAACTCAATTTTTTTGTGACAACAAATCTTCCATTGCATTAGAAAAGAACCATGTTTTCCATAAGAAAATTAAGCATATTGATACTAGGTTTCATTTTATTCGAGAATTGGTAAGTGGAAATGAAATTTGTATGGATTTTTGTAGATCAGAAGATCAATTTGCAGATATATTTACAAAACACCTGGCAAAGGAGCTATTTGAAATTCATAGAGAGAATATAGGGTTCTGTATGATTAATAATAGTTTTAATCATATATAGTCAAAATTAAGGGGGGTTGTTAAAATAAACACTAATTTATCCCTCCACCATTAATTGAAGATAGATTCCAGAAATATGATTTATGCTTATCCACAAAATATTTTTTTCTATCATTAACTTGTCGTGTACTGCAAGTTTTTAAGCCACCTACAATATGATATGTTTTTTTTATCTCCAATATCCACTTCCTATGCTCATCAATTGTAGGATATTAACCTCTTTGCAGTGGTACCTATAAATCTACCTTTATGCAACTATTTTAATACGCACATTGGAATAGAGATTAAAAATCTTGAGAGAGTTGTAGTGTTTCATATATTTGTATCTGGTCATTTTAAATCAATAGAAGATTTGTTTGTATGTTGTAGCATATTGTATCTACATGCTTTGTTTTGTTTTTTTTACATACTCTATTCTATTTTATATCAAAACTCTATTTTTTCTTAATTCCTCTACATTGTACAATTACCACTCCAACAAAGTGTGAGATTTTTTCTCAGAGCATATGAAGGTGTTTAATCAAAGTGTAGTAATCATTAAAGGAAAGGATAGATGCCCAAGGAATTTTTTCCCATATCAAATGGAGAGGAAAATACCGAAATGAAGATTTTTTAATTGCAAATTGAAAATTATTTTTGTGTAAAGTTGAGATGTAATAAAATTAATAAACGCAATTGTTTGTGTGACCTGTGTTTTTGGTTTTTGTTGAGGATTTTTTTAAATAGGTTAATATAATTGGAATTAAGTATGTGTTTTTCCTATTTTGTTACATGTGCTATCAAACATTTCTTTTATATTTAGATATCACAAAACTTTCAACAAATCTGTTAAATACTTAAATTTATTCACATGATTCATGTAATGTACATATTGATATGGTTTTAATTTCTAATATCCGCAATCATGGTGGAGATGAGTGATCTACTTTCACCCATTTTATATATCATGGAGGATGAATCAAAGTCATTTTAATGTTTTGTTTCTTTGAAGGAACATCTCAGTAAAAAATTGATCATATGATAAAAAAATGGAATTTATTCTTAGCTTCTAGATCTTAGAAAGGTTGGTGAATATTTTTTATTTTCTTTGTTACAGTTAGAGTATCATTTCTAGTATTATTTTTCACATCTCGAAAGTTACTTTAAGCTTGGAAGTCAATAATAGTAATACAATACAATTTAACTTGTACATTGAATGCAAATAGACTATACAAGATACAGGCATTTCTATGCATGCATCTCTTGTAGGTCTAGGTTAACAAGTAGTTTAGTTGAAAGACTTGGTTGACAAGCTTTTCTTTTTACTATACCAAATGAAAGAACAAGAATTGACTAAAGATAGGATTCAACTAATACAAGATGGTACAAGAGAATTTATGCCTAGTGTTCTTACATCATTGAGGATCATTGAAAGATGAAACTAGGTTTATAACATTAATATATATATATATTATTAAATTTGATCATTTGAGAAGTATTGAAACTATGATGCACCTTTGTGTTTTCAATGGAATCACTATTAACTAAAATAAGTTAAGAAATTAATTTGTAATAGTTACAAGAGTAATATTATAAATATATTATAAAGAAAGTTGCAAAACCATATGAGTCATGTAATCTTGGTAACAATTAATGGTGTTGCACTTCATAAATATGTACGTAGAAGAATTTAGGTAATAGACTAAAAAAAATTTACTCAAAAGCAACATCATCATCGTTTGGAAGAGGCAAGGCTGCAACTACTACCAATTCTACCTCATACTTGACGAAAGTAAGAAAATAAAATCATAAACATAAAATTAACAAATAAACAAGATAAAATCTTAGAAATCCCCATAATAATAAGAGAATAATATTGTGAATGATCCACTCACTATTATTGAGTTGTAAGGTCAATTTGAGCCTTTGAGGGAGCAAGAGTAGGATATTCCACAAAGAACAATGGGAATGTTCTCACACAGTTTTCTATTTATAGACAACAATTAATATAGACTGAAACTATCGATTGGAAATCACCAACTTCTTAGATATCACTAATACAAAAGAGTAATTTCCAAAATATTAGCTACAAAGATCCCTATGCCAAGTTAGGACATTCTTAGACAGTCATCAGCCATGGCTAGCCTCATGCCTATTTTGATATATTACACACACTTGATCCTAATTTGTACCATGACAGTGACATTATTGATGACAATATGATTATGATGTTTATATGTAATGGATGATATGATGATGAATGGATGATATGGATGCACATGATATGATATTATGATGCTTTTATGATTATGTGTATGGTGATAGATCTATGGTTTATGAGATGCTTAGAATAACCAATCTATATTATGCAATGATGGGGATAAATGCATGTGGTATGATTAATGCTTTCTATATGATATGATATGCAATATGCAGTATACTAACTGTTTGTGGATGCAAGATAGATGCAATGGTGATTATTTATGATTAACTGTCATGGTACCATGTTAGTGTGAAAATAAGAGATAGAATAAAAAAAAGAGATTCCAACAAGACATGAGATGATGATGATGATGATGATGATTACTTGCTGAGGAGTTGGAATTTTCAAAGGGCCAATTACCTTATGTTTGATAACACACGTAAGCACGATGCATCAAGGTATAAAGAACCAGGATGGTGTTGCACCTAGTGTGATGGACTTTGACTCAACAAACAGATAGGAGTATTCTTGTACAGACTTGACATACGGAAACCTTGCTAGGACGTACCTAACAAAGCAAGTATTCACCAAGTTATATTACAAGAAAATCCAACAAACACAACAAACAAAAGATAATGATCGTTGCCCCATTCCTATCTCTCTAAATCCCTTCGTTGGGGACATCATTGAGAGGTCCTTGGAATGAGCACAATAAGATAAACCAAAAGAAAAGATCAAGTACACAAACAAGCCCATGTTCTTCATACCTATAGCCAAAGGGATTTGTTTTGATAGGATAAGAATCCAAGGTGATATCCAAAATGATGCCCATTGTCGGAACGATATATCCTAGGACATGCATTGTATAGGATGATGATGGTTTGATAGTCTATTGATATAAGGTAGATTGACATGTCTGAAAATGATCAAGAGTTTGATTTTGTTTTAACGGTTTGTTACTTCGATTTAGATTTTATGATTGAAGTTTGATTTTGCCGATTGATGTGATTGTTTCTATTTTTGTTGCCAAAGGATGAAGGTGATGATCAATTTATTATGGATGATTGATTATCGCGGGGTGCAAGCGAGATGAGGCGGATGGATTTTTCTGAATATTTGGATTTTTTTGACATTTTGCAATGTTTTGAGGCTATTTTTTGGTATTTTTTGAAGTTTTACAAATGTTTTGATTTTCAGTTTTTTGAATGTTTTTGGATTTTGATGTCTCAGGGGCTGATCAAATATTAGCCTTGCCTACATTTAAGCTTAGAGATGACGTAGTTCGGATTCCAATTGTTTTTGACATTTTTTTGGTTTTTTGAGTGTTTTTGGATTTTTTGCATGATTTTAACAATTTGGATATGGATGTGTCCGTTTTGGATTTTGTTGAAAACCAAGTTGAGGTTGATTGATTGGATCGGTGGATTGATGATGATAACATTGTTGAGGATACACAACAATGCAAGGATAGTGTTAAGCAACACAAGGATTGAGATGTTGATGGGATTGATGATGATAACATTGTTGAGGATGCACAACAATGCAGGGATAGTGTTAAGAAACAAAAGGATTAGGATGGATATCCCAAGATGATGGATTGATTGGATTTGATTGATCATGATTGATGAAGCTTGATTTGGAACAAAAGTTGTTCAAATGATTTGATGCGACATTTGAAGGATGCGTTAGATGTGACTGATATTGATTGTTTGGATTGATGTTTGATGAAAGATGAAGCTTGATAAGGAACGTCTTCTCATCAAAATATGCCATGGGCTAGTGATTCAGATTTTGGATTGCAGATGCTTCAACCAATTTGGTTTCATGTTTTCCAATGTTTGGATCACCACATAAGTCAGAGGACATAGACCAAGATTTATTCTTGAAGCAAGATGTATATATTTGCCCCTAATGTCTAGCAATGTATGGAATGTCATGGATGGATGCTTGGATAGGTGTATGGATGGACGGATATGGATTATCTTATGATAAGATAAGGTGTTTGGATAAAGGATGCTCATTTGGATAGTGTTTCATGGCTCAGATAATGCTGGGTAGGATAGGATCAATGAAAATGACTCATGTCAAGATGTTTTCTAGAAGCAAGTACAAAATGTGCCCCAAATTTTCATCAAGATTAAGATAACTTGGATGATGGACGTAGATGGATGAAAATGGATTGGATAAATGGTTTATGGATGAGTGGATTTATTATGGATGAGTTGGATGGAATGTTGGATTTATTATGGATGGGATGAGACGCTTTCACATAAAATGGCGCACGTAGATGCTCGATTCTACACATGATTCCTATTTTCCAGGTTTTCGTCATGGTCTTGCCCAAAGCGCCACCGAAGTGGTTTTCACTAGAGGAAGATTTTTTTCTCTTTACTGTTTTCAATCCTTTTTCTAATTGTTTTTGGATTTTCTTATTTTTTGATTTTTTTGGTTTTTTCTGAAAGATTCATGCTGAATCACAAGGTGTTGCTAATGTAGATGCCCCTGCCATAATGTGCCATCGATATCCTGCTTGAAGGAGCTGCTTTGCTAAGATACGTGCACTTGAATGCAACTTTTAGGATTCTTGATCTGCTTCATTGATACCAAAGTTAACTTTGTCTTTGTGCACACATGGCGATAGAGTGCCTTTTGAATCCTTATGATGAAGGGTTGTTGCCAATACATGGTTAATGTGAGAATTGGATATTATGTGTGGAGGCATGGATGGAGAGTGTTTAGGGATAAAAGATGGATTGGTTGACAGTTTGGAATCTTTGACTCTCCAAACTTGGGAAGATGAGCAATGATGGGTGGATACGAAAGTGTGGGTGGAATTAGGACCAACTGCTTGATACAATTTGTACGTCGCTTGAAAAGCCTGCTTTTTCTTTTGTGGACATCCTTGATGGATACTTTTCCCTTTTTTATTTTTCCCCACAGTTTCTTTGACTAATGAAGTTTGATAGGGATGGTCTTTCTTTGTATTCTTTGGTATCCATTTGTATTTGATTTTTCCATTATGCTTCTTAGCTTCTTTTTCTTTGATAATGTTTTTTTAGCTTTTATTCAAATCTTTCCTTTGAATTTGGTCCCAATTTATGGATGGGGTGATGGGTGGCTGAGGATTCATGGCGTGGCTGGTTGTAGTATTGGTATTGTTTTCATCATAAGGATTCTTCATGCTCCCTATGTTGACATTTCCTTGAGATGAAGTTGCCCCCAGTATGGTAGAAGTAGTACCTTCATGCTTTGATTCTACCTTTTCTGAGGTGTCTTGTTCAATAAACATGCTCTGACAAATCACCACTATAGATGACATTGTTTCAATTTTCCGCTCTGCCAACTCTGGATTATACTATTCTGTCTAATTTTCTTCCTTGAGTGGATAATGTTGGATATCTGCATACCTGATGTCCTCAGTCTAAATTTAGGATATATCTGATCCTAATGTTGATAACTCAGTTTGATTGTAGGAGGTAATAATCTGCTCTTTGTGTGTAACAAAATTTTGTTCTAGATGAAGATCATCTATGTGTCCATCTATAGAAAGCATCTCATGGGTAGATGGAGGAGTATGTGCTACATGGATATGATCATCTTGCATAGATAGGAGAGTGTCCATTAGATTATTGTAGTATCTTGAAGATACAAATTCTTGATCTTGAATGATTTCGGAGTTGCTTTCAACATGCTTTGGATCAAGTTCTTGACATGGATCAGTTTCAAAGGATGGATTGCTTACAAAGGGTTCTTGGATGTCATCATTAGACATGGTAAGGGGTTCAATATCCCCTTGATCTTTGGGTGTACTTGGATCAAGTGTCGAGTTCAAATTTCCTCCAATATTTGTAACCATGAGGTCAAAGGGGGTCAACATGTCTTGGAAGGGACCATTACTAAACCTTAGTGGAAGATTTTGATCTTGCTTTTCAATAAATTCTTGAGATATGTCCTCTAACTCATAAGGCGATGTAGAGACATTTTCAATATGATCATTGGTCAATGGATCATGCATTATGTCGATAGGATCAAATAATCCTAACACTCCTTGAAATAGATCACTAAACAATGGCTCTTGATGTATGGTGATTTGATCATCGGATGGGGTGGAAACATCTTCAAGTGCTTGTCAATGGAGAGATCTTGATCATTGTTTTCAACAATTGTGGTGGAGGGATTTCCAATGTCTTCAACCAAAGGGTCAAATGATGTTGACATTTCTTGAATTGGATCATTGTCGAGTATTGCTGAGGAATTTTGATCATGATTGAAAAGTGACTTTTGACATATGTTGATTTGATCATTGGATGAAGTAGACATAGCTTCAAGGTGCTCAGTGATGGATTGATCTTGATCCTTGTTCTCAATGGTTATCATTTTTTGTGTTTGTGCTTGTGTTTGTTGGGTAGCCTGAGAGGCTTGTTGCACTTGTTGAGCTTGTGTTGCTTGTTGTGTGGATAGATATTGTTGGAATCCCCTTTGAAAAGCAACTTGTAATTTTGCGTTGTATTGGCTTGATGTGGTGGAAGTTGGCGGTGGTGGGGGTGGTGGTGGATTTGGAATCATGTTGGATGTAGTGATGAGTGGTTGAGATACGCTTGGAGCAATCATGGTAGTGAGGGGTTGAGATATGATGGGTGTGATAGGGGTGGATGGAGTGATCGGGGTGATAGGATTAGTCGGAATGACCAAGGTGATAGGTCCTTGGGAGACCATATTTGGATTTTTCAGGATTGATGTTTTCATTCGATTAGATACCATCTATTGGTGCGATTTCGATGGTATATTCAAAGGTTTTGATGCGATGACTTGATTGGAATTAGGTGGATTGATTTGGATGGAGTGATTTGTGCTAGGTAAAGGAGGAAGCCCTAAACCAAGGAATGATGTTGATATGGGTAATGGTGGTGGAAATGTCTCTTGCCGTAATGACTCGACTATTTTGGTAAGTGTAGCAATTTTATCTAGCCAAATTTGTTCTTGTTTTCAATCTCGACTCCCTTGATATAGTTGATTTGGCTTTTGTTCAAGCAGACTTGGAGTGTGTACTTGTGTTTGATTTTGGATGGGATCATGGACAAATTGATTTTGCGCATTGTTCTGACTTAGGATGATGTTCAGATTTGGCATGATAGGTTGAATTTGACCATTATTGATGTTTGGAATATTCGTATGATTTGCAAATGTATTTATCCCAAAGTTTTCCGGATTCATGTTTCAAACACTTGTACTTGGTACCTTCTCATTTGGTTTGTAGGGATTTGGTGGGATGACGTTGTTCATTTGAAGGCTCATGCTTTGATTGTTCGGTTGACAAACTTGTAGGTTTGGATTTAGATCTACCATTGGGAAATATGTTCCAATCTTTGATTTGGGAATACTCACACTTGTTATACTATTTACATTTGTCGAAGGTAATGATCCCATGTATGGTTTGTATAAATGTGAGTGTTGATAATCAATAGGCGTTGTAAGGCTTTGAAAGTTCAATTGATTTGGATTACTCATGATGTATGGATCAAGTTTGTATTCCATGTCCCTCTTGTGTTTTGACCTTGTTGCAAAAGTGACCTCTAATTTTCTTAGGAATAATGACGAGATGAAGGATGAAAGGTGTAAATGATATGAGTGTTGAACGTTTAGGAACTTTGGATCAATGCTAGACTTAGGGTTTGATTTTGATTGGTTTGATTGGATAATGAACTTGTAAACCCTAAGATGTTAGATGTGATCTTAGGATGAACTTGTTCAAAAGGATTGATAATTCAATTAAATGTATGAGAAAGGATGCATTCCCATACACCTAACTAAACAAGGTGGTTTTGATTTCATGATTTACCCAAGTCTAGAATGATGTTTCCAAAGCTCCAAAGTTGTTTGTGGGATGAAGATGATAAATGTTTGGATGGATGAAGTGTTGATTTGATCCTAAGTGAACCTAGGAAGGACGTGTTTACTAGGCCAAGATAGTGAAGAACATGCTTTTCTCTAAGAGTAATTTGAAATCAAAAGATCAATGTTTGCATGAAAACCATATGTCCAAAAGATGCCAAGCACATGTGTGGGGTCCAATTGATTTAATCTTTGCTTAATGGATTATTTTTACCATAAAAAAACTCTTGATTATATTTTGAATCTAGATGTCTAATGTCTCAACTTTCCCCTTATCCCACAAAGTGTATTATGTGGAAACCAAGGAAATTTGAGGCAAGAGTTACCTAAAGTTGACTTTAGTAGAAGCAAATTGAGATGAAATCCAAATGTTTAGAAGCCTCTAAGGACATGAATCCCAAGGGCAAGCAATAACATGTGAACTTGTTCAAGGATATTTGCCTCTCCTAAAGGGTTTGCAATTTTGATAATTCGTTGAATGTTGGTTTTCCAATGTTTTTGATAAAAGCATTGTGTTTTCAAACCATAAACAATATGATGTCCTAGCTCAATTGGTACATTTTTCTTAGTGGGCTTGCCTCATGCCCTTCGTAGAAGAGATGATTTTACATGCAACCAAGGAAAGAGTATAAAGGTATGTTAAGAATGAAGTCTTAACCTCTATACTTTAACCAAGATCGGACATGGCAAGTAAATTCATGGAATCTAAATTCCAATGCACCACTTTGATAAACTCGTTCAATGGATCAATTGGTCACTACAAAACAAGGGTTCTATTTTGGACTTTTCATTCATAGGAGTTGACCCAACGTGGCAAGAGTCCCCTTTCGGATCCATCTTGTCGGAGTCAACCACATGATATTGGCATTTCTTCCAATATCCACATTTATATCCCAGCTAGAAATACTCTCGAGTTTAGAGTGTTACCGGTTGAGTCGTTCCCTTGGGTGAGTACTTTTTCCCCAAGGCAGGCCCTCTAGGATAAATAAAAGCGAATGAAGAACAATATTTGTAACTCGATCAATCCTTGTTGGCAACAAGGAGAGAGAATATACGCAACAAAGCCCCCACTCACACTCACATAAGATTTTGTTCAATTTTAAGCCCAAATCGAAGTGTGGAGGTTATTGCTTTGTCTTAACCCAAAGTCATGGAAAAGGCCTTTTGATTCTCAAGATCTCTATAAAGCACGAGAGAAGCGCATACGTCCTTTTCCAATGCCTTTAGTCTAAGTAAGCCCTCACAAACAAACAAAGCTACACTTGTTCTTTTTAGGTCCACAAAGCAATATGCGAGTTCATTTTAGAGCACCAAATCACAAGTGAAAGACATTTGTTCAATTGTTTAATCCATAAACAAAATCTAGTAAGTTGTAGATCCTAAGATTCTTTTTAAATCCGTTTGCAAGAAATAAACAAAAAAGAATCCTTTTTAAACCCAAATGAAAGCTAGTGTTCTAAAGAAAGAAAAATATGACAAGTAACTAAGGAAGTGTTAAACAAACACTTGAGTGTTTAAAAACACTTTGATTAGATAAGATATCATCACCATGCTCCTTCTTCCTTTGCTTTTGGCTTCCAACCTACAAAGAAGAAAAATAGTTAAATTCTGGAAAAACACAGAAATTGAAAAGCAAAAACCAGAGGAAGAAGCAATCATAAATTAAAGCACGTGCTAAAAATTTAATTTTTCCCTTTTATTGTCTTCTAGCATCACAATTTGTGAAGGCATCACTATTTTTTCGTCCCAGTGTTGCTCTTACAGCACCACTTTACCAGTCAGCGGCACTCTGTGTTGGGATAGAGAACACAATAGCATCGCTATTTTCGCCCAATATCATAGTTTTCGAAAGCGTCAGAATTTGAGAATTTTTCAAAACTTCTGCAAATCGACGCAGTTTCAAATTTGAAATTTCTTGGTGGGATGAGTCCAGTGGCGGAGTTTATGTTCATGTGGTGCTATATAGCGACGCTGGCGAGCCCATGGCGCTAAAATAGTGAGGCTGACGAGCTCACGGCACTGAGGAGCCCACGTCAAAATTTCCTGTGTGTCAAGAAAACATGGAAATTTTAAGGAAATGTTAGAATTTATGATGTCTAGCCCTCCTTCTAGCGCCAAAATGTAGAACCCCCAATCTATGTACCTGCAAAACAAAGAGATTAAACACCCTAAGTTAGATATTGCAAGTATAAACAAGGATTCCCCATGGGATCCATTTACATTTCAAACTAGGAATGAAAATATGCAAGAACACAATACAAGAGATAAACCAAAGATGAAATCCCAATTTAAATAGCAAACTCTTGATCCCATGGGGGAATTGGTGCCAATTTGATGTGGAAATTTAGCCTTTTCCCAATTCCTATGATTGCAAGCTTTGATATGTAGACTTCATGATGAACTTTGGTCCACTTTTGATGATGAATGATGAAGACTCCAAGCCAAATCTGCAAAAGAACCTAGCTATGAACTCAATGGTGTGAAACTTGATAGACATTTGGGCATGGTAACTTTACTCAAATTGTGGATGATGAAATGAGGAGAGGAGCTATTCATTTATAGGATTTCAAGATGGATGAAAGCCCAAATTTGAGCAATTTGGGACTAACTTTCATCCAAAGATATGGTGCCACTTGTCAAGCTATGAATGGATGGTGGTTGTGCAAGATTTGGGGTTTGTGCCAATAAATGCCAATATTTGAAATTCAAATTTGTTGAAATGACATGTAAGAGGGAAGAGAAAATGCAATAAATGCCACTTGGCTCAAGGCAAAGGACATGTAAGAGATCTTAAATGCCTTGTTGGATGTACATGTTGACTTGGAATTTTTGAATTCAAATTGAGAGAATATTCCAAAAGATGCCATGTGAGGGAAAATAGGGATTTAATAAGTGAATTAAATCTATTTTCATGTGCAACTTGCATTATCTAGAGGATGTGACATGAGATGAGGTTAAATTAATCAAGGGTTAATTAATTTAATAGGGGATTAGATGATGTGACTTATTTGACTCAAATTTATGGATTTATTTAAATCAATAAGAGAGGAATATGATAAGAGGCTAATTAAATAATATTTTGATTTATTTAATTAAAAGGGATGGTGTTAGATTAAATAAAATAAGGTTTTAATTTATTTAATTTAATGGATAGACTTTAGAGATTTAATCAAATAAATTGATTATTTAATTAAATAGGGATAATTAGATCAGATGGATTGATTTAATTAGTACAAGAGAAAGTGACTTAATCAAACAAAATGATTTATTTAATTAAGAGACGAATATTGATGAAATTAATCAGATAGGGGAATTTGATTAAACAGTTAGACCGAGGGATGATTTAGGAAGAAACGATGTTAGTAAGTCAGGATCAGATGCATGATGTCAATCAGTATATTTTCGATGTCTATAGAACCCAAAAAATTGTGGATCTATATCATGTTGAGGATCATCTTGATCTTCTGGAAGACCCGTGTTCTACAAAAAAAAACATTTAGAATGAAAATTTATTATTTATTTCATGCAATAATTTATTTTTTTGTTATATATCTAATATTATAACATATGAGACGAAACCATAATCATATTACATCATATCAAAGTGCACATACCATAATAAAATTTCAAATTCCCTATCTAATACTTGAGATTGAGATTTTTAACCTTGAGAGATTATAACTTGGGCAAAAGGCATTTGATATGGCTATTATTTTCAAATACTTCAAGTGGGATGTACTCCGCATTTACGCCATTCCTCAATCTTCACTTGATGGCATCAAGGAATGGTTGAACTCCATGGATATAAAGTATTATGAAAGCAGAATGAACTTGAACTGGCAGCCAATTTTGAAGAGTATTATTGATGATCCAGATAATTTTTTTGAAGATGGTGGTTGGGAATTTTTTAATATGGAAGCTAGTCATTCTGATTCTGATAATTTAGAAGAGTCAAATCAAGGATATATGAACCCTCTGATGTAGAAGAGGAATCATAATCAAATTTCATGTAGCCACCATCAAGAGTGTTACAAGCCAACAAGATGGAGGGAATTCTTATATAAGGATAATTTTCAATGTTGCAGGTACCAGCTTTAATGCCAACTTCAATGGCAACATTGAAATTCCCTAGTAGTATTTATGTTAAGGAAATTTCCTTTAGATGCAAGGATTCAAAGAACATCAACCATGTGGTACAGATGATTAAATCCCAGAGATGATCTGTAGCAATGAAAGATTCTGAAAAGGTAGAGAGAGCTACATTGGTGACTCATGAGAAACTTCAGCTTTCAAAAAAAAATCCAATTAGGTTGGCAGATGTGTGGATCAGGCCAACATTTGGTGGAAGAGGAAGAAAGATGACTAGAACTTTGGAGGCCCACCATACTGGATTTCAGTATTCAACCATGAGAGTGAAAGAGATAGTTGATATCATGTATCAAAACATCATTCTTCTTGCCAGCGGAGAAGGAGATGATTACTTTGCTTCATTTTCATTTACATAACCATATCAGGGCATGGGAACCAAGAAGACCAAGGATGTCAAGTTTTATGTGGAGGTAATGGATGTGGTAAAAAATTTAGGAGGGGCAAGAAGGCAATGAAGAAGCAGTAGAAAGAACAATTACGAATGATACAAAGGCAAGAGAAAGAGAAAAAAAGAGAGCAGGCAAAAAAAATGAGGGAATTTGAAAAAGCAAGAAAGGGCCTGGATAGACAGAGGTGTTTAAGCAACCATTTGGATCCTATTGCAGAAAATTCAATTTTGAGGGACATGATTAATATTTATGCCCCTGCTTTTTCATCTGCTGCCAACTATCCAATCAGTAATCATGTTTGTACAGGCCAATTGCAAATGCCAATAACACCTGCTAGGGAGCAAACAAATGAAGGATCAAGATCAAACATGGCAGCCACAACTACTGATGGTCATTGCTCCATGCTTTCCACATGGAGGTTGTAGTCAGAATTCAAATGATTGTTAATGTGATTGTCAAGCAAACAGCTATATTGGCAGACTTGATAAACTAGATATAGAAGTATTTTGGAAGACTTGATATACTATTATTTTGGTAGACTTGATAAACTAGATATAGAAGTATTTTGGAAGACTTGATATACTAGTATTTTGATGTGCTAAATGTAGAAGTATTTTGGCAGACTTGATATACCAGATATAGAAGTATTTTGGTATTCAACCATGAGAGCGAAAGAGAGAGTTGATATCATGTATTAGAACATTAAGCATGCATTCTTCTAGCCAGTGGAGAATGAGATGATTACTTTGCTTCATTTTCATTTGTATAACCATATCAGGGCATGGGAACTAAGAAGACCAAGGATGTCAAGTTTTATGTGGAGGTAATGGATGTGGTCCAAACTTTAGGAGGGGCAAGAAGGTCAATGTATGATCCTGATGAAATTGAGGAAGAATAGCGAGAGAGGGACAGGAAAAATAAAATCAATACAGAGTTTCAAGGATTTGTCAAGCGAGTAAGTGAGCTTATATGGGAATAGCCTCATCTAAAATATTTTTAACTAGAGTTTGATATACCATTTAGAGAGATTGGTTTTCATGGAGTTCCTTTCAAATCCTTTGCTTTTATTGTTCCTACGGTAAATTGTTTGGTAGAGTTGGTGGAATTACCTTTCTTAGTAATCACTATTAGTGAGATTGAGATTGTTAACCTTGAGACAGTAGGAGTTGGGAAAAATGAATTTGATATGGCTATTTTTTCAAAGACTTCAAGTAGGATGTACTCTGCATTGATGCCATTCCTCAATCTTCACTTGATGGCATCAAGGAATGGCTGAACTCCATGGATATAAAGTATTATGAAAGCATAATGAACTTGAACTAGTGGCCAATTTTGAAGAGTATTACTGATGATCTAGATAAATTTATTGAAGATGTTGGTTGGGAATTTTTGAATATGGAAGCTAGTGATTTTGATTTTGATAATTCAGAAGAGTTAGATCAAGGATATGAACCCTCTGATGTAGAAGAGGAATCAGAATCAGATTTCATGTAGCCACCATCAAGAGTGTTACAAGCCAACAAGATGGAGGGAATTCTTATGTAAGGATAATTTTCATTAATGTTGCAGGTACCGACTTTAATGTCAACTACAATGGCAACATTGAAATCCACTAGCAGTATTTATGTTAAGAAAATTTCCTTTAGATGCAAGGATTCAAAGCACATCAACCATGTGGTACAGATGATTAAATCCTAGAGACAATCTGTAGCAATGAAAGAGTCTAAAAAGGAAGAGAGAGCTACATTAGAGACTCAGGAGAACCTTTAGATTTTGAAAAAAAATCCAATCAGGCTGGCAGACGTGTGGATCAAGCCAGCATTTGGTGGAAGAGGAA
The DNA here is from genome assembly GCA_007258455.2 of Sequoia sempervirens. Taxonomy (NCBI): domain Eukaryota; kingdom Viridiplantae; phylum Streptophyta; class Pinopsida; order Cupressales; family Cupressaceae; genus Sequoia; species Sequoia sempervirens. Next base: position 43,163,743 of record VDFB02058242.1, read on the forward strand.
GAAAGATGATTGGAACTCTGGAGGCCCACCACACTAGATTTTGGTATTCAACCATGAGAGCAGAAGAGAGAGCTGATATCATGTATCAAAACATTAAGCATGCATTCTTCTTGCCAGCAGAGAAGGAGATGATTACTTTGCTTATTTTTATTTGCATAACCATATCAGGGCATGGGAACCAAGAAGACCAAGGATGTCAAGTTTTATGTGGAGGTAATGGATGTGGTCAAAAATTTAGGAAGGGAAAGAAGATCAATGTATGATCCTGATGAAATTGAAGGACAACAAGAGAGGGACAGTAAAAATAAAATCAATAGAGAGTTTCAAGGATTTGTCAAGCGAGTAAGAGAGCTTATATGGGCGCAGGCTCATCTAAAAAATTTTGAACTAGAGTTTGATATACCATTTAGATAGATTGGTTTTCATGGATTTCCTTTCAAAGCCTCTACTTTTATTGTTCCTACGGTAAACTGTTTGGTAGAGTTGGTGGAATTACCTTTCTTAGTAATCACTATTAGTGAGATTGAGATTGTTAACCTTGAGAGAGTAGGAGTTGGGAAAAAGGAATTTGATATGGCTATTGTTTTCAAAGACTTCAAGTAGGATGTACTCCGCATGTATTCCATTCCTCAATCTTTGCTTGATGGAATCAAGGAATGGCTAAAATCCATGGATAAAGTATTATGAAAGTAGAAGAACTTGAACTAGCAGAAAATTTTGAAGAGTATTACTGATGATCCAGATAAATTTATTTAAGATGTTGGTTGGGAATTTTTGAATATGGAAGCTAGTGATTATGATTCTGATAATTCAAAAGAGTCAGATCAAGGATATGAACCATTTGATGTAGAAGAGGAATCAGAATCAAATGAGGAAGGTTCAGAAGATGAATCTCTTGTGGAGTAAGAGGAGGACGAAGAAGAAGAAGAAAATTTTGAAGAGGAGGAAGGTAAAACATGGGATGAATTAGAAGCTGAAGCCAAAAATGCATATAAGGAAAAAGGAGACGAGTCTCACAGTGAAGAGGAAAGGTGGCAGCAAAAGTTAAAAGCTACAGGGAAGTCTCAGGCACCTGATATTAGAGATTCAAGAGGAATGTCTGCCAAGAGGCATAAAGTCATATGAATTGAGTTCATCTACATCCTTCTACTATTTATTCATGCACATAAACGGTCATCTTGTAATCATAAGATTTGAGCTCTATTTACTCATCCTATGCATCAATAAACAACTCAACACAAGAGATGCAAATTGACATATTAACACAACAATATCCAACTAAGTTATTGAAACTTAACTATTGATACCTCATTCTCCATCCAGGTTACAAAATCGTTCCACTTTTTATTTTCTACATATTCTTTTCAAATTGCTTTGGATGGCATCCATATTTCTCCTCTTGTCAAAACATGGCACATGGACTAGTTAAACTAATTAATATGCAATCATTTACTTTTTCCAACAAAATAAAAAATATATATCATTTAACATATTAAATGTACTTACAAATGTACAAATCAAGGTCTGTAAACCTTTCTGGCCACTGTGATGCGTGGCACGAAGTTTCTCAAGCCTAGCCTTGGAGGCGTTGTCCTAAAACATATACTAATTCAATTTAACCATGCACAAATAAAATTTAAATATTGTTTAATAAATTTGATATAATCTTATGAGAAAATTCAAATACCTGCATACTCTCCTCACCGGACTTCCTCCCTACATCGGACTTCTCATATGCTTTTACAAGCTCTCTCCGTACTTTCACACTTACATCAATTGGCTTTTTTTTCTGCCTTAGCTCAGGGGGGATTCTTTTAATCTTCTTTATTTGGTTGCACTGAAATATCTTGCAGTTTTGAGACATTCATAGCTTTATCTTCTTTACAGACCAACCTGTGCCAAAATCAGTCTCCATGTCATGGATAACTGCTTTTTTCAGATGCATGGGTATCTTTGAGAATGGTAAATGTAGATGGTCTTTGAACCATTGAAGGCATGATTCCTTCAATCTATTCACAAACATTTTCCCAGCATTCATCATTCAGACTTCCCCTAAAACCACCTCGTATTCTATCTTTGTATTGTAGCTACCATTGCAAGATTGCTAACATGGTGTGGTGGAACTTTGTGTCCTAGGAGTGGAAGTCTCTGCTCCCTGTTCCACATTTTTAGAGTTTATTGTCACTGATTTCCTCCTGGATCTTCTGCTTGATCCAGGACTGGTTGGGGAATCAATTGATTCCCTATGAAACAATTGATTTGTTTGCAATGTTTGAGAGGCGTTAATAGATTGTTTTTTTGTGTATCTGGTAAGTGTTGTCCAATCCACATTAACCAATTTTTTCACTGCCTCTACCCCCAATATGGAAGCCAATTCATCTTTATCTTTGTTAGTCTCATGTCCATATATATATATATATATATATATATATATAATTATATTTCTTTTTTTAAATTTAGAAATAAAAAAGTAAAAAGTAAAATTCAAAGAAACAATGGAAACATTTACAAATCTATAAATTGACAATGAATTACCTCAGTGTGGCTAGAGTTTTATGTCAATGCTTGCTTCCCTCCATTGCTTGAAATTTTGAGGTGACCTAGGGAAAATTATTTTCATCCAGTCTGTGGAAGCAAACGAAGTACACATTGTCAAGTATGAAAGTTTTCGTCCAGTTTATGGTATGAAAGTTTTGTTTTGTGGGTAAATATGTTTGTTGGGTTTGCTTAGTGTTGATAACCTAGGGAAAATATGTTCACTCGATTTGCTTAGTGTTGATAACCTTATCATGAAAACTCTTTCATAATGCAATCTTGCACGAATTTTTCATGGCATCGGTGACTATGGCACGTCTGGGAAAAACCAAGTTGTTTATGCATTTATTTTCAGCTATTGCTCAGCAGTGATCGACCCAATTCCCAGATTTTCCCAAGAAGTTCACTATTTCCTTGATACCTAGGTTAGGGAAAGAATACGGAGGCATCCTCAATTCGTGCTATAATATTTTGAGCCAAAGCTCAAATGGGTAGGGTAAATTTTTTTGCTGGTTTCTCAAATATTTTACAATTTATAATGATGGGACAATTTAGAGGTTGCCTAGACAGGTTAGGCCACGAACCAATAAACAATCATGAATTCAAATGCAATACAAAGACAAATAAACAATCACGAATTCAAGCAATAAAAAAAATTGTAACCTTACCTATGGTGTCGTAAACTAATTCGAATTCCTCATTAAAATTCAACTTAAAGGCTGACAATCTGCATGAGTTATTTGAGGAGGAGAAGATCAGCAAGATAGCTAGTTTTTTGGTCAAAATTCATAAAAGAGGGTCCAACATGGAAAAGAGTTTGGAGATTCCTTAGCTTTTTGGTTGTCAATACCTTAGACCGATTGTTCTTGTGGACATTGTTAAAATATCTCATTCATTCATTCATTCATTAGTTGTTGGTAGCACCCTGCTCTCTTCCTTCACATGGCATTTTTCCCTTTTTTATCATCTGATTTCTTCCCTCACGCGAGAAAGTTTTCAATTTTTTATTTTGATTCATTATTCATGCTTTAGTCGGCATTAGTTAACGCCAACTTTAGCGCCAAATTTTTGCCATTAATATAAATTTTTTGGGACGTATAAGGCGACATCCAGTGCACCTAATTTAGTGCCTATTATTGTTGTATAGTGACTATTTTAATTATTGTGTATCACAGGACCCAAAGTGTTGGAAATAATTCCAACTCCTACCTTGTTTTTGTGACCACCGATGTCCCATGGCTCCTTCATCAGCTTGATGCAGTAGAGGAGTTTTTAATGTGGTCCCGCAAGGTGCTTCATCCTTCTCGGTAGTAGTGCAGTGAAAGCTTCTATGGCAGCATGCGAGTCTTCCTTCGGTTCCTAGCAGTGTTGCAATGACTCTCGTAGTCCCACAAGTCTTCTACCATTGGCATGTGGTAGTGTCGTAACCATTGTTGTCCTGCAACTCCTTCATCAACTCGATGCGGTAGAGCGATTTTTACCGTGGTCCCGCAAGTTGCTTTTTCCTTCTCAATGGTAGTGCAGTGAAAGCTTCTATGGCAGAATTTTTTATTCACAGAAGAGGCCATGGAAATAGATGAGACAACGGAATCTGCAGATACAATAGAGGTAAGAAGAGAAAGCAACCTCAACCAAAGGAGGAAGGTGTTTATGACTTAACTTAGGAAAAAATGATTTGATGGCATTTTGTGATACATCCATCTTTTTTCACATTATTATTGAAATTTATAATGTATTATCCAATCTTAACATAAATTAATGTTGTTGTTGATAATTTTAGATGGAGATTGGAGCAAATGCAGAGCTTAAGCATTCAACTAGCAAAAGAACAAGATATGTACGTGGACTTGGACCTAAAACTATTAAATCACGTAGATGACAGTGGGTGGAAGAGGATATGGCAATGGATACTGCAGGCACAAAAAATGATTGCACTGAAGAAGAGGTAGGTCAAGACTATAGTACATGGGATGAATACTTTGAGAGAATTGTTGTTTGTGGATGTTTTGTATGTCATGGAAAGAAACAATTCAAACAAGCAATTGTACAAAGATATTACATATATGACAAGCTTCTAGTCGGTAGTATGCCTCCTAAAATCGATTCAAATCCAATAGGAATTGTGGTGAGGAATTTTCCAATTTGATATAAATAACATGTATACTTCGTTTAAACATTGTTTTATATTATTTAAATAAATATTTTTTTCTTAATAGATACTTGCAGGATAAATTTCTTGGTTTAAAGTTTCTTGGATCACCAACTTCCTTCCTAGAGGGCAATGATTATTTATCATATGATACATCTAACAAAAACATGTGCCAATATACCAACTCGGAAGATGAGGAGTTGATGAAAACAAGTAACAGAACAAGAATCGGTGTGAAGATGCATAATTTGCTTAAAGACAAGGGGAAGGTGGACTACATACCCTATGAGAATGAATGTGATGGGGATGATGACTTGCCCCTGAGTTTGAGATCAATTTACAAAGAGACATTTGATCGTCGACTATATTGTGCTTGGCCTAGTGATCAACAACTACCTAGAGTGTACGAGGTGTTTCAATTTTGGGGATACAGCTACATGATACGACCCTCCAATATTCATGGAGTGAATCTAGGCCTCTTTATTGTCCAAAATGTACATGTGGGATCGAAACATAGAAACAATTCATAACAAACCACTAGGAGATTAATGCCATATTATGGTCCATCATATTACAGTGGTGAATGGAGAAGGATAGTAGAATATAAGCCTAGCATGTTAGCATATGGTCTAAATTCGAATATGTATACACATCGTCTCTAATTGTAAAGTGGAAAATAAATTAATAGAGGTCATCTTATGTATATAGATGGATGTGCATACACACACAAAAATATTGTAGGATTTATAAATAGTAGTAAGGGAAGGGACCCTAATGTAAGACCGAATTGTCAATTTGTTGAGGTTATAAATGATAAAGATGGAGATATGGAAAGAGAGGTTGATAGATTGATAATGGTTGAGGCTATTATGGACCTTACCAATGGGGATGAGTTATTGATTGATTACCCCTTCTTAAAATGCACTCTTGTGCGAAAGAAGAGGGAAGAACAAGGTCTCCCTAAGGATGTTCTTAAGGGAAGAAAACCAAAGAATAATAAATGAGTGTGGACTAATGTTTTCTAAACTATTTTTTCAAAATTGTGTTTTATAGAAATTATTGTATAAAAAAGGTAGTCTACAAATAGGATATGAAAAGTGTGGACAATGATGGTGCTGAAATTGAAAACCCTGATTCTGATGATATTACTGTTTTATGTCATTTGAGATAAAGAGCACATACAATTTTATATACATAGAAAATGAAGATTTGAAAGTAGTAAATTGAAAATGTAAACATTGTAAGATTTTTCCTTTAACAATAATTCACATACTCACTTACAAAAAAGGGTGAAGCATTTTTTATTCAAACTCTATTTTATTTAATAGACATAATACTAAAAGAATATTTACAAGTACAAGAATATATACTCTATTTCATAGAAAATAAGGAATGTTTTATAGAATATAAAAGTACAATAATAAATCATCATCATCATATCATTAATTAATACCTATTGCAATATCCTTAAATTGTTTAATCTTTGGTATGAATTGTTGGCAGAAAAAAATAGGATTACTTGGATGCTTCTTCCATTCATTTTGTATCAGCATATGTTCGTGAAGACACAAAATTTAATAAAATATTAATGCACGTAACTCACAATTATTTAAATAAGAAACTTTGTTAACTTTATTATTTTTAAATAGTTTCCATTTTTATGTTGAACATGTAACAAGGCAAAATAAGCTCAAATTTTCAAAAAAAATAGCAACTCTACCAACATCCACAATAAATTCTTTACTGTATCAACATATTCATTCACATAAGCACAGTATTGAGGCTCAATAACTGATATTGATTCAAATATAAGAAGAAATAAGTATGGAAAACATAAGAAAAATATAGAATGATAACACAGTCATGGAGAATCTCTAATAATAAGATGTTCTCCATTATATTGCTTCAATTGATATTAATAATAGGAGTCTTCAAAATGGAAATGATATATGATGATGATAATTTAAAACTAGGCCTTATTTTCCTATTTATATACAAAGCAACAAGCTACAGGCCTTTTACAAAAAGAAACGACCTTTCATAACTACTTCTTTTACTAACAACTATTTAATTAGCATAATTAAGGAAATAACAAGACTTAAGACATTTTGACATATGGTTCCATTATTCAATTTAGAAGACCTGTGATCATTGATCTGGAAAAGTCTTCCTCTCCATGATGAATTTCCAAATGCTCTCACCTCAATGTCTTATTCTTCTGAAACCAAATACTTTTCCTCCCACTGATACATCGTAAAATCTGATGGCCACCTATATTCCTGGATCTTTTGCATGTTTACAAGATGAGTTTTCCATCAACTATATATTAAAATTCCTTTGTATCATTGACAAACTTTAGGTATCCCGCATCAAGAACAATCAACCCATCCATGATCTAATTTAGCCTAGGAAGACTAGTATCATCATCCTCCTGTATATGAGTTACGCACTTATGAACAACCTGACTAAATTATTTCTTCCACTTATCCAAGCCCTCCAACTGATCACCATCTCTCACGATTTTAGGTATATACCACTTTTTTCAAGTATGGAATAAATCCATTCATGTTACAATCTTTTTATCAAACCCTTGTACATACTAAAATTCATCAATAATCATCCTCACAATTTGTTCAGTTGGCTCTAATGTTGTGGGTACATCAGGACTTCTTTGTAGAACTTTGCATAACTTAGCCAAAGTGTGGTGAATAGGCTACCACCTTTTGAACAAAGTATCTAATAAAAGAATATGTGTCTTTATTTGTTCCATTGCCTGTTGAAGTGTTTTATAACTATCATGCACATTCTCTAGTTTATCCATAATTTATTTTATCCTATGTTCAAGAATCTTTTCCATAACTTCACAAATTTGTCTTTTCACTTCATCTTGGGTTTGATTGTTGGCCTTCTTTAGATCATCCACTTCCTTCTCTAGAGTTTTAACCTATTTTGTAGAAATATCCTTCACAATATCCATTGGAGCAATACAAGGCCTATATAACACCATCTCCTTACTTTGTGAGGGTCCTACTCCTCTTAATTGTTCTTTCAATTTGACATTCTCCATGAACAGTTTATTAACTTCATCATTTAGGAACTTTTGTTCCTTTTCATACTCCTTCAATCTATCTTCTAATCCCCTAGCAGTTGCTTGAGTGAACATGGCCAAATGCATGGTCATTGTGGATGCCTCCAAAGAGGTGGTATCTTGTATTGTCCTTACCATCGCTGCCCCTTTCCTCCCTTGAATTACATCCAATAATTTTGGTTTCTTTGTATTTTTTTGTTTGATCCATATGGCCAGGGTTTCAATCTTTGTGTTATACCCAGTTCCACTCACACCTTCATCAGATTCAAATTTTGCAACTAGCATTGGATCTTCCTAAGCCCGCACTTGATCAAGTAGAAACATTTTATTTAATTCCAAGCTAGGGAAAATGAGCATATTGCTCTTCAAAACCATTTCTCTAGCCTTTTGGGGGCTAATGTCAATGTTTTCAACTCCTAATTCCTAGAAAGTTTGTGCTACCATTTCATTTTTCTCTAATTCTTCAATTCCTGCTTGAGTTGATTCCATCCTCTCTTGAAATTCTTTTATCTTCATCTTCATCTAGAAATCCCTAAACTCAGGAGTCTTAATGAATTCATCGTCTTCTTTGAATCTCTTGGCTGCAATTTCTCTTTCATCTTCATGTACCTCTATACTTGTTTTTTCTACATCACCCATCCTTTCCTCATGTTTATGGGTACTGGTCTCAAGGATGGGTTGATCAACTTCAATATCACCTTTCAATGATTGCAATAATGTAGCCACTTCCTCAATATCGCCCACCTCTTTAGTATCCTCATAAGGTACTAACTATTCAATGCTTCTTGTCTTCTATCTTTTGGGAGGTAACTAGGTGAAGCCACAATAGTGGTTTACAATTGAAGTGAGGAAGGAAAAATCACAAAAAATCAATGCATGGAAAAAAACTTGATTTTAGGGGTTCGTACGAACCTACTAGTTCAACCGAACCCATTAGGGGTTTGCTAGAACTTGGGTTCGGGCAAACCCTTTTAATGCTTTCCCGCCAAAAAATCCAACAAAACCCCTTATAAAAGGGGGGTTCGAATGAACCCTGGTTCAAGCGAACCCCCCTTATTCCTCATCCCCGAGACACAGAAAAACCCTAAATTTTGCACTTTGAAGCTCGGGTTGTGGATGAAAATGGATGAATCTTCACAAACCCAACTGGAATCAAGTAGTCCTTAGAACGAGCTATCCAATGAATATAATTTTAATATGTTTTGGTTTTATTATGTATTTGTTTTTTTAGTTTTATTACACATAGGTTTTTCATGAAAATGAAGGTCTATGTTCTGCACATGTGGAAAAATAGCAGATTATCAAAAAAAATTAATAAATATGAGTGCACCAGATATTGAAGTCCTTAATCCAACAAAAAAAAAGGAATTTCAATAAATACAAAAAAAGTTGTGTTATCACGTTAAATTACTATATCGATTGTAGTTGGTTTGACTTGAAACTTGATTAAAGAAAAAAATTCAATAAAACTATCTACCCAAGTGGAAGCACTAGATATTAGAGTTAGAATCTAAATTCAAAAGAATTAGAATTTTATCCTTCATGGAAAAAATTATGCGTTATCGGTGTGCATCACTTTTAAAATTTGTTGTTTTTGAAAAATCAGTTTTCATGGGAGATGGAAAAAGAAGTGCAATCTGATTCCAAAATTTTGAAAAAAATATTTTTAGAATCTACAGACAAAATGTGATGAGACTCTAGTTTGTATCATCTTCAAATTCTTCACGATTTAGCCTCTATAGGTGCCCGAATGTGAATATTTAGTTAAAAATAATAATTTTAGTGTCCAGTTTGGCCAAAAATTGTAAACCACTATTGTGGGATCACCCAACTGCTCCATGGGAGGCTTAGAGATTTCACCTGGGGTATGCTCTGCAGTTGCACCACTATGATGTTCTTCGAGATATGCTTCCTTCTTTCTGTACAATTCTTCAAATCTATCAATTATCAATTCTATCCTCTTGATGGGATCCTTTTCCTTAAAAAAGTATCCTAGGAAATCCTTGGACCTCTGCTTCATCCTTTCTTCAACCTTCTTCAAATATTCCCATTTTTTTCCTTCTACTAAATACATCATTATAAGTAATGCAGTTCCTTATGACATCTTCTTCAAAATCCACTTGGTGTGGCACTATCATTTTGGTAAGAAGATTGTGCCTTATGTTGTTCATATGATTTTCAGGGTCAAAGGCTCTTTCTTTTCTAGATTTCAATGCATATATTTTCTTCAAATAATACTGTAACTCCTCTAGTGTGTCTGAGCCTACAGTCCAATCTTCATACTTGGTTTGGTTTGGCAGGAAAGTGCCTTTCTTCTGCTTGTGCATTACATCTTTCTCCATCCACATCATTTTTCACATAAATTCAAGAAATGTTAATCTGAGGGGCACAAATTTTGGCAATATGTGTGGAGCAATAGGGCATCCATAAACTCTTATTATTGTAACTTCCGAGAGGAAGAACCAATCTCCAAAATTGTGTGTATGACCCTGCTCTGGTCTTAAAGCTAAAGGTATCACTAGTTGCAATATTTTGGTTGGGAATCTTGGTATTGCATACCCAAGAACTCGAAGGATTATGTGTACAAAGTCTTTGTAGAATACAACAAAGCTTGAATTATTGCACCAACTGTCCCAAATATAGCACAATTTCTAGACAAGTGTGGAATTCCCTTGCTCGTCTACGATAGCCAAGTCCATTCTTTTAGTCCATTGGTCCCTATTCTAGTACAATATCAAATGACACAATAGGGAATAGTGTTTGAATGTAATCGGTGCTCTATCCTCTATAACTTGGGAGAATTCATCATCTAACATCTTCTCAAGGTATGAAGCAAAGTCATATTCAATATTAGTTTTAGGGTTTTGAATTCTCATGGCCATCATCATTAGGCCTAGTGGCATTTTATCTTGAGCATATATCCCCAACACTTGGCAAAGAGCTAAATATGTATTCACAAAGTAATACTGAAAATATATCACATTAAATGGTTCAATAGTGGTAGTAGAGATGGGGAATGTTCTATTACCAATGCCTCTTTTCATATATAGGGGTACCTCATCACTTCTATAAGTCTTTTTTAACCTAGCATAATCCTCACTTTTCTCCAAGTCTATCTTGGTCAAAGCCTACTTGTTTAAGCCAAAACACTCAATGATGGCTTTTCTGGTTACTTCTACCAATACTATGCCATTTGGAAACCTTACTATTTTGGTAGCTAAGTGATAGTGTTTGGCTAGCAATCTGATAAATTCTACATCAACAAACATATTTGGGACAATCAACCTTGCTATATCCAACATCCAAGCATTTGACACTAGAATCTTCTCATTTCTCTTACTGTAAAAATACCAAAATAGGTCCCATCCAGATTTGGAAATGAGGGCATCCCTACAACTTTATGCAGTGACCACGAGAAACTTTGTATTACCCTCTTTAGTAGACCCTGGAAGTATATCTAATATGGACTGATGGAGTGGTCTCTTCTTTACTTTAGGTTCTTCATCTTTAATTTTAGGCTAACTATCTTTTACTTTTGATTGTTTTCTTTTAGGAGGCATGTTTCAATTTTCTCTACTATGGCTTTAGATGACAAAACCTTGAAAGATTTTTTATATTAACAAAGCTCTTTCAGAGAGTTTTCATGCACTTACCTGAGTATTTCATGCTTGCAGGACTTCTTCTTCTCATATCCTTAGCTCAGGCCATGCTAGTGCACTGCAATTGAGTGTGATATTGGGAAAACTCACTTATCTTTGGATGGTGCAATATTCAGTCATATTAGTTTTGGAAACCCTTAATAATTTAATAGCATTTAATTTTGGCAACTGATGTGATTTGTTGTAAATTGTAATGATGCCACGTTTACTACACTACTGCTTTGCTCAAGGCTTCTTGTTGTGGGGTTGTGGTGTATACCGCTCTATCGCATATGTTGCTCACCTTCCCAACAGTATAGCAGTGTATGCTTTTGATCATTACTTGAAGAGTGTCGATGAGACAATCGTATTTGTCTTACTGATATCTCAATGTCTCATCGACATTAGATCTTATGTTCCTCTGATGTTGGTTGTCAATGTCGATGAGACAAGTTAATATCTCTTGTTGATATGCCACTATCTTATCGATATTTTCCTTTGGCAATATTTCTTTATATATCAGTGTAACTTTGCCATGTCAGGGAGACTTGTGATTATCATTGTGGTATAGCAGTGTTTTTCCCTTCCCTTCTATTGTTTACTACACTATCATCTTGCTCAATGCTTCTTGTTGTAGGATTGCAGTGTATACTGCTCTACCACATAAAAAATGCTCACCTTCCTGGCGGTATAGCGGTGTATACTTTTGATCATTACTTGAAGAGTTTCGATGAGACAATCTTATTTGCTTATCGATATCTCAATGTCTCATCAACATTACTTCATTATATCCAAGAGTTGTGTTTCGCTGCGCACTTGTAGATAAACTTTTTGATGTGACATAAGCGATTCTCTCCTCGATATGCCTGTATCTTGTTGACATTTCACTGTTTTACATCATTGATGAGACATAAATAAGTCTCTTCAACATAGGGGTGTCTAAATCAGTGCTAAACCCGAAGCTCAAGTCAGAGCTAAAAGTGATGCTACACTCGAAGCTAATATCAGTGCTAAAGATGATGTTACTCCAAATGCTAATTAGCGCCTAAATTAGCACCAAATTATACTGATCAATGCAATAAATGCCAAAAATTGCGCTATCCTGATAAATATTGCTGATGTTTTCAAAATTTTGTCAAAAAATACATTAAAACAGTGGGTGGAAGCAAAAAATGAAGCAAAAAGTGGAGCAAATCATAGGGATTTGTTGTAGTGGGCTGAGGGTAAGCTCTCTTTTTACATCATCATAGTTGTTGTGGAGGGAAAAATACCAAAACAAGGTTTGGCTTAGGCAAGCTCCTATACAACACAACCCTTCCCCCTCTTTCATGTGTGCAGATTACAAATTTGAAGTGGATTGGAGGAAGATTAAAGACTTAATTTCTCATTCAATAATTTGAGTCCTACAAGTCATCAAATCAAGGAAAGTGGATTTTATTAGTAACAAACAAAGTTTTGACCTATGATTCCATAAGAGAAGAGAAAACAAACCAAGAGTAATAAGAAAGTGAAATCAGATCTTGAGTAGTTATTTCCCAATCTAGGATGCCTAATGCCCTTGTCTAGCTATTTCAAGCCCTAAATTTATATGATAGGTTCCTCTATGTCTGCCCTCTATTGTTTTGAACTTTTTTTTTGTTTATCAGTTTTGTGTTTTCCAGAAATCTCAATAGTTTTTCATTTTCATAATTAAGCTAGGAACATCATTGCATCATCAAACTCAGTCAATTAATAATCCATTAATCATATCAACACATCAACCCAACAAAGGATTAAAACCCTGATCCACCATTTTGGATCTTCCATTGAGGTTTGTAGACAAGTGGGTGTTGAGATCACTTTTAATCCCCCTTTCCCTTTTGTGATATTGGAACTAGTGTTCTTTAGGTCCTAGATCCTTTTCCCAATATCACACCCACATTTCATATTATTTGATTTTTTAAGGTTCTATGTGTAAGTGCTTCAAATTTTTAGTCCAACTGTGACAAACTTTGATTTTCAAGAAAAACACTTCCACTCTTTACCTAAAAAGTGGACCCAACTTCTTGCACTTACCCTTGAATAAATATTTTTTAATTAAATTTTGAAAATTGTATGTACTAGAAATATAATTATTTTAATGAGATGAAACTTTTTGTGAACTATTATCCAAATTTTAAGATATTATATCATCTCAATATGGAATCTCTCTAGTGTATCACATTTTAAAAAATTAATAAATTTAACTACCTTTCTTGAGAAGGTAATCAACCTTATATTTTGGTGATAATGACCTACTTTTAGTAAAAATAAAAAAACTATAAAGATTAATTATTTAAAATTAAAAATTATATTTTTGAAAACTACATTTATAGCTCTATAAAAATATATTTTTAAAAATATTATTTATGTGAGTAGGGGTTGTGAGACCACTATATTTTTCAAATAATTTCATTTTTTGGTAAATTGGCTCCAAAGTGATTCTAAATATGTAATTGCTAGAAACTTCTAGTTAAAAAATATGCTATTATCTAATTTAACTAGAATTAATCAAGTTAGAACATATGTTTGACCAAATTTGACTTTTAGTTGAAAATGTTTAAATTTATTTATGTTGATAAGTTGGCCTAAAGTGGGACACAACTTCGAACTTTCACCTTCACCAAAATACTTATTTATAGATTGCCTCAAATTTTGACACTCTATATGCTCAACTTGTTTGCAACTCTTCTTTTAAGTCTAACCTCTCACACTCACTTTTTATCAACTATTATATTGCCTCACTTGCAATGCTCTATATGAATTAGGCGATATATTTTCTCTTAAATCTTACTTATTGCCTACTACAAATTGTCTCATATTATATTATCTATTTTCTCTAGGATTTCAACTTTGTTCCTCATGAATATGGTATTGATTGCCTTATTTGATGATCTACTTACAAACTCTTTGTGAGTATCTTGAATTTGGTGCTCTATCCACAAACTATCTTAGTTTGGTGATATATCAACAAGAAGAAACTTCCTCTCTCTTATGATTTCAAACCTTCACTCTAATACAAACTAATGTAATCATAAGTGAAGGGCCCAATAAAGGATAGTCCACCTCACACATTCTATGCATAATGATACTCAAACATATTTTCATTTCAACCAACTTGATTCACATATAAAAAATCAACAATTAAAATTACATCATCAATCTCTACAACAATGGGATTGCCACATGCTAGGCCTCAACCATTTCATTATGAATTTCAATTTTTGAAGGATATTGCAGTACAATTCTTAGACTTGACTCAATGCCCAATCTCCAATTTGGTTGATTTTAAATGACTGTGATTTATGTTTATTTAGAATCTTCTCTCCATATGAATGATCTTAGTTACCCACAAGGTGGAGTAAAACCCAATGCCTCATAGAATATGTAGATGTCTAAACATGTAGTCCTAAAGAACCTTTTGGAATAAGTGTGACAACGATGGATCAATATATCTCAACGTGGTCTACATCATAAGACCTCCTAGGCCCAATGTACCTTGTAACATGTTAGTTTTCACAAGCTTTAAGAAGTTGGCACAAACCTCAAACAGTGAATTTGAATGTTAATCGATTATTTTGTTGAGCTTAGTAAAGGATTAAAATTTAATATATAATTTTTTTTATGGAGATGAGAAACTACTAGAAATTGAATATGGCATTTAAGTATCAAAGTAGAACATATATTTTCTAATGTAAGGTAATATTGCAACTACAATGAAATGTTGTAGGATTTTAGATGACTAACTCGTCACTAGTATGTAAATATAAAAGTAAAAATAAATAAACAAGTAAAAGGAAATATTTTGGTTGATGCAAGATTTCTCTTACACCTTTGGATGCTCTCTTGTCACAATGATTGGCCCATTCCATGAATCATTTTCAAGATTTTGAGCTTCTTCATTGGTTTAAATAGTAAATATTTTTAAAGTTTGGTAATATTTGTATATATAACAATTGGCTAAATTTTATTCCTTTTTTTTATGCAGTATTTTTTTTATCACCTTTTTTTTGTGAAATATTGCTAATATATAAAGCATTTTCTAGAATTTATACCCATATTTTTTTTATATCTAGTATTTTGCTTATGATTGTCACTTTTATGTTTCTTTGACAATATTTTAATAGATCTTAATATGCCAATTTTGTATATTCTTTACCAAATTTAGATGTATTAGATTTACCATATTGTTCTTGGATATGTGTGTATATGTTTGTAGATATATGCTTAAACATATGACTGTGACATGTGGGAAATATTTGAAATCATATCATTGTTATTAAGAGGTAATGGCTAATGATGATAATAATTATTTTAATAGTTTTTTGTAAGAGAATTATTTTAATGATTTGAGACAAATAATCTATTACATGTGCTCAAGCCATATGGATGTATGCTTTAGTTTAGATTGTACAGGATAATAAAATATGTTACTATCAACATACTAATTACTCTAGTAGAATATTGAGTGACCTCAAATTGTAAGGATATGGAGTTCAAGTCTTCATCAATTTTAGTGAAATATTTTTGTGTTGGGTTATAGTGGGCATGCAAGGGGTCATTCATGATGTATTTGGTTTTTACATGGATTTTAGTTTTTAAAAAATTGCTACTTTGCAATAAGGATTGTATTTGTTTCTACACAGGATTACATTTAGACGAATAAGAAATTTAATTAGTTTAGTACACATAGATTACAAGCAAGATTCTCATAATGTTATTACAAAACATATAGAATTATTGCAATGATTTCCATCCTACAAACAATTGATTTTCAAAATTACATAAATTTTGTATTATCTTCCATCTAATTAAAAATCCAACTATAAATAAATCAATTATCTATAAAAAAAATCGTTGTAATAAAAAGACTATCAACATGTCCATTAAACTTATGATCCGATTAAAAATATTTAAAAATATAAAATGAAAAAATAAACAAAATCTTAAAAACAATACTTAATAATTTTAGATAAAATGTAGGTACTGAACGACATTTAAAACTGAAAAAAAAATTGCGATGAACAGGAGACCCATAACAATGTGTGATAAACAAATGAAATGCAAAGTTTCCTTAGATATTGTTTGTTAGCAAGTCTAGAGGCACGTGCAAAGATATGGAAAATGTGTTGAAATTAACTGTTTTATGCCAAGACGAAGGCTCTACCTAACCAAAATTAAAAAAATCTGCGACGAAGTGCAGACCCTGTGTTATCACTGCCAGTTGTGAAGCCGATCGCAGCGAGCTGTCACTGTCGATAATAAAAATTGTCAGTGATTCTTCAACAAAGATAAAAGAAAGAGATATTAAAGGGTTGTAATTAATGGGTTGAATATAATTGGTGACAGGGGTTACGTGTTTTTAAATTCAAGTTTTGGAAGTATGATATAAAAAATGAGTTAGTTGGAACTCCCTCGTAGGGTTAGATCGATACCTATTTCTGATGCGTAAGGGATTGAATCATCATTCCAATTTTAAGTGATTTCTTGATATGGTTTCAAGCCTTCTTGCAGGTATTGCGAGGGACGACGAATACTCGGAGCAAAGCTCTTTCTAAAGCTTATCGGCTATTGAATATACAATCTGTCAAACCCTATCTTCGAAAGAAAATGGCTGACATCCTATGTTTTGTATGCCTTGTTCTTGTGCTGTGGAAAGCTAGCTGCCTATTTTTGAGGGCCAAGCGCCGCCGTTACCTGGCCTCCCTCTCTCCGACACAGGACGCCCTGCTTCTCTACAAGCTCACCAATTATGTCGAATTCGGATTCCTCTGCCACAATGCTCTTGAATTCGCACTGTTCAGAACATTTGCCATTCCCTCCATTTCCAAATTATTACAGTCTACTCAACAGTTCTGCCCGAGCAGTGTCCTCAAACGCTACGATGACACGGATATTCTGACTCAGGAATTCGTGCTGCATCACGTCGACAGCCGCAGGGGCTCTCTTGCCATTCGACGCCTCAATTTCATTCACGCCCAGTACAAAATCCCTAACGCCGACTTGCTCTATACTCTCTCTATGTTCGTCCTGGAGCCCATCAGATTTACAGCCAAGTAAGCCTTCGACATTCTTTTTTTCCCTTTTTTTGGGGTGGGGGGTAAGGGGATTGGGGGTTTTCTGCTGTAGAGGACTTATTTGTGTTTACTTTCAGGTTCGGTTACAGAAATTGGACGGAAGGGGAGAAGCAGGCGCAATTTGTAGTGTGGCATGACATTGGAAAGCGCATGGGCATCAAACACATCCCGCACAGTCTGGAGGAACTGGAGGCGTTTAGCAGGCAATACGAAGCCCAACACATGGTGTATTCAGAATCGAACAGAGTGATTGGGGATGCCACGCTGAATCTGCTATTATCAAAGGCGCCAGCGCCGATCCGCCCCTTCGCCAGACGGATGGCCTATGCTCTGTTCGATGAGAAGCTTTTGAAGGCAATGGGTTACCCTCGTCAACCCTACTGGCTGGTCTGGAGCGTGGAAGGCATGATAAGGTCGTGCGGGGGCACGCTTGTGCGGTGGTGTTTGCCCCCGAGGCCAATGCATTGGTCAACGCAGAGGATTCCATTGCAAGAAACAGAGGAAAAACAGGAGGTATATAAACTGAGATACGACGACTACAAACCGTGCATATATCCGAATGGATATAAAATCGCGGAGGTGGGAAATGCACCAGGCGGGCGAGTGGGCAAGACCAGCCAGGGAAGCTTGTTATGTCCCTTAGGCTGCTTTCCTCAGAACAAGATTTCCTGAACTCAGATTGCCTGCGGGTGCGTTGTAATTTGTCGGCAAGATATGTGTTGTTTATTTCATCTTCCTACTCAAACACATGCTCGGCTCCTTCATGTGTTTTATTTTTCCTTATTTTTAGCAGCAAAATTATTTGAATCCTTTTGCACGGCCTATTAAGCCGCAATAATGAAACTTTTCATCGTGTCGACATGATCAGATTCGGAACAATAAATGCCTTTTGTTTAAGATTTTATGGATTCTCTACACAACTGAAGATTTTGTGAACGTGAAGCGCACATTGATTTATTTTTTTAATGTAACGTCTTTAATGATAAACATGTTTTAAATTAAAAGATCTCTTATTTAAAAGTTTAAATTACTCGGAAAAAAAATACAACAAATATTAATTTAAACTTAGGTAGTGGCCTGTATGTTTCTCTTGAACCTACTCAAAGACCGTTCGCAGTCCGAGAAATTGGGCATTTGTTTTGTTCGTCCAAGGTATAGGGTTGGGCTCAATAAAAAAATAAATGAGTAAATCTGAATTTGAATAAATTAAATATAATATTCAAATAGTTTTTTTAATAGTCGACAGTCGTTAAATGTGTTAAGAATTGGTTTGTTAGTGTGTTCAAATTTTTAAGTTTGGGAAGATCAATGTCTTAAAATTTGTGAAATGATTATTATTTATTATGGTTCAAGTTTTTTATATGAAATAGCATGTAGAACTAAACTTTGTAATTGTGTAATTGAATTAGTAGGGAACATATGATTATAGTAAATTCACCTTAACTCATTCTACCTATGTCTAAAGACAAGTGATGTGTGCAAATAAGATTAAGGAATTTGTTAAGTGAGCATGATATTCTCCTCAATCATACTTTAAGGTAGACCAATTCAACGACCATGAACTAAGATTGAAGACAACAGACAAGGGTGCAATATGTCCAGGATGATGTATACTAATGTATTCTCTAATAATACAATTAGAATCCTTATGTTGTTGCTAAGATGTTGTGCAAACAAAATTGCACATGTTGTGTGATTCCAAATGCAATAATGAATGTTCTTAAATATCATAACTTAGCACATAAATCCACACAAATGTGCACTAGGCTGGCTCATGATAGCTCATAAAAAGATTGGTAAGGATTTAAATCTGAATTTTGAGATTTAAAAGTTCCAAAAATAACTTGGGTTAATTTTGCACCTATAAATTTAATTGAAGATAGCAATTAAAAGATGATTAATGATGAGGATAGGATAAGGTAAAGCCATGAGCCAAATTTCACACAATAATATATCACTTATAAAATTGTTATTGTATAAAAAAATTATTGTAATCAACATATGCCCAAAACATAAAGGAAAAGAATCTAAGTATGTTATTTTTGGCATTAATATTGTTAACAATGTGTGCTTAAGAGTAGCTTGTTGAAACTATTATTTGGACACGTCTACATTAGACCTTTTCATGCTCACCTCATAACTATTTCAAAGTAAAATCAGACTACCATTTGAATGTGGGTAACATTATTAATTTCAAATGAAAGTCAATTTAACGCCATTATAACTATTTTCTAATTTTAAATATTAAACTTATTTTAAATAATGTATAAAAAGGAATGAATCATTTTTAGATTAAATAAATAAATATAAAAATATAAGTAAAATTAATCTAAATTAGCATTACAAGTGTCTTGGGGCTTTAGCTCCTCATTCCAAGTTCTACCTTTCTAAAGATACGTGGCAATATACAAATGTGTGTATTGTTCTCTATATTTGTAAGAATTTTTAGGTAAATGTTGCAAATTCAATTTTAATTCAAAGATTTGTATTTGCATGAATATCAATTAAGTATTTCCAGTCAAAAATGACAAGTGGCCATTTTATTACCCTGTGAATTGACTTTTCATGCACAGTGGTTTTCTTTTTAAGAAATGATGTCCACTATTAGTGATAAGTTGTAATGATAAATCAAGTCATTTTGTGGTCCTCTTATAGGCCATGATATATGTCTAATTATTTTATTGAATTACTAAATTGTTCATTCATTAATAATTGATTTATTTTAAAGTGGAGAAAATTTTATGTAATGAGTTTTAAGTAAATTATGATAGAGCATCCAGAATCTGGATCTGCAGATAAAGAACCCTTCACATGAACCAGTCGATGATCAATTCATTAACACTAATGAGGTTTTATAATGTACAAAAGCCTTGTGAAAAAGGCACGAGGAAAAGATGGAGAGATAGCAAGAAAGTAGGTGACCGCCCTCCATCAATGCACAGACCAAAAACAATTAAATGCAACTACTACACTAAATGCAAAGTTGGACTTAAGAGCATGCAGCAAAATAAATGTGCACTCCAACACCCCCCCTTAAGTGCAACTTAGGGAGAAAAAGAAAATGCAATATGCAATATGAGATGCATTATAGGTCCCGACAATAAAGCCTTGTTAGGTACCTATGTACAACTACAATGCAATGAACTACAAATCTCTCATAACCGGAGAAAAGGAGAAAAACCCTGTGGGAGAAAACTCCTCTCCAAAAGAGAGAACAAAAGTGAAAGGAAGGAGGACTCCTTAAGACCCCCCAAGGACAACTTCCTTCACCCCTAACATCGATCGCAACTGAAGATAGCGAGGAGATGCCAAAGGTTTAGTGAAGATTTCTGCAACTTGTTACGCCGTAGGCAAATACTCCAAAGCAAGAACACCATCTTGAATGAGTTGCCGAATGAAGTGCATGTGGATTTCAATATGCTTAGTGCGTTGATGTTCCACTGGGTTGTGAGAAATATGAATGGCACTTTGGTTATCACACCAAAGAATAGTGGGATGATCAAGAGGAAAGCCAAACTCAGCCATCAACTGTCGAAGCCAAAGAACCTCTTGACTAGCCAAGACAGCTCCTCGATACTCAGCCTCAGTTGATGATAATGCAATAGCAGTTTGCTTCTTGCAAGACCAAGCAACCGGACCAGAACCAAGACAGAAAACAAAGCCAGAAGTAGACTTTCTATCATCAACATCACCAGCCCAATCTGAGTCAGTGAAGCCCACAATCTCAGTAGCACCTGATGTGTAGTGAATTCCAAATTGTGTAGTGCCCTGAATGTACCGTAAGATCCGCTTGGCGGCCTTCCAATGACTCTCATGAGGATCTTGAGAGAAACGAGAGACAAGACCGACTGCAAAGGAAATATCAGGACGACTATGTGTTAAGTACAAAAGGCTGCCAACCAACTGCCGATACAAAGTAGCATCAACAGCTGGAGTAGTGCAATTGGTTGACAAAACAACACCTGACTGAAAAGGAGTAGGGGTTGGCTTGCAATCAGCCATTCCAAACCTTTGAAGCAAATCAAGAGCATACTTCTGCTGGAAGATAGAAATACCGGTAGAAGACTAATGGATTTGAAGACCAAGGAAGTAATGCAACAAACCGAGATCTGTCATATCAAAACGCTCCATCAAAGCTTGTTTAGTATCCTCAATCATGGCAGGAGAACTCCCTGTGAGAATCAAGTCATCCACATAAAGAACAAGAATGAGAAGATCCCCCCCATGCCTTTGAATGTAAACTGTAGGATCGGAGTGACATCTAGTGAATCCAGAAACAAGCAAGAAACTATCCATCTTCTCATACCAAGCTCTAGGAGCCTGTTTGAGACCATACAATGAACGTCGGAGCCTGCAAACAAGTGAAGGGTCTTGCACAAAGCCAGGTGGCTGCTCCATATAGATCTCCTCATGAAGATCACCATGCAAGAAAGCACTCTTCACATCCATCTGATACACTGACCAACCCTGAGATGCAGCAATAGAAAGCACAAGGCGTATGGAATCCATCTTTGCGACAGGAGCAAAGGTCTCAGAATAGTCAATACCCTCAACCTGAGAAAAGCCCTTAGCCACTAGACGAGCCTTATACTTATCAATAGAACCATCGGATGCAAACTTGGTACGATACAACCACTTGCATCGAACCAACTTTCTTCCTTTAGGAAGAGAAACCAAATCCCAAGTATGATTCTTCATCAAAGAAGAATACTCCTCTTTCATAGCATTATCCCATTCCGGAACACCCGAAGCATCTGAAAACTTCTGAGGATCAGTACAAACTGCATGACTCAAAAGACTACTACCTGAAGTGCGGGAACGAGTGGAACGTGTAGCTATGGGATCACCTACAAGGGAACCAGCATCCTCAAGAAGTGTACGAGCCCATAAAGGTCGACGGGGTGCAGGTGGAGGAGAAGGAGAAGATGGAGTAATATCAACAACAAGATCGATACCATCATCAGGAACAACATCATTACAAGCATCATCATCATCATCTGGAAGCACAACATCCTCTGAAGAAGAACTAGGAAGAAGAGAGGGAGAGGCTTGTGATGGAGAATCCTTCGAAGTGAAAGACTCATCAAATTGAACATCACGATGAAAATGAACCTCTCGAGTGACAGGATCAAACAACCGATAACCCTTCACATCCTCACAATAGCCAACAAAAATGAACCGTTGACTTTTCTTCTCCATTGCCTTGCGCCTACCATCTGGAATGAATGCCCATGCATCACTCCCAAATACTCGAAAGTAGGAAACCTTGGGCTTGACATGAGACCAAGCCTCCTCGGGAGTCATATTCTGCACTGCCTTATGGGGCATACGATTCTGAATGTAGTTGGCACAATTGACAGCCTCTGCCCAAAATGCGGGAGCCATGGATCTAGATTGTAGCATACAATTGGCCATCTCCCGTAAAGTTCTATTCTTCCGCTCGGCTACACCATTCTGTTGAGGAGTGTATGGCACTGTGTGTTGATGAAGAATACCCTTAGTACAACAAAATTCTTGAAACGCCTGATTGACATACTCCCCCCCATTATCTGTGCGAATCTTTTGAAGGGAATGTCCTGACTGCTTCTCCACAAATGCAAGGAAGGTCATGAAATGTCGAAGAACCTCATCCTTGTACTTCAAAAAATACACCCAAGTGCGCCTAGAAAAATCATCAATGAAGGTGAGCACATACTTGGCCCCTGAAAAAGAAGGAGTGGGGAATGACATGAGGTCACTATGCACCAACTCAAGGGGTGTCGAAGCACGTGTGGCCATACCTTTGGGAAAAGGATCCCTATGATGCTTGCCAAGCACACAACCTTGACAAACTCCATCTGAACAAGAGATCTGAGGTAGACCAATTACCAAATTTTGTGTGCTCATCTGCTGAAGATATTTGTAATTCAGGTGCCCAAACCGTTCGTGCCAAAGCTTGCTTGTAGAATCTGCATGAGCAATAAGGGATGATCCTGATGAAGACTCAAATCCATCAAACCTATACAAACGGGCCGCACGGTCAACTGTTCCTGTAGCAATGACCTTCTCAGGATCCTGCATCTCTCGAATAGTCACATCAGTAGGAGAGAACTCAACAAGCCTTCCATCACCATGATTACAAATTTGATAGACAGAAAGCAGATTCTGGGAAATATCAGGAACAAGAAGAACATCATCAATGCTACCATCTTGCATATGAACTGAGCCTGTTCCCAAAACTGGAATTTGAGAAGAGTTCCCAACAGCAATATGTGAAGTAAGACTATCAGAAAGAGAATCAAGAAGAGCCTCAGTATGAGTCATGTGATGAGAAGCACCAGAATCAAGAATCCAACTAGAACTGGTAGAGGACAAAGCTGTAGCTGAGAGGGCTTGCCCTTTTCCCGAAGAAGAAGACTTAGGCATGGCAAGATTATGCTTCCTCATAGCTTCCTCTAATGCTGCTAGCCTTGCAAAACAATGTGCATCATTATGCCCAGATTTTCCATAGAACGAATAGTTCTCCTTCTTCTTCTTAGACTTGGAAGATGACTCGCCCGAGTTAGAAGGAGGAGGAGGTGAAAGATTATTCTTCTGATCAGTCTTCACCTTAGGCTTGGAGGGAGACTCACCACCTAAAGATGAATCTATCTTGGGCTTCTTCTTATTCTTACCCTTGACCTTGGAAGATTGAGCCATTAAAGCATGACTCTTAGGAAGAGCATCCATCTGAATCAACTTGGCCTGCTCCCTAGTCAATCGATCACAAAACTCCTCAAAAGTAGGCATCTTATGATCTTCCCCCATAGCATCCATAGTAGAATAGAAAGTAGAGGCAAACACTTGAAAGGGACCTCTAAGCTTAGACAGGATCAAGAAAATACACTCCTTATCTTCTTTGACATGACCACATCCTTTTAATTGAGACAAAATTAATTTGAACTGTGCAAGGAAATCTTGAATAGAAGGAAAAACATCTGGAGAGAGAGAAGTGAGATCGGCTTCAAGTTGCAAGATCCTAAACTGATTGACCTTACCATACAATTCTGCAAGCTTATCCCACACATCTTTAGGTGTTTTACACTTAGCAATATGAAACAACAAATTATCAGACACATGAAGACCGATGAGTCCTTTAGCCTCATCCATTTTGTTTCTATGAACAAATAACTCAAATGTTTTTGTGAATTCAGGTTGGTCGGCATCCAACAATTGCCATAGACCACGAGATTGCAACAATTGTGACATTTTGAGCTTCCATGTGTGATAGTTGTGTGGAGTGAACAATTCAATCCTAGGGTCTGACATGGTATACAAGGGCACTCAAAGGACTAAAATGCAAAATACACCCCCCCAGAATAGATACAAACTGAATTTTACAATTCCCAAACACCAAACTGTTGCTTCAAGCTAGTAATAAAGGCATAAAATGATAGAATTTCCAAAAAACACCTCGTCCATAGTGAAGGTCATTGAAGCAACTTTCTGACAGTTGCTCGTTTATTGAAAATAGACTCCGTTTGCAAAAGTTACGCAAATTTGAAAAAAATGCCTATTTTAGACACTTTTGGAGTCCACATTAGCTCTTGATCATTCCACGTGACCAAAAAAAACTTGAGGCCTAATGGGCAAAGTAGACAACTAAATGGGAACTAATTGATGTGTACTAGTGCCACGTCACCATACATTTTACCACAAATAAACAACATTCACTAAGAGAGCAGATACTACCATGTTGAAGCCGCCAAACATTAAAGTACCAGGCACATGAAATCACAGCATTAACTAAAATTTTTGTGTCCAATGTGGGACTAAAGTCCCTGCTCAAGCTAGACTTGCAGTCAGCGTGTCCCACCCGTCTCTCCTCTTCGCACACACACAACCACAATGGTGGTTACAAGAACACACAGAGACCTCAACAGAAACGAGTATTGGGATCCACCACCTCATGCACAAGATTCATCATCAAAGGAAGGGTGAAGAACAAGTTGAGGCTGAGTGCTAGCTGCACCAGATCTGTCATCAAATTCTTCCCCAAAATCAGCGTAATGATCTCTCTAGTTTCTACCCCAAACGCCAAGTAGCTCAGGACCCCAAAACACCCATAGACTTGAGGCCAATACAGAGAGGCTTATAGAGGGAAGAAAAAAATGAATACAAGGCTACCAGGGGAGGTTAAGCAAGAGCATAAGAGAAAACAAGAGCAACCAATATAGAACAATTCATTTACTTATAACAGGTGACAAAACAAGGCAATGAAGGGCGTGTGTGCTGGCACTTTGCACATTTTCTAATATTAATTGAAGGCATACAAATCAACAGCCCACTAGAGACCCAAACGCAGCCCGCCAAAGACCTCAAACACATTCTGATAGTATGGAGCCTCAAACGAATTCCAAGCATACAAGTCAACAGCCTGCCAGAGAGAAGGCTCCAAGAAAATGGGCGATGAAGTTGCAAGACATGCGCAGGGGTTAGAGGGGAAGACATGTGCAGGGGTTGGAGGGGCTAGCAAACACCAGAATTCACACATGCAAACAACCTTTCATGCCACAGCCGAGGCATACAAGAAGCCTGCGAGCCATTAAAAGGCCAGAGTCTATGGCTAGGGCACAAGAAACACTAATCTTAAACTGCTAAAAAATGCAATGAAGGGGTTGCAGATCAACCGCTCTGATACCATGATAAAGCATCCAGAATCTGGATCTGCAGACAAAGAACCCTTCACATGAACTAGTCGATGATTAATTCATTAACACTAATGAGGTTTTATAATGTACAAAAGCCTTGTGAAAAAAAGGCATGAGGAAAAGATGGGGAGATAGCAAGAAAGCAGGTGACCGCCCTCCATCAATGCACATACCAAAAACAATTAAATGCAACTACTGCACTAAATGCAAAGTTGGACTTAAGAGCATGCAGCATAAGAATAAGCGTGCCTCAACAAATTATTTATGTTCATGAAAAATACATTTTTTCTTAATCCCTGTAAATTGACAAATTTTGTGCATGATGGTTTTCTTTTTAAGAAATGATGTCCACTTTTTGTGATAAGTTGTAATAATAAATCAAGTCATTTTTTTGGTCCACTTATAGGCCATGATATATGTCTAATTATTTTATTGAATTACTAAATTGTTCATTCATTAACAATTGATTTGTTTTTAAGTGGAAAAAATTTATGTAATGAGTTTTAGGTAAATTATTTATGTTCATGAAAAATACATTTTTCTTAATCATTACTAACGAAATATGGGTCAAATTAATAACTTTGATTTTAAAATTAGATAGTTTAACACTCACAAAATATCATAAAGAGAAACTTTATGTTTGCGTGAGTGAATTGTGATTATTTATTTTTAAAAATTATTGAAATGTGTAAAAATATATAAAAAATAATAGTAAGATATTAATACATGCGTATATGTAGATTTGTAATAACATCCTTTTAAGTGATAATGATAATTGGTTGGCATTCTATCATGAAATTCTAAATATTAAGTCCTCTAAGAGGATTTGTCATGGTTAGAACTCTTCTTTAATTATTAAAATTTGATTATTTATTTTATAGCTACTCACTCCATTTGACTAAATGATAAAGAAAACATACCCCACACTAACTTAACACCCAAGGCAAAGTTATGCCTCTCCCAGCATCTTATAATTCATTTACCTTTATCTTTGGAAGAGAAAACTTAGTCCCATATAATGGGAAGAAGTTTCCTTTTAATATATATGTAACATTACTTTGGGGTCAATTTACCAAAAAAATGAAATTATTTAGAAAAATTGATGTTCTCACAACTCTTATTCACATAAATAATATTTTTTAAAAATCTAAAAATACAATTTTCTAGATCTATAAGTGTAGTCTTCAATAAATTTATTTTAAGATTATAATTAATATTCATATTTTATCTTTTATTTTTACTAAAAGTAGGTCATCAACACTAAAATATAAGGTTGATTGTCTTGTTGAGAAAAATAAGAAGATTATTAAATTATATATATATGATGCACTAGAAGAGAGATGCTATAGTGAGATTATATAAAAATATTTTGGATAAATAATTAAGATATTTTTTCAAGACAAGACATACAACATGGACCACCAAGATCAATAGAGTATCATTGATAAGTGGGGAATAACTAGGCAAGGAGAGTTAAAATCAATATAAAATAAGAATGTGATGGGATCAATTAACAACGGCATGGTAAATATAAACTTGAAAAACTTATAGGAAAATGATTGAACACACTAATTCATGATATAATAATAAAGCATGGAGAATACACATAGGGACCATCAAGGTGTAATACAACTAGGAAACAATGTAAAATAAGGCAATAGGTCCCAAAAAAAAATCCATTATAAACAAATGGATCTAGAGGCCAAACTCATAAATATATTTATAACCTAGCTCAATGAATAGAGGGTAAATTCCACACACAAGGCATCACGTGATTAGATTGTGTACTCTCCAAATAAGATGCCTCTATATCAATGAAGTGTCCTAACACATTTTTGTTGGATATGTGCTCTATCAAAGGACAAGTTTACAAATCTAGGATGAAATTATAGTAAAAAATATATACTCTAAGTTTGGACTCATCTTTACACATTGATGTGCTCTATTAGAGTACAAGTTTGCATATCAAAATAAAAATTATAATCATAAATTTATACTTTTATTTTGGACACATCCATATACATGAAGATGTTTTGTTTTGTGACTTCACCCAATGGATAATATTTTTCTTTATTAAACTTTCAAATATCTAGGGTCGTGATGTTATTTAGCAATATCATAAGGGTTTTTGATTTGTCAAAGGGAGAGAATTTATCCTAGATAAACTCTCAAAAAGTGAACAAGTATTAAAAATCATGTAGGCAAGCACCCTAAGCATTTATATTTGTTATTTCTTTTATTGCACTAAATCAAAATTTGTCACTATTAATTTATGAGCTATTTACAATGAAATAATTTTGATTGAGCCCTTCATCATTATAATGAATGCATTAAATATATATTCATTTATACTAGTACATAGCATCAATTTGTGTCAAATATATATTTAGTCATCTATAGATGAGAGGGTGAGTGGGGCCAATTGAAACCAATTTTGAATTTTGAATTTATGGAAATTAAAGGGGACAAGTATGTGACCACATAAGTGCCTGGGTATGTGCAAGATCATCATGGAAAAAATAGGCCCTTATGTGGCAAAAAATCAGAGTTAGGCAACTTGATGTAAATTTTTGAATAAGTTATCTATATTATTTCAAAATATGTAAGAATAGAATCACGTAGCAAATTCAATGTAATTTCTAAACTACTAGGTTTATTTAAAATATATATATATTTGGTGAAAATTTCAAATTTCAATGCAATAGTACTTAAATTTTAGGGAAAAATAAAAGTAGGTTATGCATTACGACCCTAACCACAATAAAATGATAATATTTTTTTATAATATTTTAGATATAAGTAGAGGACTCATCTCCCGATGTGATGCATATTTTTTTGTAATTTTTTTCCAAGTAAATAATTAATTATGATTTTTTTTATTACAACTTTTAAAAAATATAAAAACTCATATGTCTGACCACCTTAATTTGGTCAAAACTTCATGAAATTCAATTTAATTTTTTTATCCTATAGATTGTGAAGCATAGAATGTGACACATGTTTTGGATTCAAAAAATGTGATATCATTTGAAAGCTATAGATGTTTTTCTATCAACCTATCAATCAAGACTTTAGTCGTAATTCAAACAGAAAATGAATAATAATTATTTATTAAATTCAAAGTAAAGCATAATTTATATTGGTGTAAAACTAAGAATATCCTTTAAAAACCCTTTTCGTTTCATCAATTTTGCATAATAATAAAAAGTCGTTAGCCACATACTCTACACATACCCATCATATCACCACTTTTTGGCCCATCATAATCTTGCACATACTCGCTTTGAAACTTTTTATTGATCATATATGGGTGATAAATTGATAAATAAAAGTAGGTGTACAAGTAAATGTGATAAATATAAAAAAGGGTGAATGATGTTAAAAAATGTTTCTAAACCTTGCTCCTAATGTTAAGAATACAAAAAAATTATGTTTCAAGGCTCTAAAATAGAAAAACTCAATTTCTACGATATATCTATGTCATTTAGACTCCAAAATTAATTTGATGGATTCTCAAGATGTTAATCTATTCAATATTCATAATTAAAAATAGGCTCAATAGGCCTCCTCGATAAAAGTTATGGCATTTGAAAGTTGGGCCCCGCACATTAGAAATGTCAAAGTTCATACATATCACACATAAAAGAGTTGAAAAAAGGAGTTACACTTTCTAACCAACTTATGATGCATGTTATGACACATAATAATGTGTCTTTGAATGCAGACAATGGAGCAAAAATAGAGAACTCAATTTGGTGAGTGTATTATGAAGAACTTATGGTAGCTGGAAAGAATATGCCATTTTTATCTTGTGGATTCATCTTAAAATTTGGGTGTTATATTTTTTAGCAGAGATTTGGGTGGTTTAATCTCATGGTTTCCTAGTTACCATTTGATAGCTCTTCAAGAATTGTTTTTCCTATTTATGGGGTGCTTGAGATGAAATTTTTGATTGTTAGTTTTGTAGGTACTATTATGTTGCCAAAATTACTCTAGATCTCTTTTTAGTGACACTCATATAAAGGCTTAGACTCTACAAGTGTACTATAGCCTTCGATTATTTAGTAATACATTGAGTTTCCAACATGTGGGATGTTTTTCTCGAAAGATTTTTCCCCACATAAATCATAATGTTGTGGTATATTATTTTTATTGTGTATTTTTCTTTGTAATTATAAATATTTAATTTATTTGCACATACCAACTCTCATATATTACTATAGGAAGCATGTTCTACACCTCTTCTCCCTTTCAAATGTATTGGAGTACATCTATAAAAGAATAGATTAAGTTTATGTGTATAAGGATATATGTGTGTGTGTGGGTAGATAAAGTCTAGGGGAATGGGCCTAGCTTCACACAATATTATGTCATTGGTCAATATGTAGATGTATTAAGACATTTCCATAAAATAGGCACAAAACTAAAAGGGAAATGGCATGGGTATGTAAATTCACTATTAAATTTTGAACCCATTTTAAGGTGAATTGAATCTTACAATGATAATTTATCTCAAAGTATGTACTATGTAGCACTCGCAACACATGCATGCAAAGTGAATAGTTAAACATGATCAAAGGACCTCATCATGGGGTTTGTATAAAGTAATAGGCAGGTTGCAAGATGTGCTTGTGTAATTTTGTCCTTAGGTATGCACTCTCCACATGAATCTTTCAAAATAGATAAAAATTCTACAATGAGTGGATTATGTCTCACAAATAAAAATTTGTTACAAATTACAAAATTTTCAATTATCTTCAAAATTGAAACAAAATAAAATGATTATAGTTGGAATAATTTTACTTGTTCAAAAATTCATATAAAAATATTCTACTCAAATGTAATAATGTGAGTCCACTCAACTATGGAACAATATGATATTCATTATTGTAGTAATGCAATAAAAATCTATTAGTTTGCAATGATGAATTTTTAAAAACTTGATCAATGTTACATAGGCACAACATAATTGTACCTATGTAACATTGAATTATACATTTTTTATTTACATCATCAATCGTATTATACATTGCACATTATGTATTTGGGTTCATGGTTGAGTAACATTTCATTGGACCCTCTAGCTATAACTACATCAAATTATATTGGAGAGTAGTTTTGAATCCTAAGGAAAGATATTAGTGGTTGTGAGTGATATCCTTCAATATTGTATATTGGGGTGAAGGTATGAAGAAGGTTTTTATTATAAATATATTACCAAATTTGATGCAATTTGTTACACCTCTAACTTTAACTATGTTTTACTTTTTACTTTGAAGTAATTAGTAGATGATTATGCATGTTCAATGATTTGACGTTTAATTAAAATGGCTAGAAAAATCAATGTTTTCATGAGTCATGTTTATTTGACTAAAATTTGACATGTGCTTAAAAGTTGTCAAGATGTGATGATCTCATGAGGATTATGAAAATGATTACTGAAACACTAATTTTGTGTTGTTGATTGCAAGTTGCATTCAGGAAATAGGTTTCCGCCCTCTGAGAAAGGGAGGGAGAGCATCATCAGAGAGAAGGGAATAGATACAAGGAATAGAACAGGTTATCATCGTCTTAAGTCTATTCTAGTTGCTTAACGTCAACCTAGTCATTTTGGGGATAGTGATGTCGTCAAGGTTGAACATTAGTTGTTTTGCGACTGAGACAATTTTCTTTCGAGCACGTCGCTTCTTATGTCGTAAACGAGTTTACGCTATGACCTCAATTGCGTAAGTGGTTGTTCATTTTGTCTATTTTATTTATAATAGTTTGAATTGGCTTATTAGGTTATGGAACTAATATTATAACCCGATTCCTTGCAAAAGGACGTCATTTTGATGATCGTCGTTAAATTTGTTTGTTCGACAAGGTGCCAACTAGACGATGTAACAACCTATGTCGTCAACCTTTCCCATGATGTTAATATTTCTTAAAGTATTATTATCTTAAGATATATGTTGAAAATTGGAAATGGCTACATATGCCAAGAGTTAAACGATAGGATCCAACTTTTATTTAT
Source organism: Sequoia sempervirens (assembly GCA_007258455.2). NCBI lineage: Eukaryota > Viridiplantae > Streptophyta > Pinopsida > Cupressales > Cupressaceae > Sequoia > Sequoia sempervirens. The sequence goes on from VDFB02058242.1 coordinate 43,195,933, forward strand.
GAAGGGAAAATTGCTTTGATGAAAATTGTTCAACTCTTAGAATCTTTGGTGATGGCTTTAACTTTATGTTTTCTTTCTAATTTCAAAATGGCTTTTGCTTAGCCACGACCAATAAGGTGAACGTGGCAAAAGTCTAAACTCAAAGATTATTAAAAATCTTTTTGAGATTGTGGGCATCTCACCAAGTTAGTGCGGGTTCAAACTCTATGTTTGGGCATTCCCCATGTGGGAACATGGCTCCCTACGCATAAGCCAATAAATTATCTGACTTTGAGCAACCTTTATTGTTTTTGGCCTATGGTGGAAATTTGGAAAGGTAAGAGTTAATTCTTTGGGAGGTTATGTGGAAATGCCACAAAGGCAACATAAGTTTCTAGCATTTTGGAATTCAATGAAGATCCTCATCGAAGTCATGGCTTGCCATAAAGACGTAACCTCTCTAACTACTTCAAGAACTAGTTTCTATAACCATCTTTACATCTATTTTTATAACTAATTCTTGCGGGCATTTTGGGGGGATCCACAAGGAAGAGTGGAGCGAAGAATGGAAGAGACCATGATCTGAATGATGGCTAAACTCGTGTCATGTTAATGAGAAAATTGTTTTTCTCTATCGATCTCTAGGTATATCAATTCTTATAACTGATTCTTGTGAATCCATCTTTGAAGATGGGGGCAAGAAATCACTAACCGTTTGGTAACTCTTGATAACTATTTTACTTCTAAAATTATATATTCTCTATTTTGAATTGATTCGGTGGGTGGTTAAGGTTGCTTATCGTTGCTATCTAGAAGAAAATTCATGAACGCTAATAGATAATGGAAGGACTTTGGTTCCACAATTGTGGCAAATACATGTTATTATGCAGGTGAAAGATAAAAGTTTAAGACCATGTTGATATGAAAGGGAGGAACGGATTAACCAATTCTTGGCAACCGTTTCCTAACTGTTTAATAACAAAGGAAATGGGTAGTTATGAAGGGGGGAGCAGGAAGAACTATCTCAGGGGGAAGAGAAACATCACTCTCACCCACTGAACTGCGTGGGTAATCAGTCGCTGTCTTTGGGAAACGCCAGGAGCGTGGTAAATTTAGGGAGGGGAGAATTTTAGGAGATATGAAGCACAACATATGCTGGAAGCATGGCGTCTATATCTACATCTTAATACATGAGTTAACGTATGAAACTAATAGTTTGGGGAGTGAGGCGGTAAAGAGAAGTAAATCCTCATGCTCTAAATATTACTTGGACTCACTCGGAGCCTTGAGTGGTCGTTGTTGGTCTTTATGAAGGCCTATATCTTTCAAGAATCGTTCAGTAAATATACTATGACCTTCATTAACATAAACCTCTACTATGAGCTCAAAGAACCTCTACATCTTTTCTCTTTTGGCAGTTGGCATCGTGATAGTAAATATCAAATCCGGAAGCGAGAAATACATCTTAAATGATTTGATCCATTGTAATCTTGCTATGGCGCTTGTTCTATGAGGTGATTTTTCTTGGAGGGAGACTAAGAGGATAAGAACAGCTAGTTCAGAAAATTGGCAAATATTCTTCAGGCAATTGGCAAAGATCTAGCTATGTAAGCTAAATATCCAAATAGCCATCTTAAAGGTAAGTAGTCTTTCTTCTCTTTAGTATGGGAATAGTCTTTTCCTTGTACGTATGCATATATACACTATGTAGATAATGGTTTATTAAAACCGGTAATGTGATAGTTATGCCTTAACCCAACTCATTCATGAATCATTATTAGATTTCTTTAAATCTCCATGATGAGAAAGTTTAATTCTTGATTGCCTTGGAATGCTTTAGATGCTTAAAGGTAGATCTAGTATGATACCTCAAACCCTCCTTAGCATAGTCGAGTTTGGACATTTAACCAAGCTTGAGAAAGCTTGTCTTATAATGAAGTAGAGGAGTGTTATCTTCTTGATATGTTCCTCATGAGAAATTGAGTCTTGCATGTCTTTTGTAAATTAAACCAGGAGAATAGGCAAGCCAAGGATGTGGATATTTAAATAGCCTTTTCAATTAATGACTATCACTTATGTTATGTTATCTTGAGAGAGGGAGTAAACTAGGCAATGCAAGGATGAAAATCTCATAGTTCTTGTTCAATAGAACTTATGTTAGTTCTAAGTGCACAAAAGACGAAGATAGCCCAAGATTGGGTATCGCTGGAACGCTTTAACTCAAGGTGAGACAAAAGGAGAGATTCATAACTTAATTCAATATGATGGTGATAAACTATAGTGATTGATAAATGTTTAAGTAATAAAGGAAGTTATATATGAGTTCATAACTTAACCTATGTAGAAAGTCAGTAGACTCAAATAGACCAAGGGGTCGAAAATAGATCATTATCTTTTATAAGTCAAATCTTTTTAAGGCTTGAAAGATTAACTTAGATCAAGATCATTGATATGAAATGTTAGTATTCTCTTGATATTATATTGGTGAGGGTATACCTTGGAAACTATGTTTGTTCATGAACATATAGTGTGAACTCAAACAATGCCAAGTGGTCTAGGAAAGACAAAAAGCATTTGGGTCCTTATGATTTGTTACACTTATGTTATTCCCGTTGGAAAATCAAGGATGTTGATATTTCCATGTGTTGGGTTAGAGAAGCTAAACCCTAGTATTGAACAAGGAGAATATAGGAAATATGTAATGCTTATGTCAATTATGACATTGTATATATGTATGTATATTGATTGACAATTAAAGGTCGATAAACCTTAGAAAAAGGAAGGGAGTCTTTATAATACCTTAAGAGATTCTACGATAATGTCAAAACTCGATTTAACACATCAATGTTGGGTATTGAATCTTGAGAGTAAAATGACAAGAAGTCATAAACCCTAGATATTGCAAGGATGCAATAAGGGACTTTTAAAAGGTTGAAATCCTTAAGACTTTACATTGATTGAATATCCTAGACTAAGGATTATTTCTAAGTCAGATTGGCTAGAATGGATTTTGCTATACAGACTAGTTGTGTCTAGAATACCAAATAAAGTAAGAAAAACTATAGGATGAGATAGTTTTCTAAGACGAGTCAGAGGTGTGTGTCTAGATGGAACGACTAATCAGAAAGATCATTACTTAGCTAGAAGGAATCTAGAGTTGTATGGTCAATAGAGTATTGTAGGACACATCACTAGGACTCAGATGGTGAAACTTGACAGTTCCTTATATTTATACCCATGAAGGGTCGGGGCGCTTCCAGTTAGGAAGTGTGTGGGGGACCACTTGAGTCCCCAGTTGGAGGAAAAGCACTAGGATGATGCTCTCCCTCTGTAGTAGAAGACTCACCGAGTCTTGTGAAGTTTGACATCAACATTCCAGATGCAGTGAACTCCATGTTATAGTTTATGGCAAATCAATCTATGAGGTAAATTATTCTTTATGTTATGGTGTAACGGAATTCTCTTGATTCTGGTTGGTAAATTATTCTTTATGTTATTTTTGTGCTTATACAAATGTTTTAATTAAAAAAAAAATTATCTCTCATGTTTACCAAGTTTATTTACCTTCTAGTAAATTTGTGAGATTACTTGAGTATTAAGAAGAGGGATGTTACACAATTCACAAGGAATTTTATGGATAAACCACTAAACCAAAGGTAGTTTACATCATATATAAAGTTAAGATACATCCACAAAGAGTGGGAAAATACTATAATTTTTCCAATCTTATTATAAGAACAAAATAAATGTTTAAGATGATATATATATATAGGAATGCTACTAACATGTATATCTTTAATAATGTATATTAAACATGTCGAGAGATCCATCTCAAAACTTTTTTTTTAATCTATTTTTCACTTTAACCTATTTTATATATATATTACTAAAGATATGTGTGCTAATATTTATTTATAATAAATTTTACAATCTACTATAATTTAAAGTGATACTTATAGAGAAAGAAAGTCAGGATGAAATAAATTTTAGATTGTAAAATATAATTTTAAATAGAAAAAGCGGTTCACACCATCAAATACCAGGCTGGAAGTGACCGACAAAACAAGGACAAATGCGGGTCCCGTGCGCAGATAAGACGGTCAATCGGATCAAAGCTTAGATGAGGCCGGATAAGAGCGGCTGGTGTTTTCTGTAGAGGGTTTACCCTAGTTTCCTCTCGGTAGAAATTGTTCTTCATACTGTCTGCGATCTTTGAAATGCCTGAAATCGCAGTGGCGCTCTCGGTGCTTGGGCTCATCTTGCTCTTATGGAAGACTTTTTGCCTTATTCTTAGAGCCAAACGATCCCATTACTTGACTTCCCTCGACCCGACGCTCGACGCCAAGCTTCTCTGTAAGATTACCAATTTCGTAGAGTTTCCTTTCATCAACAATAAAGCTTACGAGTTCGCGCTCTTCAGAACCTTCGCCATTCCATCCATCTCGAAATTACTATAGTCCACTCAACAGTTTTCCCCCAATTCTGTTACAAAACGCTACGACGACACTGTCATTCTTCTTCAGGAACTTGCTCTGCATCACGTCGACAGCGGCAGGGGCTCTCTCGCCATTCGACGCCTCAACTTCATTCACGCCCAATACAACATCTCCAATGCCGACTTACTATATACTCTCTCTTTATTCATGCTGGAGCCCATCCGATTCTCGGCCAAGTAAGCTTTACATACCAAATGTTCATTTTGTCTGTTAAAATTGGGAAACTGAGGGTTTGAACTGTATAAATTTGCAGGTACGGTTACAGAAAATGGACGGAAGGAGAGAAGCGGGCGCAGTTTGTTGTGTGGCATGACATCGGAAAGCGCATGGGCATTAACGGCATCCCGCAGAGCTTAGAGGAAATGGATGGGTTTAGCAGGCAATATGAAGCCCGGCACATGGTATATTCCGATTCGAACAGAGTGATTGGGGACGCCACGCTGGATCTCATGTTGTCGCAGGCGCCGGCCTTCCTCCGTCCTCTCGCCAGGCGGGTCGTCTTTTCTCTGTTGGACGAGAGGCTTGCGGATGCCATGGCCTATCCACGTCAGCCTCGCTGGTTGAGGTTTTCTGTTGATAGCAGTCTGAGGCTCTGTACTGGTACATTGGTCCGCTGGTTTCTTCCGCCCAGGCCGCTCAGCTGGTCGACGGAGAGAATTGAGAGGGAGGAGGCAGAGGAAGCAGGAGAAGCGGAACAGTACAGAGATAGAGTGCACAAGTTACGATACCAAGTGTACAAACCGTGGACATATCCAGACGGTTACAGAGTCACCGAGTTGGGAAATGGGCTGCGAGGACAGGTGGGAAAGGCCTGGGAAGGAGGTCTGTTATGTCCCTTCACTACTCAAAAGAAGCTTAATTGATTAATAGAAGAGATTTAGTAAGTTAATTACTGTAATTAACAATTGTGTTTAATAGTTAGTTAAAAATAAATATTTTTTAGTGTTCCTATTTATGTTTTTTTCAGTGTGTATTTAAATAATTGAGATTTTATTATATTTTATTATATTGTTTTAGGTGTTATAAATTTTTTATATATATATAAAAAAAAAGTGAAAAGAGAGATTAATGTGTATTTCATAAAGTTTGTAAACATTTAATAAAATTTCATATATTAGTTTGTTTTCTAAATAGCACAAATATTAAGGGTTAGCATATTTCTTTCTAATTGATCATTTTGTCAAGTTCATGCAAAGTGTGTTTCTTTTTTTTTGTACTTTGTTTGCATTATGACTCTATTGTTTGTACGTTTTGCTTTCTCTCAAAATTGTTTGTTCTCATTGCATTCCAACTTTAATAATATGTATAAATGTTATGTTCTTGACATATTTGTACGAATAACATTACTATTTTGTATTTATTTTTTATTTTTTAAAGCATTGTTCTTTGAGTATAGTTTATGACTTAGAAATTATTGAAGTTGTATTTATGAGATGATGCAAACGTATTCAATGTTTTATGGAATGTTCAACAAGTTATTGTAATATGGCAAGGTCATGTTGTAAGCATCTAGATGGTGCTGAGTTCAAATCTCAATAAAAAAGTATTAATTTTATTTTTATTTTTATAAAGTTTTTTGGAAAGAATTTGCATCATACATGTTTGGAACTTTGGTCTATTTTAAATTTTGGATTAGTTAGGACATTTCATTAGAATCATTTTTTCCAACACCACCTTGGTAATAATTAACATGATACTAATATCACTATAAAATTTTATAGTGGAATATTTAAGAAGACGTGAGATGAAAATGACGCCTAACTTTGATCCTGAAAGAGACAGCTCAAGTTGATGATATTATCAAGCTTCACTCTTAACTCTACCCAAAAAAATTGTTCCTAGCATTCCAAACTAGTTTATGATTGTCCACCATTTCAACTAGCATACTTGAAACCTCATCCAAGATATCATTGTTGTTTTCTTGAACATAGTCTAAAATCCCAATTTGATTTATAGTTACAACAACAAAATGTGACATTACAAATAACAAGGCCTAGGATTTGTAAGGTTGAAGATAGTTCCATGTACTATATACACATCCACAAGCCTCATAAATTCTTACTTTTCTCTCAAGGGGGGAACCCTCTTCAAATCGGTTTTGTTCACACCCAAGGTAAAACCTACACCTACTTTGATTCATTCATGACCCAAATTTATGTTTTGTAAAATCATTAAAACATGTATGAAATTTGTAAGAGTTGGTATAGAATACTCTATACCATGCAAGGTTTGGCTAAAGATGTAGACACCCAAGATTTAGGAGCTTCAATGAAAGCACAAGAGATAAAAATGAGAGAATAATTTTATTCTATCAAAAGATGCAAATGATAGATTACAAAGAGAACCCCATTAGTTATATAGACCAAGCTGAGACATAATATTGCATAATTTTATTTAACACATGTCTTAATCTTATAACTTGAGACATAAAGTGGTAAGTATCCTATGTGTACCCTAATATAAACTCAAGTAACTAGTTTGAATAGGACCTAGGTGATGAACTAGCTAGGTAAAACACAATGTTCACACCAACAAAATAGGTCAAGCATTCATTAACATTCTATAGATATCACCATATTTCTAAGGGGGTATTGTATTTTTAGCTAGATGTTGGAAGTGAATAAGCCAGCTATATATATATACTCTCAATGGTTCAAATCATGTTATTAAGGTACTTGATCAATACATATATTTAGATGTCAATTTAATTATATACTCATTTTTTATGATCAATGCCATAGTTTATCTCTATTTGTTGTGGCAATATAAAAAATTGCATTTAGAAGTGTGGCAATAGTCTTAAATGTTACCCCATATGTTACACAAAGAAAATAAACCCAAGAAAACATCCAAAAGAGGTGGTCTTATAAAAAGAGGTATTGTTGTAGACTTTCAAATTATATGTTATTTTCTACTACCCCCACAATTAAATGACACCTATTAGCAATGATGCTCAATGTTTGAATTATGTATTAATGTTGTTTTATCTTATTTTATTTAAGAGGAAGTATATGATGCACCTTTGTTTCCCTTCATTTGGTATCAAAGCTTGATCACCTTGGGTTACGAGTGTCAGGGACAATTTGGTTTTTGTTATAATATTGGTTTGACTCAGAGCTTGTGTAGAAGATATCATTGCAAGAAAATGGAAAGCATATCAAGGATAGAGATGGAAGGGTTCATTGGCACTAATTTTTAGTTGTGGAAGCTCAAGATGGAAGGTATGCTTGTAGAAAAAGATTTGTGGGTTGTCATGTCTAATCCAAACCCACCATAATGTCACAAGCTAACTAGGATCTACTAGATAGAAAGGTGAAGGACCATTAGACACTACATGCTAGATTTTTTTTTGTTAAATGCACATGAAGAAATCACAACACAAGCTCTTTGGATGAATTTGGGAGATGATACTAGTCTAAATCTCTAGTTAACATTTTTTTCTTAAAAAAGATGATGTACGCATTGAGAATTGATGATGGTAGTTTTGTCGATGAGCATTTGAATACATTCAATATGATTATTGATCGATAATACTATGTTGAAGTAAAAATAGATGATGATCATTGAGTGACACTGCTATGTTCTTTACCATATTCTTTGCCATGTTTGATGATGATAATCGGATGCATTTCCTTGAAACTCAAACACTAGATAATTTTGTACAACTCTTGATAAAATGATTTATAGAAAAGATCAAAATTGTGATTTAAAAGCTCAAATTATATTGTAATATTAAAAATAATGCATACTTATATTGATGTTATTACATGATCGCATTATACTATTATAATTCATAAATTTATAAACATATAAGAGACCCTTCAACATGTTTATACAAGTACATATGACTATCTCAATAAAACTTGTGAACTTGGAAATCACAAAAAAAAAAAAAAAAATCTCTTATGACTCAAGGGGATATATCTTTCACTTCTAAGAGATGTGACCTATCTCGTGTATATGATCTTTGTAAATTATTACTTGAGACAAAATAACAATGGTAGAAATTCTTAGATTTTGCATGCAAAAGAAATAGGAAAGCTTTCATTTGTTTGTATCAAGTATATATCTTAACAAAGCTAACAAGGTAACATTGTCAACTAGGTAGCTTTATGTGGATTGATCTAAAAAAAATCATTACTGATGTTACATTCCCTATTATTTGACTTGAAAAAAGATTAGCACTATGCTCTATTAAGATATGATAAAGGAAAATAGAGACTTATAGGTTAGACGAGGAAACTCTTAGCATAGATATATTGATGATAGAATGGAAATACCAATTCCACTAAAAATGATTGTGTTGAATGAAAAAAACTCAAGTTCAAATTATCTTGTAGTCTCCATCATTAACACTAGATAATTTTATGATTATCATAAGATACATTGATATAATATTGACACTTAAATGAAGCTCATCCTACTACATGGCTCTTTGTGTTGCCTTATTACCTTTTATATGGATAATTGGATTGATTTATATGGAATAGGGCTCTCTATTATGTTTCTATCAAGCTTCTATTTCGTGTTGATGGTGGTCTAGTTTAGCCTAAGTCTTTTGGTTCAGCCCAAATGTTTTTGTTTTAGTTATTTAATGATTTGCTATTAATAGCTCATCGTGTTTACTAACTTGTGAATATTGGTGAACCAATTACGGTAGGTTTATACTCATTATATACATAAATAGAACAAGTGTGCATCTATGCTTGGAATATTTAGAAAGTAGAATGATGCATGACAAGTTCATATTGGGCTAGTTATTCAAATCTAGATGTGTAGGTGGTAGAGGAGTTCACAAATCACAAGTATTGGTATTGCATAGTTTAATTTATAGTTGTGGTTCTTTATTGGTGCTAGATTTATATTCCATCTTATGTTGGTCAATAAATCGCTATTATTGTTTTAAAATAGATGTTTTCTAGATTAGTGATGACAGTTTGGATTTAAAGGGTGGTCATGCTCCTTTTGAAGTTGTTGCCACAATAATGTGTACCACTTGTGGGACATCCTATTTTTTTCTTGAAATCGCATATTTAAAAAAAAAAAATTAAGTCTTAAAGGGGTTCCATCCAAAAGGTTTTAATTAAAGAGGGTTAAAGATCAAACCCCTTTAGATCATTTAGAACCATTTGTAAAAGCATGTCTTTTATTTTTTCCAATACTTTTATGTTTTATTTGTGTTGACTTATTATTGATAATTCCCTATGACTTGAGTGTTTTGTTTATGTTTATTTGGGGAGTGCTTACTAACTCAATAATATTGGTAAACTAACTATGCCAGGTTCATGCTCATCTTCATAGGAATTAAGGTATACAAATAATTAGAGAAATTACACATCTAGTCTTGGAATATTTAGAAAGATGATGTACCAAGTTCATATTGGGTCAACTATTCACATCTAAATGTGTAGGTGGTAGAGTAGTTTGGAAACAATAGATCTTGATACTACGTATGTAAGTTTATATATGTGGCTCTTTAATGGATCTAGTCATATGTCACTTTGTGTTTGGAAAATGAATCACAACTGGATTGTTCTAGAAATAGATGTTTTCTATACTAGTGATCATGGTTTTGTAAATACTTAAGCCATACCCAAAAATTTACCACTACTTTTTTTTTTGTTTCTTGATTATTATCTCATTATGTGTTTATTCAATTATATACTCAGGTACTTCTATCCATACGGGATAGGCATCCATCCATCCGGGACAGGCATCCAACCATACGGGTTAGGTATTTGTCCATACGGGACAAGGGTTCATCTATCCATTCGGGATAGGCATCTACCCAAACGGGGTAGGCATCTACCCATAAAAGATAGGAATGTGCTCTGGCCAGAGACTTAGACTCATCGAGACCATCAGGGTCCTGAGTCACTCACTAAAGACTACACCTCCCCTTAGAGGTGCACCGAGGTCGTCGTCCTTAGGAGTATGTAAGGTTAACTATATAACTTGAGTCCTACCTCGGAATTCGGCCTAAGGCCTCAGGGAGTCAAGTGAATCCATTCGGGATTCCTTCCGAGTATATAAAGAATGTGTTTTAATCTTACTTTTATGTTACACATTATTAAACACCCCCTTAACAATCAAGCAATTCTCTTGAATTATTAATTATTAATTTATTTTTAATCTAACTTTTCCTAACCCCATCCCCAAACGCCTGAGGTACTGGGAGCATTCTTCGTTTCCCAGACCGCCTACATACCCTGCTTCCAAATAGGATCAAGGCGTAAAATATGTAGTTCTGTTTTCTAAACTATGTTTGATGTGAACTGTTTTGTGGGTACGCAGCCCTTTCTAGGGCCTTATTTCCCTAGACAGTTCCTCTTCGACTGCTACCCACGAAGGGGAGCAATGAAAAAAGAAGAAGTATAAGTAGATAGTCTCTGAGACTATTACTTGTTTCCTAGATATCTAAATCCTAATTCCTAATGACGTCTCCCTTGAACCCATTTGAGATTCAATTAACATATCTTCAAAATAAATTCTATCAATCCTACAATGGGGTTTTCTAGGTTTGAACTAGTGAAGTTTTCATTCATTTACAATTATCTTATTAAATTATCAATCCAAGAGAGATTACCCGTCTCTTGGATTTTAATACAACAAATGTTCCTTATTACTCCCCGGCGATTTAAAGGGATGGTGCCACAAACACCATTGTTGCAGCTATATTAGGCTATGGATGCAGTAGCTCAAGCGCGATGACATTACTCATAAACGTGAGCCAGAGGCACCGGTGATACCGAACGTTGCTAGGTTTTAGTTTCAACTCTTGATTAATGTTTACCTAGCTAAGAAAGAAAATAACAACTATCTAATT
>VDFB02058242.1:43207333-43237300 GCA_007258455.2 Sequoia sempervirens
AAAAATCAACAATTAAAATTACATCATCAATCTCTACAACAATGGGATTGCCACATGCTAGGCCTCAACCATTTCATTATGAATTTCAATTTTTGAAAGATATTGCAATACAATTCTTAGACTTGACTCCATGCCCAATCTCCAATTTGATTGATTTTAAATGACTGTGATTTATGTTTATTTAGAATCTTCTCTCCATATGAATGATCTTAGTTACCCACAAGGTGGAAGTAAAAACTCAATACCCTTGTGCGTGTGTAGATGGCTAAGTATGTGAGTCACAAGAACCTTTTGGAATAAGTGTGAATGATGGATCCCGATAGATCTCAGCATTAGTCTACATCATACAAGACCTCCTAGGCCCAATATTGCAGCAACATGTTATTTTTTACAAGCTTTAAGAAGTTGGCACAAACTTCAAGCAGGTGAATTTGAATGTTAATCGATTATTTTGTTGTTGAGGCTTAGTAAAAGGATTAAGAATTTAATATATAATTTTTTATGGAGATGAGAAACTACTAGAAATTGAATATGGCATTTAAGTATCAAAGTAGAACATATATTTTCTAATGTAAGGTAAGATTGCAACTACAATGAAATGTTGTAGGATTTTAGATGACTAACTCGTCACTAGTATGTAAATATAAAAGTAAAAATAAATAAACAAGGAAATATTTTGGTTGATGCAAGATTTCTCTTACACCTTTGGATGCTCTCATGTCACAATGATTGGCCCATTCCATGAATCATTTTCAATATTTTAAGCTTCTTCATTGGTTTATATAGTAAATATTTTTAAAATTTGGTAATATTTGTATATATAACAATTGGCTAAATTTTATTCCTTTTTTTTATGCAATATTTTTTTTTTTCACCTTTTTTTTGTGAAATATTGCTAATATATAAAGCATTTTCTAGAATTTATACCCATATTTTTTTTATATCTAGTATTTTAGCATGATTGTCACTTTTATGAACTTTTCCTTTGACAATATTTTAATAAGATCTTAATATTAACGCCAATTTTGTACATATTCTTTTTACCAAATTTAGATGTATTAGATTTACTATATTGTTCTTGGATATATATGTGCTGGCATATGTTTTTAGATATATTCTTAAACATATGATTTGTGACATGTGGGAAATATTTTCAAGTACTATCATTGTTATTAAGAGGTAATGGCTAATGATGATAGTATTTTAATAGTTTTTGTAAAACATTATTTTTAAACGATTTGAGATGAATAATCTATTGCTCTAAAGCCATATGGATGTATGCTTTAGTTTAGATTGTACAGGATAATAAAATATGTTACTATCAACATACTAATTACTCTAGTAGAATATTGAGTGACCTCAAATTGTGAGGATATGGAGTTCAAGTCTTCATCAATTTTAGTGGAATATTTTTGTGTTGGGTTATAGTGGGCATGCAAGGGGTCATTCATGATGTATTTGGTTTTTACATGGATTTTAGTTTTAAAAAATTGCTACTTTGCAATAAGGATTGTATTTGTTTCTACACGGGATTACATTTAGACAAATAAGATATTTAATTAGTTTAGTACACATAGATTACAAGCAAGATTCCCATAATGTTATTACAAAACATATAGAATTATTGCAATGATTTCCATCCTACAAATAATTGGTTTTCAAAATTACATAAATTTTGTATTATCTTCCATCTAATTAAAATCCGACTATAAATAAATCAATTATCTCTAAAACAAATGTTGTAATAAAAAGACTATCAACATGTCCATTAAACTTATGATCCGTTTAAAAATATTTAAAAATATAAAATGAAAAAATAAACAAAATCTTTAAAACAATTCTTAATAATTTTAGATAAAATGTAGGTACTGAACGACATTTAAAACTGAAAAAAAATTGCGATGAACAGGAGACCCATAACAACGTGTGATAAACAAATGAAATGCAAAGTTTTCTTAGATATTGTTAGTTAGCAAGTTTAGAGGCACGTGCAAAGATACGGAAAATGTGTTGAAATTAATTGTTTTATGCCAAGACAAAGGCTCTACCTAACCAAAATTTAAAAAAATCTGCGAGGAAGTACAAACCCTGTGTTATCACTGCCAGTTGTAAAGCTGATCGACAGCTATTTCTGATTCAATACTCGGAGCAAAGCTCTTACTAAAGCTTATCGGCTATTGAATATACAATCTGTCAAACCCTTTCTTCAAAAGAAAATGGCTGACATCCTATGTTTTGTATGCCTTGTTCTTGCGCTGTGGAAAGCTAGCTGTCTATTTTTGAGGGCCAAGCGCCGCCATTACCTGGCCTCCCTCTCTCCGACACAGGACGCCCTGCTTCTCTTCAAGCTCACCAATTATGTCGAATTCGGATTCCTCTGCCATATAGCTCTTGAATTCGCACTGTTCAGAACATTTGCCATTCCCTCCATTTCCAAATTATTACAGTCTACTCAACAGTTCTGCCCGAGCAGTGTCCTCAAACGCTACGATGACACGGATATTCTGACTCAGGAATTCGTGCTGCATCACGTCGACAGCCGCAGGGGCTCTCTTGCCATTCGACGCCTCAATTTCATTCACGCCCAGTACAAAATCCCTAACGCCGACTTGCTCTATACTCTCTCTATGTTCGTCCTGGAGCCCATCAGATTTACAGCCAAGTAAGCCTTCGACATTCTTTTTTTCCCTTTTTTTGGGGTGGGGGGTAAGGGGATTGGGGGTTTTCTGCTGTAGAGGACTTATTTGTGTTTACTTTCAGGTTCGGTTACAGAAATTGGACGGAAGGGGAGAAGCAGGCGCAATTTGTAGTGTGGCATGACATTGGAAAGCGCATGGGCATCAAACACATCCCGCACAGTCTGGAGGAACTGGAGGCGTTTAGCAGGCAATACGAAGCCCAACACATGGTGTATTCAGAAACGAATAGAGTGATTGGGGATGCCACGCTGAATCTGCTATTATCAAAGGCGCCAGCGCCGATCCGCCCCTTCGCCAGACGGATGGCCTATGCTCTGTTCGATGAGAAGCTTTTGAAGGCAATGGGTTACCCTCGTCAACCCTACTGGCTGGTCTGGAGCGTGGAAGGCATGATAAGGTTGTGCGGGGGCACGCTTGTGCGGTGGTGTTTGCCCCCGAGGCCAATGCATTGGTCAACGCAGAGGATTCCATTGCAAGAAACAGGGGAAAAACAGGAGGTATATAAACTGAGATACGACGACTACAAACCGTGCATATATCCGAATGGATATAAAATCGCGGAGGTGGGAAATGCACCAGGCGGGCGAGTGGGCAAGACCGGTCAGGGAAGGTTGTTATGTCCCTTAGCCTGCTTTCCTCAGAACAAGATTTCCTGAACTCAGATTGCCTGCGGGTGCGTTCTAATTTGTCGGCAAGATATGTGTTGTTTATTTCATCTTCCTACTCAAACACATGCTCGGCTCCTTCATGTGTTTTTATTTTTCCTTATTTTTAGCAGCAAAATTATTTGAATCCTTTTGCACGGCCTATTAAGGCGCAATAATGAAACTTTTCATCGTGTCGACATGATCAGATTCGGAACAATAAATGCCTTAGATTTTATAGATTCTCTACACAACTGAAGATTTTGTAACGTGAAGCTGACATTGATTTATTTTTTTAATGTAAAGTCTTTAATGATAAACATGTTTTAAATTAAAAGATCTCTTATTTAAAAGTTCAAATTTCTCGAAAAAAAAAATACAACAAATATTAATTTAAACTTAGGTAGTGGCCTGTATGTTTCTCTTGAACCTACTCAAAGACCGTTCGCAGTCCGAGAAATTGGGCCTTTGTTTTGTTCGTCCAAGGTATAGGGTTGGGCTCAATAAAAAAAAAATGAGTAAATCTGAATTTGAATAAATTAAATATAATATTCAAATAGTTTTTTTTAATAGTCGACAGTTGTTAATGGTGTTAAGAATTGGTTTGTTAGTGTGATGAAATTTTTAAGTTTGGCTGTCTTAAAATTTGTGAAATGATTATTATTTATTATGGTTCAAGTTTTTTATATGAAATTGATCTATCATGTAGAACTAAACTTTGGAATTGTGTAATTGAATTAGTAGGGGACATATGATTATAGTAAATTCATCTTAACTCATTCTACCTATGTCTAAAGACAAGTGATGTGTGCAAATAAGATTGAGGAATTTGTTAAGTGAGCATGATATTCTCCTCAATCATACTTTAAGGTAGACCAATTCAACGACCATGAACTAAGATTGAAGACAACAGACAAAGGTGCAATATGTCCAGGATGATGTATACTAATGTATTCTCTAATAATACAATTAGAATCCTTATGTTGTTGCTAAGATGGTGTGCAAACAAAATTGCACATGTTGTGTGATTCCAAATGCAATAATGAATGTTCTTAAATATCATAACTTAGCACATAAATCCACACAAATGTGCACTAGGCTGGCTCAGGATAGCTCATAAAAAGATTGGTAAGGATTTAAATTTGAATTTTGAGATTTAAAAGTTCCAAAAATAACTTGGGTTAATTTTGCACCTATAAATTTAATTGAAGATAGCAATTAAAAGATGATTAATGATAAGGATAGGATAAGGTAAAGTCATAAGCCAAATTTCACACAAGAATATATCACTTATAAACTTGTTATTGTATAAAAAAATTATTGTAATCAATGTATGCCCAAAACATAAGGGAAAAGAATCTAAGTATGCTATTTTTGGCATTAATATTGTTAACAATATGTGCTTAAGAGTAACTTGTTGAAACTAGTTATTTGGACACATCTACATTAGACATTTTCATGCTCACCTCATAACTATTTCAAAGTAAAATCAAACTACCATTTGAATGCGGTTAACATTATTAATTTCAAATGAAAGTCAATTTAACGCCATTATAACTATTTTCTAATTTTAAATATTAAACTTATTTTAAATAATGTATAAAAAGGAACATGAATCTTTTTTAGATTAAATAAATAAATATAAAAATATAAGTAAAATTAATCTAAATTAGCATTACAAGTGTCTTGGGGCTTTAGCTCCGCATTCCAAGTTCTACCTTTCTAAAGATACCTGGCAATATACAAATGTGTGTATTGTTCTCTATATTTGTAAGAATTTTTAGGTAAATGTTGCAAATTCAATTTTAATTCAAAGATTTGTATTTGCGCACATGTCAATTAAGTATTTCCAGTCAAAAATGACAAGTGGCCATTTTATGACCCTGTGAATTGACTTTTCGTGCATGGTGGTTTTCTTTTTAAGAAATGATGTCCACTGTTAGTGATAAGTTGTAATGATAAATCAAGTCATTTTGTGGTCCTCTTATAGGCCATGATATATGTCTAATTATTTTATTGAATTACTAATTTGTTCATTCATTAATAATTGATTTATTTTTAAGTGGAGAAAAATTTATGTAATGAGTTTTAAGTAAATTATTTATGTTCATGAAAAATACATTTTTTCTTAATCCCTGTAAATTGACAAATTTCGTGCATGATGGTTTTCTTGTTAAGAAATGATGTCCACTTTTCGTGATAAGTTGTAATAATAAATCAAGTCATTTTTGTGGTCCACTTATAGGCCATGATATATGTCTAATTATTTTATTGAATTACTAAATTGTTCATTCATTAATAATTGATTTGTTTTTAAGTGGAAAAAAGTTATGTAATGAGTTTTAGGTAAATTATTTATGTTCATGAAAAATACATTTTCCTTAATCATTACTAATGAAATATGGGTCAAATCAATAACTTCGATATTAAAATTAGATAGTTTAACACTCACAAAATATCATAAAGAGAAATTTTATGTCTGCGTGAGTGAATTGTGATTATTTATTTTTTTAAATTATTGAAATGTTTAAAAATATATAAAAAATAATAGTAAGATATTAATACATGTGTATATGCAGATGTGTAATAACATCCTTTTAAGTGATAATGATAATTGGTTGGCATTCTATCATGAAATTCTAAATATGGAATCCTCTAAGAGTATTTGTCATGGTTAGAACTCTTCTTTAATTATTAAAATTTGATTATTTATTTTATAGCAACTCGCTCCATTTGACGAAATGATAAAACAAACATACACCACACTAACTTAACACCCAAGGCAAAGTTATGCCTCTCCCAACATCTTATAATTCATTTACCTTTATCTTTAGAAGAGAAAAGGGTGATCCCATAATAGTGGTTTACAATTTTTGGCCAAACTGGACACTGAAATTATTATTTTTAACTAAATCTTCACATTCGGGCACCTATAGCGGCTAAACTGTGAGGAATTTGAAGATGGTGCAAACTAGAGTCTCATCAAATTTTGTCTGTAGATTCTAAAAATATTTTTTTCAAAATTTTTGGAATCAAATTGTTTTCTTTTTCCATCTCCCACGAAATAGATTTTTTTTTTTAAAAAGTGACTCATCGTATAATGCATAACTTTTTTTTCCATGAAGGATAAAATTCTAATTCTTTTGAATTTAGATTTGTTAACTCTGATATTTAGTGCTTCCACTTGGTTAGATAGTTTTTTATTGAATATTTTTTCCTTAATCAAGTTTCAAAGTCAAACAAATTACAATTAGGACCTATAGCATTTGTATAACCGTAACTTTTTGTATATGTCAAAATTTTATTTTATTTTTTTGTTGGATCAAGGACTTCAATATCTGGTGCACTCATATTTTTCAATTTTTTTGTTTTGTAATCTTATTTTTTCCATGTGAAGAACAAAGAAATTCATTTTCGATGAAAAACCTATGTTTAATAAAACATAAAAAACAAATACATAACAAAACCAAAACATATTAAAATTATATTCATTGGATAGCTTGTTCTGAGGAATACCATAATCATTTGAAATAAATTTTAAATGAATTCATTTGATCCCCAAAATCTAAATAAAAAGTGATTTTTTATCAGCATTTTGATAGGTGTAATGGAGACGCATTTATAGGTATGGTTTAAAACTAGCGAGGTTCTATCCAAGGGGGTTTGATCTAAGGTGATTTGATCAAACCCTCTTCAATTGGAATCCTTAAAATGGAACTTTTTAAGGCTTAAATCATTATATTTTCTAAAATATGTGATTTCAGCTAAAATTCGTTCCTCTCAGGAATTGTAAACCACTATTATGACAGCACCCAAAACTTAGTCCCATATAATGGGAAGAAGTTTCCTTTGAATATATATGTAACATTACTTTGGGGTCAATTTACCAAAAAATAAATTATTTAGAAAAATTGATGTTCTCACAACTATTGTTCACATAAATAATATTTTTTAAAAATCTAAAAATATAATTTTCTAGATCTATAAGTGTAGTCTTCAATAAATTTATTTTAAGATTGTAATTAATATTCATATTTTATCTTTTATTTTTACTAAAAGTAGGTCATCAACACGAAAATATAAGGTTGATTGTCTTGTTGAGAAAAATAAGAAGATTATTAAATTATATATATATATATATGATGCACTAGAAGAGAGATGCTATAGTGAGATTATATAAAAATATTTTGGATAAATAATTAAGATATTTTTTCAAGACAAGACAAACAACCTGGACCACCAAGATCAATAGAGTATCATTGATAAGTGGGGAATAACTAGGCAAGGAGAGTTAAAATCAATATAAAATAAGAATGTGATGGGATCAATTAACAACGACATGGTAAATATAAACTTGAAAATCTTATAGGAAAATGATTGAACACACCAATTCATGATATAATAATAAAGCATGGAGAATACACATAGGGACCATCAAGGTCTAATACAACTAGGAAACAATGTAAAATAAGGCAATAGGTCCCAAAAGAAAAATCATTATAAACAAATGGATCTAGAGGCCAAACTCATAAATATATTTATAACCTAGCTCAATGAATAGAGGATAAATTCTACACACAAGGCATCATGTGATTAGATTGTGTACACTCCAAATAAGATGCCTCTATATCAATGAAGTGTCCTAACACATTTTTGTTGGATATGTGCTCTATCAAAGGACAAGTTCACAAATCTAGGATGAAATTATAGTAAAAAAAAATATACTCTAAGTTTGGATTCATCTTTGCACATATTGATGTGCTCTATTAGAGGACAAGTTTGCACATCAAAATAAAAATTATAATCACAAATTTATACTTTTATTTTGGACACATCCCTATACATAAAGATGTTTTGTTTTGTGACTTCACCTAGTGGATAATATTTTTCTTTATTAAACTTTCAAATATCTAGGGTCGTGATGTTATTTAGCAATATCATAAGGATTTTTGATTTGTCAAAGGGAGACAATTTATCCTAGATAAACTCTCAAAAAGTGAACAAATATTAAAAATCATGTAGGCAAGCACCCTAAGCATTTATATTTGTTATTTCTTTTATTACACTAAATCAAAATTTGTCACTATTAATTTATCAGTTATTTACAATGAAATGATTTTGATTGAGTCCTTGATCATTATAATGAATGCATTAAATGTATATTCATTTATACTAGTACGTAGCATCAAGTTGTGTCAAACATATATTTAGTCATCTATAGATGAGAGGGTGAGTGGGTCCAATTGAAACCAATTTTGAATTTTGAATTTTTGGAAATCGAAGGGGACAAGTATGTGACCACATAAGTGCCTAGGTATGTGCAAGATCATCATGGAAAAAATTAGCCCTTAAGTGGCAAAAAATTTAGAAAAATCAAAGTTAGGTAACTTGACGTAAAAATTTGAATAAGGTATCTATAACTTATTTCAAAAATATGTAAAAATAGAATCTGTAGCAAATTCAATGAAGTTTCTAAACTACTAGGATTTTTTTTCTAAAATATCTATTTGGTGAAAAATTGAAATTTCAATGCAGTAGTACTTAAATTTTAGGAAAAAATAAGAAGTAGGTGTCTGTCTAAACACCCTAACTACAATAAAATGATAATATTTTTTTATAATATTTTAGATATAAGTAGAGGACTCATCTCCCGATGTGATGCATTTTTTTTGTAATTTTTTCCAAGTAAATAATTAATTATGAATTTTTTTATTACAACTTTTAAAAAATATAAAAACTCGTATGTTTGACCACCTTAACTTGGTCAAAAATTCATGAAATTCAATTTTTTTTTTGATCCTATAGATTGTGAAGCATAGAATGTGACACATGTTTTGGATTCAAAAAATGTGATACCATTTCAAAACTATAGATGTTTTTCTATCAACCTATCAATCAAGACTTTAGTCATAATTCAGATAGAAAATGAATAATAATTATTTATTAAATTCAAAGTAAAGCATAATTTATATTGGTGGTTCAAAGCTAAGAATATCCTTTAAAAATCCTTTTCATTTCATCAATTTTGCGTAAAAAAAAGTCGTTAGCCACATACCCATTATATCGCCACTTTTTGGCCCATCATGATCCTACACATACCCACCTTGAAACTTTTTATTGATCATATATGGGAGATAAATTGATAAATAAAAGTAGGTGTACAAGTAAATGTGATAAATATGAAAAAAGGGTGAATGATGTTAAAAAATGTGTCTAAACCTTGCTCCTAATGTTAAGAATACAAAAAAAAAAATGTTTCAAGGCTATAAAATAGAAAAACTCAATTTCTACGATATATCTATGTCATTTAGACTCCAAAATTAATTTTATGGATTCTCAAGATGTTGATCTATTCAATCTTCATAATTAAAAATAGGCTCAATAAGCCTCCTAGATAAAAAGTTATGGCATTTGAAAGTTGGGCCTCCCACATTAGAAATGTCAAAACATAGATATCACACATAAAAGAGTTGTAAAAAGGAGTTACACTTCCTATTTCCTAACCAACTTATGATGCATGTTATGACACATAATAATGTGTATTTGAATGTAGACAATGGAGCAAAAATAGAGAACTCAATTTGGTGAGTGTATTATTGGTAGCTGGAAAGAATATGCCATTTTTATCTTGTGGATTCATCTTAAAATTTGGGTGTTATATTTTTTAGCAGAGATTTGGGTGGTTTAATCTCATGGTTTCCTAGTTACCATTTGATAGTTTCAAGAATTTTTTTTCCTATTTATGGGGTGCTTGAGATGAAGGTTTTGATTGTTAGTTTTGTAGGTACTATTATGTTGCCAAAATTACTCTAGATCTCTTTTTAGTGACACTCATATCAAGGCTTAGACTCTACAAGTGTACTATAGCCCTTGATTATTTAGTAATACATTGAGTTTCCAACATGTGGGATTTTTTTCTCGAAAGAGTTTTCCCCACATAAATCATAATGTTGTGGTATATTATTTGTATTGTGTATTTTTCTTTGTAATTTTAAATATTTAATTTATTTGCACATACCAACTCTCATATAGTACTATAGGAAGCATATTCTACACCTCTTCTTCCTTTCAAATGTATTGGAGTACATATATAAAAGAATAGATTAAGTTTATGTGTATAAGGATATATGTGTGTGGGGGGGTAGATAAAAGTCTAGGGGAATGGGCCTAGCTTCACACAATATTATGCCATTAGTCAATATGTAGATATATTACAACATTTCCATAAAATAGGAACAAAACTAAAAGGGAAATGGCATGGGTATGTAAATTCACTATTACATTTTGAACCCATTTTAAGGTGCATGTGAATCTTACAATGATAATTTATCTTGAAAAGTATGTACTATGTAGCACTCGCAACACATGCATGCAAAGTAAATAGTTAAACATGATTAAAGGATCTCATCATGGGGTTTGTATAAAGTAATAGGCAGGTTGCAAGATGTGATTATGTAATTTTGTCCTCAAGTATGCACTCTCCACATGAATCTTTCAAAATAGATAAAAATTATGCAATGAGTGGATTATGCCTCACAAATAAAAATTTGTTACAAATTACAAACTTTTCAATTATCTTCAAAATTGAAACAAAATAAAATGATTAAAGCTAGAATAATTTTACTTGTTCAAAAATTCATATAAAAATATTCTACTCAAATGTAATAATGTGAGTTCACTCAACCATGGAACAATATGATATTCTTTATTGTAGTAATGCAATAAAAATCTATTAGTTTGCAATGATGAATTTTAAAAAACTTGATCAATATTACATAGGCACAACATAATTGTACCTATGTAAAATTGAAGTATATATTTTTTATTTACATCATCAATCATATTATACATTGCACATTTATGTATTTGGGTTCATGGTTGAGTAATGTTTTATTGGACCCTCTAGCTATAACTACATCAAATTATATTGGAGAGTAGTTTTGAATCCTAAGGAAAGATATTAGTGGTTGTGAGTGATATCCTTCAATATTGTATATTGGGGTGAAGGATGAAGAAGGTTTTTATTATAAATATATTCCCAAATTTGATGCAATTCACAAGGAATTTTATGGATAAACCACTAAACCAAAGTAGTTTACATCATATATAAAGTTAAGATACATCCACAAAGAGTGGGAAAATACTATGATTTTTCCAATCTTATTGTAAGAACAAAATAAATGTTTAAGATGATAAATATGTATATATAGGAATGCTACTAGCATGTATATCTTTCATAATGTATATTAAATATGTCAAGAGATATCCATCTCAAAACATTTTTTTTAATCTATTTTTCACTTTAACCTATTTTTTACGCCAAAGGTGTATCCTATTTCAAGAAGAGAAAGCTAAAAATGTCAGATCATTGGCTCATATCACTCTACCAACCATTTAATGATTATCAGTTGTTCATCATTTAAGTTCGGTTCTCGTGTTTCGCATGTACAGTGTAGTAAAGTAGTCGGCATCCTTGACAGGTCAACAGAATGAGGTAAGTTGGTTACCCCTTGAATAGATGCGCCAAACCCTAAATTGATATTCATATTTACATTTGGGTAAAATCTTCTGAAGCAAAAAACTGGGAGGTTTAATTTTCAACATTCTTAGACCTACTTCTTGTTTATTGTCAATAGTTTGAAGGAGCAGCTGTAGACTGAATCTGGGTTTCTCGCACTTTACAACAATCAGTGGCGGTAGGGGTTGAAGCGATCTATGGCCATTTTTTCTCACCGGCATCGTTGATAGCAGGACACAATTTGTGGAGATTCTTGCGGTAAGTCACTTGCCATGCTTTGGGAGATTTTCCCTTTTGATTTTGTACGTTGTTTATTATGTAATTTAGTTAAGCCACTCACTTCATACTAAAACAAGGAAATAACGAGTCCCTGTTTACTCTGTATTTAGTCACAGTATCAAATCTTGCTCTCTCTGTAGCACAATTAGTTTATCGAAGTACTTTCAAGGTTGTGGTAAAAATTACCATTTCTCAACTACATTGAGATTGAAGGCTGCATGCTACTCTTTTAGCCACTAGATTTGAAATTTTGCCCAAGAAAAAGATGCAAATGACTTAAACTACCTAGTAGAACTAGTTCGGTGTTTGTTTCTAGGGTTAAAATCTTTTCACATTCTGTAGTACACCAGGTTTGTTGAAAAACTAAATTTATGGTAAATTTTGTTTTTGTATCAACCAACTGAAAATTTTGTTTTTTTATCAACCGACTGAATTTGAAAATCCATATGATGCTCTTTTAGCTGCTAGATTTGAAATTATGTCGAAGAAAATAATGGTTAATTGAATAAGTTAGGTGACAATTTCTTGAGAAATATATGCCTTTTTATCTGTGGGACAATCGGTTTGATAATAGTGCATTTTGTTGTTTTCTCAACTAAGATGCAAATCCACATTATGGTATGTTTTAGCCTTTAGATTGAGAATGTTGTCCAAACTCAAAGCAAATGGTTGTTCCTATCATTGTATTAGATTGTAGGTCTGAAAAGTCAAATCCTGTACTAGCATAAAGCTCACTGGCATTTTTTTCAAAGTGTTTAAGGTTCTATAAATTTTGTTGTTGTATTGATTAGATGGAGAAACCAGTGAACATGATGTTATCTTTTCACTACTAGATTTAAATTTTTTCCCCCAGGAAGGATCTAAAAAAATTACTTTACAAAGTAGAACTGGTTTGTTGTTGGTTTCTAAGACAAAATATTTTTTGTTTGTTTGTTGCTTGCATAATGATCTAAAAGATTCAAATTATCTTCTTGCACAGTTAGTTGCTATTGGGATGTAGGTTGAAGTTCTCATCTAAGGTCAAACTGATCATGACAATTCAGCAAAGTGTTTAAAGTTACGTAAATATTGATGTTCATTATTTTTTCAACTAAATTGTCATGTAGGTCAAGGTGATTTTGTTTGGAGTCACTAGATTGAAAATCTTGTCCAAGATAAATATCCAAAACCAGTACAATTAGTTCATTGCTCATCCCTGGTACAAAATTCACTCTTTTCATGGTAGGATAAAGTTGATTATGGTAATCATCAAAGCACTTTGGTGCTAACACTTTGATATTCTCTTTAACTAATTGGATTTGTAGATTTACTTGGTATTATATAATAGCTACTAGCTTGAAAATCCTTAACAAGTTTTATGTAGACGGGTCTTTACTTTCATATCAATCCGAAAGATCTAATTTACAGGTAGACGTAGATGGCTATTGGTTTGTTAGTAAAGAATATGTTCTTTCCATAGTAGAACAGAGGTGGCTGACAATGGGCCAGAGTATAGTCTACTGTAAAGATTAGAGAAAATCTTCTAAAGGACAGACAAATAAAAAAAAAATTAACATTACCCATTTGACTGCTGAAAAATTTAATGGGTTTAGAGAGTTCTCAATACATATGCTCACAAAAATCTATTATACTATTATAGGATATATTTGTTTCAATTTGCTACAGTACAACTTGATAGACATTACAAGAGATTTATTCAATCTGATGCATGCTTGAACATGCTAAGTAAGAAAGGTTTAGGAAACCAGGATTTTCCATTATTTGACACCAGATTTACAAACCAATGTAGTCTTTACCTCAGACTACTGCAATTGAATATATCCCCTGTCAAACTGCTCTATATGTGAACAGTGACAGTATAGCTATGTGGGATATGATATAACCTGGCTCTTGTCTTCACTTATTTTGTGTATGACTTAATGCCCTTAGAGTCTTAAACTACAAGTACAACAACAATTACATAAAATCAAACTCCACTCTTCTTTATTGTAATTCCTTATTCCTTATTACTTACACAAGTATGTGTGTATATACTAATTTGAGTACTTTATGGCAGCCTATAGTATTTTTATGAGAATAGGAAGAATGAAATATCATGCTTTTATTTGGTGCACTGTTGAATTCAATTTGCTGCTATCACAGATCTATAAATCTGGTAATTTTTAAATTGTTAGTGATAAATGCATTTAATTACTCAATAGTTTAGTGGATAAATTGCATGTTCAAGATATATTTTTCTTTCCTTCCTCATAGTTATTATTTTATTATCATTATACAATGACATATTATATTTACTTAGTTCCCAATCCATAGGGTATGATTCTTTGTTGTTATGTTGTTAATTGTTGCTCTAGGTGAAAAAATAATGACTTAAATTGCAGAAAAAACTGCTCATACATGTTTGAGATTCATGCTAAACAATTTCTGGGTTTTATTTCCCATTATTTCCCCTTTCCAAAACATATTAAACTTTTAAATTTGGTCAAATAGAATGAAAATTATGTGTTTTATTATCGCCTATTTTAGTGTGATCAGCAAGCTTAAAATTGTAGAGTGAATATATGTTTCAATTACTTTCAAATTGTTAAGGAAAAAATTTAAATTTCATTTGTCTCTTAGCTTTAAATTGGAACAAGACAAAAAAACAAGTATAGACAATAGTTGAAGTGAAGCATGTATCTAAAAACTATTAAATATTATATTGAATTAGCACAGTATAACAATGCTATAGCTATCAAGTTTTAACAGGTTTTTTGATAAAGAGGTTAATAACTTAATAACAATTTAGAATATTAGAGTAACAATTTAGTAATAAGAGCCGCTTTCTAGTGTCAAATGATGTTCTTTTCTAAGTTTCTAATTCACAAAGTTTCCCATGTGTACAACATTTCTAATGCTCCAACCTAACACAAATCTGACATTACCATTTAATCGATCGCCAGATATACAAACCCAAAAAATAGTACATATTTAGATTAATTTCTATCTAAAATCAGTCAAGTTGGGATGAGAAAGAATACTGTTTGAAATTTGTTGGTTACCCATTTGGGTTCTGAAGTGGAGATGAGCATTACCAACAGAGAAATATATACATCCTTTGCAGTTCATGATTTAGATTACATCCCCATGAGACATGTCCACACAATTTCAAAACGTGTGCATGAATGCATTTCAAATTTTCATAGATCAAAAGCAACCAATAAGCCAAATGAAACTTATACTAGTATAGGCCGCATACATGATTTGCTTAAAATAGAACTATATTGACTTGTTGCTCTTACAAATAGAACTGCACTTACATGAGATAGAGCTATTGCTCTTACAAAGGAATTGAACTATATTTGAGGGTTTTTAATTTAATTTTTAAAAAATTATATGTATTCTTCTAACAACTTGTGCAGTGTATTTGGTTTTGAACATGGAGAGAATTTCAAAGTGAAAAAAATGGGTGTAAATATTAGAGGTGCCATTGTAATTGTTTGACAAGAAATAATATTTTAGAGGATAGTGAATTATTTAGTGGCTGCATAGGGAATAGCAAGAAATTGTATCTTCTTATTTTCTTACTATGGTTATATTTTGTAACTTTATTATTTAAAGTTTGGAGATTGAAATCTTAGTGATCATGCAAATTTTGGTTGCATTTTTTTTAGCATCCATTGTGAGGTAAAAGAGTTGCAAGTGTGATTTAACATGATATCATTTCTTTGTTTGCAGTGGCTGACAAAGTGCAACAAGAAAGCATTATAGGAAGCGCTTGAAAAGATTAAATCGGGTATGTACTTTGGTTTTCTTAGTTTAAGATACCTTTTAGAGGTTTTTGAATTTTTTGATATAAATATAGAAAATTATTATTAGTGTGTATTATTTGTATGTTACTGTTTTATGTGGTTTGTATTGTATACATTAAGAAATATTGGTATCCAACTCTTGTTGTTCTCAAGAAAGAAGTATAGATATTTACATTTCCATTTTCTTAGTTTTTGCTACCACATTTATTGTTATTGAAAGACTGTATTTCTTTAAAAGATGCATATAAACTGCTTATTTTGTGTTTCAAATTGAAATTAGATATACTATGGATTTCCCACTAAATATTGTCCTTAACCTAGAAAGTAGCCAAATCAACTAGCCTTAGCCTAGAAACCAAAATACATCATCATATAATAATTTTTGTGTACTACCAATTTCAAATATAGGCTACATTTTCCAAAAAAACTTGCTATATATTTAATTGTCACAATCATTTCACACGTTTGTTTGATCTAATGTTTGTAAAGTTCAACATATAGAACATAGTTCTTGTAATTTTTTAATTATTTGTAATTAATTGCCATGTTTTCCTCACTCATTTACATGCTTAAATTCTTATATTGCACTTCTACTTTTACCTCTATTTTATCCACTCATGTCAGGTCATGGCTACACATGCAAATACTTCAATACAACCTAGCCCCTCCATGGCAGTGCATCCAACATAGGTAGTATCTAAGTCATCGTCTATTGTCAATGAGCCTGAATTTGTTCACACAACTGTCCAACATCTTGTTGCAATAGTATCTAATAGTTGCCAGGACATTGTTCACAAACTCAAACATGCATGTCAAACAACAAGTCCTATCGAAGAATTGGATATCGAGATGCTTCAGGCCTCAGTGTCAACTTACCAATCCAATTGCACAAAACTAGAGGGTTTGTGCAATTTCCCAAGGGAGCTTAAATATGATCAACACTATAATATTGCCACAGCACCCACGATAATCTCTGCATTCCAGATTTACCTTGACAGCCTATAGTTCATTATAAGTCTTTTTTTTTTGCTATGTTATGCCTACTTATGGCTCCAATGTAAATAAACAAGATAGTCTTCTATAGTCAACTATAATACACACTTTATTGGTGTACCTATACTATGCCTACTTATGGCTCCAATGTAAACAAACAAGATAGACTTCTATAGTCAACTCTAATACTGTTACAAACAAGAAAAAATAACAAATTTTCCCTGTATTTTCTTTTCAAAGAAGAGCTTCGATATTATAAATATATTTCTTCACCATGCAAATAAATGGTGTTTTTCAAGATTGTATTCTTTCCAATTAAACTTTACTAAATACTTAGATGCTTGATTCCATATGAAAGTTGTAGCTATTTTTAAATCTAAAAAAACTAAACACCTAATATGTTAGTAAATATTGTTTTCAAATACAAAACTCCAACAAAGTGTTATACTATAGAGCTTGCATCAAATTTACCTCATTCACAAACCAATGGTTTGATAAACAACTACATAAACAATGTGGTCATACACTATGAAGCCTAAGGTTCTCGTCTTTACCTTCCAATTATGGTTTTCCCCATTAACAACAATTGTACAGTTAAGAAGCACCTTTATTTTACTTGGCATAATAGCCAATTGTAACACTCTTAACTTTCCCGTAGGCACAACACTTGAACTTTATCTCACCTCTGAAATGGCAACTCTAACTCCAAATGCCATTGAAGGAATTCTTGCAGGCATGTTTGATCTTGAGCCTACACTATAGGTTACATCCATAGACACTATACAATAGGCTCATTCAATAGATGTTAAATATCGGGTTCAACTCTCTGATGGTGTCCACACCCATCCAACTTTGCTTCCCAGCCAATTCAACAATCTTGTTGTTGAAGAAGCAATGGTCACTGGGTCTATTGTCAGCCTTAAAGAATATACATCCAAGGTGTTCGACAAATACACGTATGTCCATTCATTATCTATTTTTGAATAGTACTCTCATTCATTGATTTGGTTTTCCTAAATCATTTACAACATTCGATTGTAGGGCTATAATTATCAACAACCTTGAAATGGTCTCAAACAAAGCATTGCTTGTTGGTACTCCAACTCCTCTTCTGCAGACTACATCTCGTTTTCCATCTACTAGCTCGCATGCCCCAATTGCTTTACACCAAGATGTAAGCTCTACCCAACAACCAACCATAGTCCCTTCTGAAATACTCCCCATCAAAAATCTGACCCCATACTATAAGCGCTGGTCCATTGAGGGTAGAGCATTAACAAAGACTCCAATCCATGAGTTTCACAAGGCTGGCCGAGAAGGAAAAGTATTTGGATTTGACCTCATTGACAAAGCAGGCTCTGAAATTCATATCACATGCTTCAACGAACCTGTTGATGAGTTTTACAATGTGGTGCACTCTAACAGTCTATATATTATCTCTAATGGTCGCATACAAGTTGCTAATAAAAAATATAGCAACTCAACAAACCCATTTGAAATTTTCCTACAAAAATCATCAACTATAACTCCTTCACCATGTGTAGACTCTACAATCCACATGGATAGCTTGCATATCAAGAGCATTCATTCCCTACTGTCACTACCTATTAATTCCCTTGTTTACCTCTTCTACCAACCCCTCCAATCATTTTGATCAAATGTGGATGTATAACCTCCTAGTGTGGAAAAGCTCTTGATACTATTTTTGCAACTACAATTGTAATAAATCCAAAATTGTTAGAAGCCTCAACGTTGCATGACTGGTATGCCACTGTAGGGAAAGAGACATGATTCATTTCCCTCTCAATAGATAATCTTTCTTCCAACAAGTTTTCAAATCTAGTTGACATCATATCGATCACTAATACAAACTCTGTCATATCGATCACTAATACAAACTCTCTTGAAAAAATAAATGTTTGTGTAAAGGCAAGCATATCGAAAGTCCACTTGGACAACTTTTATTACCTATCTTCTCCTCTTATGGTGGTAAATAAGAAATGTAAGAAGAAGGTTGTACAAAAGAGCCCCAATAGCTTTCATTTCCCAAAGTGTTCTAGTGATCTCCCTAGTTGTGATTTTAGCTACATGGTAAAAGTGGATTTGGAGGATGGAACAGGTGCTCTTCTTAAAGCCACTGTATTCGAAGGGCCCGCAAATGGCTTGTTTGGTATATCAGCTAAAAAATTTCAACTACTTATGGCGAACCCTGATGCTACTAAACACGTGTTGGACCAAGTTGTTGGCCGCCAGTTTTTCTTTCAAGTGGCCATCACAGTGAATTCATTTGCTGGGAATGAAATACAAAGCTTTGTAATTACAGCAATAAAACTTGTTTAAAGTTTGCAAGTACCTCTTGCTTTCCACAATACTATATAGTGTTTGCTTAAATTGTACAACTTTTGTTGTTGGCAGTACCACCAATTGTAACCATGTGTTTGTACAATTATAAATAAAATCTATACAAAGCCTTTTTTGATACCAAAAATTTATCTTGTGCACTTGTTTCAAAATATCATTTCTTGATTTTACACACAATGTTTTCCAATAAAATATGAATTCTTGTTTTTACACAACATAATTTTACACCTTCTTTCTACATTTTCAAAAACTGTTCTGCAAATTAATATTGCATTGCTTTGTTCCACAACAACCCTTATCATGGAAACCCCAGCTAAAAGTATGGAAGCACATAGATCTCTTCATAATCATTTGCAACGTTTGAGGTACCAAGAAAATAAGGAGTCTATTAATAGACAAAGAAGAGAAAACCGTCACAATCACCAAGAAAGCTCCTCCACATCCCCACCTTGTCTTTCCAATAACCCCTCCCCATCACAACCATCCACACCCCAAATACAGTCTACATTACACCCCAGTTCAACCTCCCAAAACCACCATCCTCCACTATTTCCTGCAAACTATTACATCAATAGGAATTCCTTCCGTGCAAAGTTGGAAAACCTATCAAACATTTCAACATGCCAAATTTGCATGGAACGATATCCAGGAATAAAAACTAGGCTACTAAATGGTAGTAGTGCTTGTTCAAGATGCATTTCAGAAAAAAAATGGCAATCGCTTCTCAAAGTGGAACAACATGGACCCTAGAGAGCAGCTCGCTTGTTTACAACGCCTATCTCAGATTGAGGAGATGCTCATATCAAGAGTTAGCCCTATCCTCCAAGTTACTTATGCAAAAGGGGGACAACTAAAATACAATGGCCACACTATTTGTTTTCCTCAAGATATTACAGTTATTGCAAATTACTTGCCACGTCATATACATGACTTGGATATACTCATAGTAAACAAAAAAAAATGTTGATACCCAGCAGTATAGTTTCTATGTTTGCAGAGCACATGTTCACGAGGCTTTGCAATTTAAGATTTGTAATGACCCTTACTACAAAGATGACCAATTAGATAAGGCCCCCCTCTTATGCTTGCCTATTGCCTCTACTGACATCTCTGACCTTCTACATGAAACAACCTCAACTTCATACCCCCCTGATATTAGTTTCATGGAAACAAATAATACAACCGAAGAACAATTGCAAGATAATTTGCAAGCAACAACATTATTTGTGTCAAACCTGCCACTTGCACACACAAAAGTGCAAGAATTGTGAGTGTTGTTGCAATTAGGGGAGGGACAATTTCTCTTATGCCCCTCAATGAATACACCACTGAAGGATTGTTTGTTATGGCATTTCCAACATTGTTTCCAAAGGGAAAAGTTGCATTCAACCAACAAACTATGAAAGAGGTCAAGCTACATGAATATGCTCTCCACCTTCTTAGATACCATGATAATAGGTTTGGCCAACACCCACGGTTTAGATACTTCATCCTTAATATTCTTATGTGCCATCATAGCCAGGCCACAACTTTCGTATTCGTTCAGAAACACTTGGAAAGTAGATTGCCAACAACAATACTTGAGTTGCACCAAAGACTCAAGGACCTCCTCGATGAACACCTTGCAGACCAAGTTATGTGGTTCAGCTCAAAAATCTATGGTACACGTCCCTTCTGGACTCATCGTAGGGAGGAGCTATCTGACATGGTTATTTAGGTTGGTTGCCCTACTCTATTCTCCACCCTCAGTGCAGTAGATACTAAATGGCCAGACTTACACAATGTTATGCCATCCCCCGCACCAACAAATCCTACTGCAGTTGCACGGTGGAGGATCCAAAATATAGTGCAAAACCCACACCTTGCTACACTCTACATGCATCATAGATTCACTACATTCCGTGAGGAGGTTTTGGAGAAGATTCTCTGCACAAATGACTACTGGTACAGGTAAGCATACTCCAACATCATTTATATTTACTTCTTTTCCACATCATTTGCTTAAAAACATCTCCTTTGTCCAGGTACAAATGGAAACACCATGTAATGTCCCCTTCTCAGCAGTGATCGTTTCTGTTGACCGTTGGCCTATTCCGGAGACCCGTAGGCTGTGCGGATGGTGAAATTAGGGTTTCCTAGTTTTGAGGAGGTTGTTGCTTGGAGTTTGGGATTCTGATTGCGGATTCTTTCTGGGTTTTTTGAGAGCTTCGCAGTGGTGTGTCTTGGCCATTCCTAACTCCTGCCAATTTACTATTTTAGTAAATTCCTATTTTCGGCAGCTGGTCGGGCTTTGGGTTCGGGCCTCAGCTTGATCAATTTCTTCACTTGTTTCAAATTTTGGCACTTCTTGGCCTTAATGATTTCTCTTTGAGAGATAAGTATTTTCATTATAATATTATTATTTAATATTATACCCTTTGCCTAGCAAGGCAACTTTAAGTTGTTTTTAAAAAAAGGGGACTTTGAGGGTCTAGGCGTCATAAGGTGATAAATTATATTTTTAATGTCAAATTTTGAGACCTTGAAATGGACGCCCCTTTTGAGAGATGAATTTTATTTTAAAAGTGAGTTATTTTATGGAGGAAAAAGGACGCCATCTCTTGGAGGGAAAAGGTGGATTTGAAATTAGGGTTTGGGCGCCCTCTGGATGCTTCTAGATGTTTCTCTCTCGTCTATATAATCAGGCCTCAGCTCTTCATTTGGTATCTTCTGTCTACTACACCGTTATGCTGCTGGATTGACTTCAGGCACTCGCTTCGAGGAAAGCACACCTCCTAGCATTGGCTCATCTTCTTGCTTGAAAGATAGCAACTAGTTGAGAGGTTAGCTTGTAATTGGTAGTTTGCATTGTCTTTGAGTTCTATTGCATTTTGGTAGAGTATTTCAATCATGTTGTCATGTTTTCTAGTTGCTGTTACCATATAGCTGTAGACTCTTTTTATTCATAATCCAAAAACACAAAAAGATTTCATTGTGGGTATTGCACTTTCTCATTAGTCTTGGTAGGGCGCCACCTTTTGTGAAGTTTCATGAATTTTAATAAAGTCTGGAATTTTTAAGAGAAAATCGCCCTCCTCAAGGGGCCGTACCATTGTACCTTCATTGGGTTTGGAGCAGAAATTAAATATCAAGATTTTGAGGTTGCTTTGTGTCTTGAACTTGGGCGCCTTCATCTTAGGTGTCTTTTGCATCCATTTACTTGCAGTTTGAATGAGTGGTGTGAGGTTTGTGAGCATATTTTGGTGTTACAGTGTTGCTGATAACAGAAAAAATAGTCCTTACTCTGTCATAGCAGCAAGCTTAAAATAATTATTCGAGTTGTGTGCAAGGAATGCCATTGAGAAGACTTGGAATTATCATTCTATATTGTTGTAATGTTGAATACTCTCTTATAATGTGCTTAATTGATGAATTTCTGATATTGTAAGCTGTACAGTAGTACTGTCAGCATCATTTAACATTTCTGCAATTTATCTATGTTTGTACTACCCACTGAACAAGTGGAAGAGGCTGGCTTGCCGCCTATTTCTGTTTGCATTGTAATTTCCTAAAGACTCCGCCATATGGTCGCCTCATATTCGTCACGGATTGAGTAGCACATACTTGGTGTTGAGCTAATTTTCAGTATTGCATTAGATAGGGACCCTCTGACCGAATGCTCGTCGTTCACCGGCGCATCTCGTGGTTAGAGTTCTTATTCAGCATTTTCCTTTGAGATCCTCTGACCAATGCTAACACCTTGCCCTCATCGGGATCCTGGTGTACATTTCCGGCAGAGTTATTTCCCGTGATCGCTTTGGTTTATGCTAACCTTTGCCCGTAGCTGCCGTACGGTAATCCACCGTGAAACCAAAAATTGGTCCGTCTTCATTACAAGTGGTATCAGAAATAAGCGATTCTAACCCGTACTCCAAATAAAGGATTCAAGGGTTCTACGGAGCGGACAAGCGGATTGCGTGCATACCGCAGGCCGTGCCAAGACAATAGACATGCCTTCCGCCGCTGCCGTATGTGATATACTTTTTCAGAAGCTTTGAGAGAAACCGGAAGAGCAGTGGATACGGGTAAAACAGTTGAGAACATGTCAGACAATCTTAGGACAGCCATGGAAGAAAAGGATGCAAGGATGGAAAAGAAGTTTGATGGAATGATTGAGATGATGTCTCGATTACTTGCTAAAATGGATCAGCAAGCTACTCAGAACCATACTCCGAATCAAAACCATGCTACAGGAGAAAGCAGTGGTGTCAATGGAAACAATGGGAATAACGGGAACAATGGAAGCAATGGGAATAATGGGAACAATGGTAATGGAGGCAGCAGAACTATTGGACAGCATAATACCATCTCTAGCGGGTCAGCCTCTAGACCGCTTTTCCCTACATTCACTCCAAGGGACGAACATCAAGTTGAAGCTACCGTTCCTTTGGTAGACGATGCTAGGCAAGCCTACATGGAGTACTCCACCCTACCACATGATCTTAGGGACCAATGGTCCTTTGATCAATTCTTGAATCAGAGAAACAGAAGACACGGAGGAAGAGTTGATAACCGAGCTTATATGGCTCCTAGAACAGATTTTCATCAAGCCTTAGGGAAGGTAACATTGGCTCACTTCGATGGAAGTGATAAGTGTTCAGCAAGATCGTGGGTTCAGAAGTTAGACAACTACCTATCACTTCGTCCCATGCCAGAAGAAGATGCCATCAAATTTGCAACACTTCATTTGGAGGGAGCTGCCCATGAATGGTGGTACCATGGTTTGGTCACTCTTGGCCATAACCTTATTCGAACCTATGGAGAATTCACCAACAAGTCAATGGTGAGGTCTCAACACTCAAGGGGATCCCCGCGGCATTCTCGAAGCTTGTATCAACCTGGGCAAGATGGTATTCTTGATTCTTTACCGGTCATTTTCCGTAGACTTTCCATAAGTCCAACATCAATCAAAAGAAGCGTCGGTTGTGTTGTTTTCTCTTGTTTGGCTGGAACCTCGAAAAGGGTGGGCAAGCTTTCGATCCACCAAGTTCCATTGAGGTAACGCCAGCGGCTCAGAGGCGGAGCCATCAGCCCCTAGGGTCTGGCAATTTCCTACCAAGCCTCAGCCATGGCAGAAGACGGCGACAGCCATGCCATTCTTCTAATCAACACAAGAAGTTTCCACCTAAGTTGACTGAAGAGCAACGTGAACAGCTCAAAAAGGAGGGCAAGTGTTACACATGTTTAGAGCCTTGGACTAAAGGCCATAGATGTCCTGGAAGAGGGCGTTATAATCAAATGGGAACCTATTCTGATTATGAATCAGCCTCTGATATGTCTGATCGCTAAATTTTAGCCTTTGGGGATTTTGGTGATTTGTGAAAGAGCTCCATTTAAGAGTCCGATCATGAGGAAGGAGTTGGGGGCCCTATTGCCCAACTCTCTAGTTTCCAAAAGAACGAATCTTTCAAGGTTCGTGGTGGAGTTGGAGGTCATCGAATTGTTGCATTGATTGATACTGGTGCAACGCATAACTTCATTGATGAAGGTGTGGTTGCCAAGAGAGGTCTCAAAACTGAAGAATTTGAGGGCTTCAAAGTCATGGTGGCTGATGGGTTTCATATTTCCTGCACACGAAGAGTTCCTAACATGTCCTTGCAGTTGGGAAACTATGAAGTCAAAGATGACTTCTATGTGGTTACTATTGGTGACACAGATGCAGTTTTGGGCATACAATGGTTACGTTCACTTGGTGAAATCTCTCTCAACCTACAAACAATGGAGCTCAAGTTCCAATCTGATGGCAAGAGAGCTGTTTTGAGAGGAATGTCTAATGGTGGTCCTCGTATAGTTTCTTTCAAAAGGATGGAAAGGCTGATTAGACATGACCAAGTGGAGTGGGCTGCGGAATGCATGGTTCTTCCTGCTAGTCTAGTTGAGACCAAGAGGGAATATCCTCCTGATATTCAATCTATACTCACCAAAAGGAGTAAGGTGTTTGCTGATCTACCACTTGGGCCACCACCAGAAAGGGGTGCTGAGCATGTTATTGAACTTAAGGAAGGGGCCAAACCAGTCATCACAACACCGTATAGGTATCCTAAGAAGCAGAAGGATGAAATTGAGAAGAACATAAGAGAACTCCTGGAGATGGGCTTCATTCGCCCTAGCAAGAGTCCTTTTGC
This sequence comes from Sequoia sempervirens, assembly GCA_007258455.2. Lineage (NCBI taxonomy): Eukaryota > Viridiplantae > Streptophyta > Pinopsida > Cupressales > Cupressaceae > Sequoia > Sequoia sempervirens. The sequence continues at coordinate 43,232,783 of VDFB02058242.1, forward strand.
TTCAGCTGTAGTTCTTGTGAAGAAGGACGGCACCATCCGCATGTGTGTGGATTATCGTGCCTTGAATCAAAGCACAATAAAAAATCGGTATCCTATTCCTCGGATCGATGAGCTCATTGATGAGCTCCATGGTGCTAAATTCTTCTCCAAAATTGATTTGAGATCGGGTTACTATCAAATCCGGATGAGGGGCTCAGATGTTGAGAAGACGGCATTCCGATGCCACTATGGTCATTTTGAGTTCCTAGTCATGCCCTTTGGTTTCTCGACTAAATGCCTCCAGCCCAGCCTTTGCATGAACAGAGTCTCCGTAAGCAGCTGAGGTAAATTTAGTTAAGTTTCTCGATGATATTCTCTTTAATTCTGCTTAGTGACGGAAGAACACCTCAAGCACTTGGAGAAGTGCTTAGTATTCTTGAATCAGAAAGTTTGTTTGCGAAAGAATCCAAATGTGAATTTGGAATGAAAGAGTTGCTCTACCTTGGTCATATAATCAGCGCTGAAGGGGTGAAGGTTGATCCAGAAAAGATCAAGGCTATAGCAGATTGGCCACCTCCAGAAAATTTGACTCATTTGAAGGGATTCTTGGGTCTTTGTGGCTTCTACAGAAGGTTCGTAAAGGGGTATTCTCAAAGTGCTGCTCCTCTTACTGACCTCACTAAAAAGGGGGCTTTCATGTGGTCAGAAAAAGCTCAAAGTGTGTTTGATAAGTTCAAGAAAATCATGAGTTCTTGTCCTGTATTGGCCATACCAGATTTCTCCAAACCCTTCGAGTTACAGTGTGATGCATCAGGGGAAGGTATTGGGGTTGTTTTGATGCAAGAGAAGCATCCAATTGTATTTGAAAGCAGAAAATTAAGAGGGGTTGAAAGAACCTACTCTATCTATGACAAGGAAATGCTTGCAATCATGCATGCATTAGCCAAGTTCAGACAGTATCTGGTGGGGAGTAAATTCATGGTCAAGACTGATCACAACAGTCTCAAGCACTTTATGCATCAGAAGGACTTGAATGAGAGACAGCAGAAGTGGGTGAGTAAGCTACAAGCTTACGATTTTGACATTGAGTATGTCAAAGGGAAGAATAACGTTGTGGCGATGCTTTGTCTAGAAGGCCTCACTTGAGCTCATTGTGTGAGTTTAATGCTGATTGGAAGGAGTTGTTGCTTGCTGATTATGCCAAAAATCAGTTTGCAACCAGCGTTATTGAAGGTACTTTTCATGATGAAAGGTACAAGGTAGTTGATGGGTTGATCCACTACAAGGGAAGAATCTTCTTGGTGGCTGATTCTAAACTTAAGAAGAAGATTTTGGTGATTTCCATGACAGTCCACTTGCTGGTCATCAAGGGTACTTCAAGACATACAAGCAGATTCGAGAGAGATTCTCTTGGAAGGGGTTGAAAGATGATGTTCAGCGTCACATCAAGGAGTGTAGTACTTGTCAAATGAATAAAAATGAGCACTCTCTTCCAGCTGGTCTACTGCAGCCACTTCCCATTCCAAATAAAAAATGGGAGAGTATCTCTATGGACTGTCCTGACAAGACTGGCTGACTGATGGTCAGATGAAAGTTCCTAAGCACCTTTTGGCAGGAAATTTTTAGGATGAGTGGTACCGTGCTTACTCCAAGCACTAGCTATCACCCACAAACGGATGGTCAAACGGAGATTGTGAACAAATGCTTGGAGGGCTACCTCAGAAATTATGTCTCAGAACAGCAAAGAGCATGGGTAAAATGGCTCCACTTGGGAGAATATTGCTACAATTCATCTTTCCACATGTCAATAAAGATGTCTCCATTCATGGCCCTCTATGGTTACGAGGCTCCAAGCTTTGCTGATTTGGTGTTTGGCGATAGCAAAGCTCCTCAAGCCAAGGATTGGTTGCAGCAGAGCCAAGATGTTTTGAAATCCTTGAAGGACAACCTTCAAATGGCACAAAATCAGCAAAAGATGTACGCTGATCAGCAGCGTGTTGAGCGCTCATTTGAGGTTGGTGACATGGTATATCTTCGGCTTCAGCCCTACAGACAGTCCACACTTAAGAAGAGTGGAGCTGAGAAGCTAAAACCACGCTTCTATGGACCATTCAAAGTTGTTAGGAAGGTTGGAGCGGTGGCTTATGAGTTGGAACTACCTTCGAGTAGTAAGGTCCACAATGTCTTCCATGTGTCTCGCCTCAAAAAGGCACTTGGACACAACGTTGTGGCTTCATCACAGTTACCCCCTTTGGATGAAGAAGGGCAGTTGACCTTGGTTCCAGAACAGATTATTGATTTCAGAGAGCGTTCCTTGAGGAGGAGAACAATCAAAGAGTATTTGGTAAAGTGGAAGAATTTACCATTGGAGGATGCTACTTGGGAGGATGAGGAAATTCTACACCATCCAGACTTGCGATTGCTTGAGGGCAAGCAATCTTGGGGAGGGCGGACTGTAATGTCCCCTTCTCAGCAGTGATCGTTTCTGTTGACCGTTGGCCTATTCCGGAGACCCGTAGGCTGTGCGGAGGGTGAAATTAGGGTTTCCTTGTTTTGAGGAGGTTGTTACTTGGAGTTTGGGATTCCATTGTGATTCTTCCTGGTTTTCCTATGGTTTTCCAGCTGGTGCACCCGGGGCTTTGGCATTCCCAGAACTCACAATTTCACTATTTTAGTAGCCCCATTTCTCTTGGCGCTGGTCGGGCTTTGGGTTCGGGCCTGGATCACTTCTTCAGTTGTTTCAGCTGGCACTTCAGTTCTTGGCCTTGGGCGCATTTCTCTTGGAGAGATAAGTATTTTCATTATAATATTATTATTTAATATTATACCCCTTGCCTAGCAGTGCAACTTTAAGTTGTTTTTAAAAAGGGGGACTTTGAGGGTCATGGCGTCATAAGGAGATATTATAATTTTTAAATATCAAATATTAAGACAAGTGAAGTGGACGCCCCTTTTGAGAGATGAATTTTATTTTAAAAGTGAGTTATTTTATGGAGGAAAAAGGACGCCATCTCTTGGAGGGAAAAGGTGGATTTGAAATTAGGGTTAGGGCGCCCTCTGGATGCTTCTAGATGTTTCTCTCTCGTCTATATAATCAGGCCTCAGCTCTTCATTTGGGATCTTCTGTCTACTACACCGTTATGCTGCTGGATTGACTTCAGGCACTCGCTTCGAGGAAAGCACACCTCCTAGCATTGGCTCATCTTCTTGCTTGAAAGATAGCAACTAGTTGAGAGGTTAGCTTGTTATTGGTAGTTTGCATTGTCTTTGAGTTCTATTGCATTTTGGTAGAGTATTTCAATCATGTTGTCATGTTTTTCTAGTTGCTGTTACCATATAGCTGTAGACTCTTTTTATTCATAATCCAAAAACACAAAAAGATTTCATTGTGGGTATTGCATTTTCTCATTAGTCTTGGTAGGGCGCCACCTTTTGTGAAGTTTCATGAATTTTAATAAAGTCTGGAATTTTTAAGAGAAAATCGCCCTCCTCAAGGGGCCGTACCATTGTACCTTCATTGGGTTTGGAGCAGAAATTAAATATCAAGATTTTGGGGTTGCTTTGTGTCTTGAACTTGGGCGCCTTCATCTTAGGTGTCTTTTGCATCCATTTACTTGCAGTTTGAATGAGTGGTGTGAGGTTTGTGAGCATATTTTGGTGTTACAGTGTTGCTGATAACAGAAAAAACAGTCCTTACTCTGTCATAGCAGCAAGCTTAAAATAATTATTCGAGTTGTGTGCAAGGAATGCCATTGAGAAGACTTGGAATTATCATTCTATATTGTTGTAATGTTGAAGACTCTCTTATAATGTGCTTAATTGATGAATTTCTGATATTGTAAGTTGTACAGTAGTACTGTCAGCATCATTTAACATTTCCGCAATTTATCTATGTTTGTACTACCCACTGAACAAGTGGAAGAGGCTGGCTTGCTGCCTATTTCTATTTGCATTGTAATTTCCTAAAGACTCCGCCATATGGTCGCCTCATATTCGTCACGGATTGAGTAGCACATACTTGGTGTTGAGCTAATTTTCAGTATTGCATTAGATAGGGACCCTCTGACCGAATGCTCGTCGTTCACCGGCGCATCTCGTGGTTAGAGTTCTTATTCAGCATTTTCCTTTGAGATCCTCTGACCAATGCTAACACCTTGTCCTCATCGGGATCCTGGTGTACATTCTGGTTAGAGTTGCTTTCCGCATCGTTTTGGTTTATGCTAACCTTAACGGGTGCATGTTGCATTGTAATCAATTGTGAAAAACCAAAAAAAAATTGGTCCGGTTCATTACACACCATGGCTCTGCACATGACCACAGTTTTGTTTGGCTCAAAGACGCTCCTAATATTTCCAAATTACAATGGAATAATCTTGCATCAATACAAAATGCAATCGACTACATTAACATGTATGTCTCTGCTTGGAACCCGCATCCCCACCAAAGCTCAAATGAAACAGCTTCATGGTCTACCTTTGACAACCCTTCCTTAATGGACACAAGAATGATTATGTTATCCACCCCTTCAAATGACTACAA
>VDFB02058242.1:43237400-43276044 GCA_007258455.2 Sequoia sempervirens
TTGAAGTCTTTGAAAAAATAGCCATATCAAATTCATTTTTCCCAACTCCTACTGTCTCAAGGTTAACAATCTCAATCTCACTAATAGTGATTACTAAGAAAGGTAATTCCACCAACTCTACCAAACAATTTACCGTAGGAACAATAAAAGCAAAGGATTTGAAAGGAACTCCATGAAAACCAATCTCTCTAAATGGTATATCAAACTCTAGTTAAAAATATTTTAGATGAGGCTATTCCCATATAAGCTCACTTACTCGCTTGACAAATCCTTGAAACTCTGTATTGATTTTATTTTTCCTGTCCCTCTCTCGCTATTCTTCCTCAATTTCATCAGGATCATACATTGACCTTCTTGCCCCTCCTAAAGTTTGGACCACATCCATTACCTCCACATAAAACTTGACATCCTTGGTCTTCTTAGTTCCCATGCCCTGATATGGTTATACAAATGAAAATGAAGCAAAGTAATCATCTCATTCTCCACTGGCTAGAAGAATGCATGCTTAATGTTCTAATACATGATATCAACTCTCTCTTTCGCTCTCATGGTTGAATACCAAAATACTTCTATATCTGGTATATCAAGTCTGCCAAAATACTTCTACATTTAGCACATCAAAATACTAGTATATCAAGTCTTCCAAAATACTTCTATATCTAGTTTATCAAGTCTACCAAAATAATAGTATATCAAGTCTTCCAAAATACTTCTATATCTAGTTTATCAAGTCTGCCAATATAGCTGTTTGCTTGACAATCACATTAACAATCATTTGAATTCTGACTACAACCTCCATGTGGAAAGCATGGAGCAATGACCATCAGTAGTTGTGGCTGCCATGTTTGATCTTGATCCTTCATTTGTTTGCTCCCTAGCAGGTGTTATTGGCATTTGCAATTGGCCTGTACAAACATGATTACTGATTGGATAGTTGGCAGCAGATGAAAAAGCAGGGGCATAAATATTAATCATGTCCCTCAAAATTGAATTTTCTGCAATAGGATCCAAATGGTTGCTTAAACACCTCTGTCTATCCAGGCCCTTTCTTGCTTTTTCAAATTCCCTCATTTTTTTTGCCTGCTCTCTTTTTTTCTCTTTCTCTTGCCTTTGTATCATTCGTAATTGTTCTTTCTACTGCTTCTTCATTGCCTTCTTGCCCCTCCTAAATTTTTTACCACATCCATTACCTCCACATAAAACTTGACATCCTTGGTCTTCTTGGTTCCCATGCCCTGATATGGTTATGTAAATGAAAATGAAGCAAAGTAATCATCTCCTTCTCCGCTGGCAAGAAGAATGATGTTTTGATACATGATATCAACTATCTCTTTCACTCTCATGGTTGAATACTGAAATCCAGTATGGTGGGCCTCCAAAGTTCTAGTCATCTTTCTTCCTCTTCCACCAAATGTTGGCCTGATCCACACATCTGCCAACCTAATTGGATTTTTTTTTGAAAGCTGAAGTTTCTCATGAGTCACCAATGTAGCTCTCTCTACCTTTTCAGAATCTTTCATTGCTACAGATCATCTCTGGGATTTAATCATCTGTACCACATGGTTGATGTTCTTTGAATCCTTGCATCTAAAGGAAATTTCCTTAACATAAATACTACTAGGGAATTTCAATGTTGCCATTGAAGTTGGCATTAAAGCTGGTACCTGCAACATTGAAAATTATCCTTATATAAGAATTCCCTCCATCTTGTTGGCTTGTAACACTCTTGATGGTGGCTACATGAAATTTGATTATGATTCCTCTTCTACACGAGGGTTCATATCCGATTTTAACTTCTAAATTATTAGAATTAGAATCAGTAGCTTCCATATTCAAAAATTCCAAACCACCATCTTCAATAAATTTATCTAGATCATCAGTAATACTCTTCAAAATTGGCCGCCAGCTCAAGTTCATTCTGCTTTAATAATACTTGATATCCATGGAGTTCAGCCATTCCTTGATGCCATCAAGCGAAGATTGAGGAATGAAGTACATGCGGATTACATCCCACTTGAAGTCTTTGAAAACAATAGCCATATCAAATGCCTTTTGCCCAAGTTATAATCTCTCAAGGTTAAAAATCTCAATCTCAAGTATTAGATAGGGAATTTGAAATTTTATTATGGTATGTGCACTTTGATATGATGTAATATGATTATGGTTTCGTCTCATATGTTATAATATTAGATATATAACAAAAAAATAAATTATTGCATGAAATAAATAATAAATTTTCATTCTAAATGTTTTTTTTTGTAGAACACGGGTCTTCCAGAAGATCAAGATGATCCTCAACATGATATAGATCCACAATTTTTTGGGTTCTATAGACATCGAAAATATACTGATTGACATCATGCATCTGATCCTGACTTACTAACATCGTTTCTTCCTAAATCATCCCTCGGTCTAACTGTTTAATCAAATTCCCCTATCTGATTAATTTCATCAATATTCGTCTCTTAATTAAATAAATCATTTTGTCTGATTAAGTCACTTTCTCTTGTACTAATTAAATCAATCCATCTGATCTAATTATCCCTATTTAATTAAATAATCAATTTATTTGATTAAATCTCTAAAGTCTATCCATTAAATTAAATAAATTAAAACCTTATTTTATTTAATCTAACACCATCCCTTTTGATTAAATAAATCAGACAATTAGCCTCTTTATCATATTCCTCTCTTTATCCATTTAAATAAATCCATAAATTTGAGTCAAATAAGTCACATCATCTAATCCCTATTAAATTAATTAACCCCTTGATTAATTTAACCTCATCTCATGTCACATCCTCTAGATAATGCAAGTTGCACATGAAAAATAGATTTAATTCAATTTATTAAATCCCTATTTTCCTACATGGCATCTTTTGGAATATTCTCTCAATTTGAATTCAAAAAATTCCACAACATGTACATCCAACAAGGCATTTAAGATCTCACATGTCCTTTGCCTTGAGCCAAGTGGCATTTATTGCATTTTCTCTTCCCTCTTACATGTCATTTCAACAAATTTGAATTTCAAATATTGGCATTTATTGGCACAAACCCCAAATCTTGCACAACCACCATCCATTCATAGCTTGACAAGTGGCACCATATCTTTGGATGAAAGTTAGTCCCAAATTGCTCAAATTTGGGCTTTCATCCATCTTGAAATCCTATAAATGAATAGCTCCTCTCCTCATTTCATCATCCACAATTTGAGTAAAGTTACCATGCCCAAATGTCTATCAAGTTTCACACCATTGAGTTCATAGCTAGGTTCTTTTGCAGATTTGGCTTGGAGTCTTCATCATTCATCATCAAAAGTGGACCAAAGTTCATCATGAAGTCTACATATCAAAGCTTGCAATCATAGGAATTGGGAAAAGGCTAAATTTCCACATCAAATTGGCACCAATTCCCCCATGGGATCAAGAGTTTGCTATTTAAATTGGGATTTCATCTTTGGTTTATCTCTTGTATTGTGTTCTTGCATATTTTCATTCCTAGTTTGAAATGTAAATGGATCCCATGGGGAATCCTTGTTTATACTTGCAATATCTAACTTAGGGTGTTTAATCTCTTTGTTTTGCAGGTACATAGATTGGGGGTTCTACATTTTGGCGCTAGAAGGAGGGCTAGACATCATAAATTCTAACATTTCCTTAAAATTTCCATGTTTTCTTGACACACAGGAAATTTTGACGTGGGCTCCTCAGTGCCGTGAGCTCGTCAGCCTCACTATTTTAGCGCCATGGGCTCGCCAGCGTCGCTATATAGCACCACATGAACATAAACTCCGCCACTGGACTCATCCCACCAAGAAATTTCAAATTTGAAACTGCGTCGATTTGCAGAAGTTTTGAAAAATTCTCAAATTCTGACGCTTTCGAAAACTATGATATTGGGCGAAAATAGCGATGCTATTGTGTTCTCTATCCCAACACAGAGTGCCGCTGACTGGTAAAGTGGTGCTGTAAGAGCAACACTGGGACGAAAAAATAGTGATGCCTTCACAAATTGTGATGCTAGAAGACAATAAAAGGGAAAAATTAAATTTTTAGCACGTGCTTTAATTTATGATTGCTTCTTCCTCTGGTTTTTGCTTTTCAATTTCTGTGTTTTTCCAGAATTTAACTATTTTTCTTCTTTGTAGGTTGGAAGCCAAAAGCAAAGGAAGAAGGAGCATGGTGATGATATCTTATCTAATCAAAGTGTTTTTAAACACTCAAGTGTTTGTTTAACACTTCCTTAGTTACTTGTCATATTTTTCTTTCTTTAGAACACTAGCTTTCATTTGGGTTTAAAAAGGATTCTTTTTTGTTTATTTCTTGCAAACGGATTTAAAAAGAATCTTAGGATCTACAACTTACTAGATTTTGTTTATGGATTAAACAATTGAACAAATGTCTTTCACTTGTGATTTGGTGCTCTAAAATGAACTCGCATATTGCTTTGTGGACCTAAAAAGAACAAGTGTAGCTTTGTTTGTTTGTGAGGGCTTACTTAGACTAAAGGCATTGGAAAAGGACGTATGCGCTTCTCTCGTGCTTTATAGAGATCTTGAGAATCAAAAGGCCTTTTCCATGACTTTGGGTTAAGACAAAGCAATAACCTCCACACTTCGATTTGGGCTTAAAATTGAACAAAATCTTATGTGAGTGTGAGTGGGGGCTTTGTTGCGTATATTCTCTCTCCTTGTTGCCAACAAGGATTGATCGAGTTACAAATATTGTTCTTCATTCGCTTTTATTTATCCTAGAGGGCCTGCCTTGGGGAAAAAGTACTCACCCAAGGGAACGACTCAACCGGTAACACTCTAAACTCGAGAGTATTTCTAGCTGGGATATAAATGTGGATATTGGAAGAAATGCCAATATCATGTGGTTGACTCCGACAAGATGGATCCGAAAGGGGACTCTTGCCACGTTGGGTCAACTCCTATGAATGAAAAGTCCAAAATAGAACCCTTGTTTTGTAGTGACCAATTGATCCATTGAACGAGTTTATCAAAGTGGTGCATTGGAATTTAGATTCCATGAATTTACTTGCCATGTCCGATCTTGGTTAAAGTATAGAGGTTAAGACTTCATTCTTAACATACCTTTATACTCTTTCCTTGGTTGCATGTAAAATCATCTCTTCTACGAAGGGCATGAGGCAAGCCCACTAAGAAAAATGTACCAATTGAGCTAGGACATCATATTGTTTATGGTTTGAAAACACAATGCTTTTATCAAAAACATTGGAAAACCAACATTCAACGAATTATCAAAATTGCAAACCCTTTAGGAGAGGCAAATATCCTTGAACAAGTTCACATGTTATTGCTTGCCCTTGGGATTCATGTCCTTAGAGGCTTCTAAACATTTGGATTTCATCTCAATTTGCTTCTACTAAAGTCAACTTTAGGTAACTCTTGCCTCAAATTTCCTTGGTTTCCACATAATACACTTTGTGGGATAAGGGGAAAGTTGAGACATTAGACATCTAGATTCAAAATATAATCAAGAGTTTTTTTATGGTAAAAATAATCCATTAAGCAAAGATTAAATCAATTGGACCCCACACATGTGCTTGGCATCTTTTGGACATATGGTTTTCATGCAAACATTGATCTTTTGATTTCAAATTACTCTTAGAGAAAAGCATGTTCTTCACTATCTTGGCCTAGTAAACACGTCCTTCCTAGGTTCACTTAGGATCAAATCAACACTTCATCCATCCAAACATTTATCATCTTCATCCCACAAACAACTTTGGAGCTTTGGAAACATCATTCTAGACTTGGGTAAATCATCGAAATCAAAACCACCTTGTTTAGTTAGGTGTATGGGAATGCATCCTTTCTCATACATTTAATTGAATTATCAATCCTTTTGAACAAGTTCATCCTAAGATCACATCTAACATTTTAGGGTTTACAAGTTCATTATCCAATCAAACCAATCAAAATCAAACCCTAAGTCTAGCATTGATCCAAAGTTCCTAAACGTTCAACACTCATATCATTTACACCTTTCATCCTTCATCTCGTCATTAGTCCTAAGAACCTTAGAGGTCACTTTTGCAACAAGGTCAAAACACAAGAGGAACATGGAATACAAACTTGATCCATACATCATGAGTAATCTAAATCAATTGAACTTTCAAAGCCTTACAACGCCTATTGATTATCAACACTCACATTTATACAAACCATACATGGGATCATTACCTTCGACAAATGTAAATAGTATAACAAGTGTGAGTATGCCCAAATCAAAGATTGGAACACATTTCCCAATGGTAGATCTAAATCCAAACCTACAAGTTTGTCAACCGAACAATCAAAGCATGAGCCTTCAAACAAACAACGTCATCCCACCAAATCCCTACAAACCAAATGAGAAGGTACCAAGTACAAGTGTTCAAAACATGAATCTGGAAAACTTTGGGATAAATACATTTGCAAATCATACGAATATTCCAAACATCAACAATGGTCAAATTCAACCTATCATGCCAAATCTGAACATCATCCTAAGTCAGAACAATGCCCAAAATCAATTTGTCCATGATCCCATCCAAAATCAAACACAAGTACACACTCCAAGTCTGCTTGAACAAAAGCCAAATCAACTATATCAAGGGAGTCAAGATTGAAAACAAGAACAAATATGGCTAGATCAAATTGCTACACTTACCAAAATAGTTGAGTCATTACACCAAGAGACATTTCCACCACCATTACCCATATCAACATCATTCCTTGGTTTAGGGCTTCCTCCTTTACCTAGCACAAATCACTCCATCCAAATCAATCCACCTAATTCCAATCAAGTCATCGCATCAAAACCTTTGAATATACCATCAACATCGCACCAATAGATGGTATCTAATCGAATGACAACATCAATCCTGAAAAATCCAAATATGGTCTCCAAAGGACCTATCACCTTGGTCATTCCGACTATTCCTATCACCCCGATCACTCCATCCACCCCTATCACACCCATCATATCTCAACCCCTCACTACCATGATTGCTCCAAGCGTATCTCAACCACTCATCACTACATCCAATATGATTCCAAATCCACCACCACCCCCACCACCGCCAACTTCCACCACATCAAGCCAATACAACGCAAAATTACAAGTTGCTTTTCAAAGGGGATTCCAACAATATCTATCCACACAACAAGCAACACAAGCTCAACAAGTGCAACAAGCCTCTTAGGCTACCCAACAAACACAAGCACAAACACAAAAAATGATAACCATTGAGAACAAGGATCAAGATCAATCCATCACTGAGCACCTTGAAGCTATGTCTACTTCATCCAATGATCAAATCAACATATGTCAAAAGTCACTTTTCAATCATGATCAAAATTCCTCAGCAATACTCGACAATGATCCAATTCAAGAAATGTCAACATCATTTGACCCTTTGGTTGAAGACATTGGAAATCCCTCCACCACAATTGTTGAAAACAATGATCAAGATCTCTCCATTGACAAGCACTTGAAGATGTTTCCACCCCATCCGATGATCAAATCACCATACATCAAGAGCCACTGTTTAGTGATCTATTTCAAGGAGTGTTAGGATTATTTGATCCTATCGACATAATGCACGATCCATTGACCAATGATCATATTGAAAATGTCTCTACACCACCTTATGAGTTAGAGGACATATCTCAAGAATTTATTCAAAAGCAAGATCAAAATCTTCCACTAAGGTCTAGCAATGGTCCCTTCCAAGACATGTTGAACCCCTTTGACCTCATGGTTACAAATATTGGAGGAAATTTGAACTCGACACTTGATCCAAGTACACCCAAAGATCAAGGGGATATTGAACCCCTTACCATGTCTAATGATGACATCCAAGAACCCTTTGTAAGCAATCCATCCTTTGAAACTAATCCATGTCAAGAACTTGATCCAAAGCATGTTGAAAGCAACTCCGAAATCATTCAAGATCAAGAATTTGTATCTTCAAGATACTACAATAATCTAATGGACACTCTCCTATCTATGCAAGATGATCATATCCATGTAGCACTTACTCCTCCATCTACCCATGAGATGCTTTCTATAGATGGACACATAGATGATCTTCATCTAGAACAAAATTTTGTTACACACAAAGAGCAGATTATTACCTCCTACAATCAAACTAAGTTATCAACATTAGGATCAGATATATCCTAAATTTAGACTGAGGACATCAGGTATGCAGATATCCAACATTATCCACTCAAGGAAGAAAATCAGAAAGAACAGTATAATCCAGAGTTGGCAGAGCAGCAAATTGAAACAATGTCATCTATAGTGGTCATTTGTCAGAGCATGTTTATTGAACAAGACACCTTAGAAAAGGCAGAATCAAAGCATGAAGGTACTACTTCTACCATATTGGGGGCAACTTCATCTCAAGAAAATGTCAACATAGGGAGCATGAAGAATCCTTATGATGAAAATAATACCAATACTACAACCAGCCACGCCATGAATCCTCAGCCACCCATCACCCCATCCATAAATTGGGACCAACTTCAAAGGAAAGATTTGAATAAAAGCACAAAAAACATTATCAAAGAAAAAGAAGCTAAGAAGCATAATGGAAAAATCAAATACAAATGGATACCAAAGAATACAAAGAAAGACCATCCCTATCAAACTCCATTAGTCAAAGAAACTATGGGGAAAAATAAAAAAGGGAAAAGTATCCATCAAGGATGTCCACAAAAGCAAAAGTAGGCTTTTCAAGCGACGTACAAATTGTATCAAGCAGTTGGTCCTAATTCCACCCACACTTTCATATCCACCCATCATCGCTCATCTTCCCAAGTTTGGAGAGTCAAAGATTCTAAACTGTCAACCAATCCATCTTTTATCCATAAACACTCTCCATCCATGCCTCCACACATAATATCCAATTCTCACATTAACCATGTATTGGCAACAACCCTTCATCATAAGGATTCAAAAGGCACTCTATCGCCATGTGTGCACAAAGAAAAAGTTAACTTTGGTATCAACGAAGCAAATCAAGAATCCTGAAAGTTGCATTCAAGTGCACGTATCTTAGAAAAGAAGCTCCTTCAAGCAGGATATCGATGGCACATTATGGCAGGGGCATCTACATTAGCAACACCTTGTGATTCAGCACGAATCTTTCAAAAAAAACCAAAAAAATCAAAAAATAAGAAAATCCAAAAAAAATTAGAAAAAGGATTGAAAATAGTAAAGAGAAAAAAATCGTCCTCTAGTGAAAACCACTTCGGTGGCGCTTTGGGCAAGACCATGATGAAAACCTGGAAAATAGGAATCATGTGTAGAATCGAGCATCTACGTGCGCCATTTTAGGTGAAAGCGTCTCATCCCATCCATAATAAATCCAACATTCCATCCACCTCATCCATAATAAATCCACTCATCCATAAACCATTTATCCAATCCATTTTCATCCATCTACGTCCATCATCCAAGTTATCTTAATCTTGATGAAAATTTGGGGCACACTTTGTACTTGCTTCTAGAAAACATCTTGACATGAGTCATTTTCATTGATCCTATCCTACCCAACATTATCTGAGCCATGAAACACTATCCAAATGAGCATCCTTTATCCAAACACCTTATCTTATCGTAAGATAATCCATATCCATCCATCCATACACCTATCCAAGCATCCATCCATGACATTCCATACATTGCTAGACATTAGGGGCAGATATATACATCTTGCTTCGAGAATAAATCTTGGTCTATGTCCTCTGACTTATGTGGTGATCCAAACATTGGAAAACGTGAAACCAAATTGGTTGAAGCATCTGCAATCCAAAATCTGAATCACTAGCCCATGACATATTTTGATGAGAAGATGTTCCTTATCAAGCTTCATCTTTCATCTTTCATCAATCCAAACAATCAATATCGGGCCACACTTGAACGCATCTTTCCTCAAATGTGACTTCAAATCATTTTGAACAACTTTGTTCCAAATCAAGCTTCATCAATCATGATCAATCAAATCCAATCAATCCATCATATATCCTTTTTTGTTTCTTAACACTATCCCTGCATTGTTGTGCATCCTCAACAATGTTATCATCATCAATCCCATCAACATCTCAATCCTTGTGTTGCTTAGCACTATCCTTGCATTGTTGTGTATCCTCAACAATGTTATCATCATCAATCCACCGATCCAATCAATCAACCTCAACTTGGTTTTAAACAAAATCCAAAACGAACACATCCATATCCAAATTGTCAAAATCATGCGAAAAATCCAAAAACACTCAAAAAACCAAAAAAATGTCAAAAACAATTGGAATCCAAACTACGTCATCTCTGAGCTTAAATGTAGGCAAGGCTAATCTTTGATCAGCCCCTGAGACATCAAAATCCAAAAACATTCAAAACCGAAAATCAAAACATTTGTAAAACTTCAAAAAATACCAAAAAACAACCTCAAAACATCAAAAAAATCCAAATATTCAAAAAAATCCATCTGCCTCATCTCACTTGCACCTCGCAATAATCAATCATCCATAATAAATTGATCATCACCTTCATCCTTTGGCAAAAAAAAAAGAAACAATCACATCAATTGGCAAAAGCAAACTTCAATCATAAAATCTAAATCGAAGTAACAAACTGTTAAAACAAAATCAAACTCTTGATCATTTTCAGACATTTCAATCTACCTTATATCAATAGACTATCAAACCATCATCATCCTATACAATGCATGTCCTAGGATATATCGTTCCGACAATGGGCATCATTTTGGATATCACCTTGGATTCTTATCCTATCAAAACAAATCCCTTTGACTATAGGTATGAAGAACATGGGCTTGTTTGTGTACTTGATCTTTTCTTTTGGTTTATCTTATTGTGCTAATTCCAAGGACCTCTTAATGATGTCCCCAACGAAGGGATTTAGAGAGATAGGAATGGGGCAATGATCATTATCTTTTGTTTGTTGTGTTTATTGGATTTTCTTGTAATATAACTTGGTGAATACTTTCTTTGTTAGGTACATCCTAGCAAGGTTTCCGTATGTCAAGTCTGTACAAGAATACTCCTATCTGTTTGTTGAGTCAAAGTCCATCACACTAGGTGCAACACCATCCTGGTTCTTTATACCTTGATGCATCGTGCTTACGTGTGTTATCAAACATAAGGTAATTGGCCCTTTGAAAATTCCAACTCCTCAACAAGTAATCATCATCATCATCATCATCATCATCTCATGTCTTGTTGGAATCTCTTTTTTTAATTCTATCTCTTATTTTCACACTAACATGGTACCATGACAGTTAATCATAAATCATCACCATTACATCTATCTTGCATCCACAAACTGTTAGTATACTACATATTGCATATCATATCATATAGAAAGCATTAATCATACCACATGCATTTATCCCCATCATTGCATAATATAGATTGGTTATTCTAAGCATCTCATAAACCATAGATCTATCACCATACACATAATCATAAAATCATCATCATATCATATCATGTGCATCCATATCATCCATTCATCATCATATCATCCATTACATATAAACATCATAATCATAGTGTCATCAATAATGTCACTGTCATGGTACAAATCAGGATCAAGTGTGTGTAATATATCAAAATAGGCATGAGGCTAGCCATGGCTGATGACTGTCTACACCATCAAATCTGTCTACATCAAATATTTGAGTTGAGCTAATCTTGAACCTCTTTGTCAAGAGATCGACCCTCAAATCAAACCTCTTCGCCCAATCTCTCGAGGGGGCGGTATACTAGCGTAATTCTTCATTTGCTAGGGCATTAGTGGGGCATCCAAAAAAATTAGAGAAATTTTGAATTTTGATCATGACAAGGTTATTCTTTGAACCAATGCAACAAGTGCATTGCTTCAAAGAGGGGCAAAATGTAGACATCAAAATATACAAATTAATATTGCACACTCTATCCCGATCTACTAACATCGCTTCATTCTGAATTATCCCTCTGTCTAACCATTTAATCGAATAGCCTTATTTGATTAAATTCATCATAATTCCCCTTTTAATTAAATAAAACCCTCAATTTAATTAAATCATCAGCTCTGTGTAATTAGCTAGGTCATTTCATCTTCCTATCTTTATTTAATTAAATAATCCATATTATTTGATTAAATTTATAAAGTTCATCTAATTAAATTAAATAAATCAAACATTTATCTAATTTAATCTAACATCACCCCCTTTGGTTAAATAAATTAAAAATATTTATTTAACTAAGTCTAAATCATTCTTTTCTCATTTTGAGTTATTTAAATCCTAAACTCTAAGTCAAAATGGTCAAATCAACTAACATCATTTAAATTAATCAAATCATGGTCAATGCTAATTCTAATCACTCAAATCCTCTAGATTTTGCAACTTGCACATGAAAATAGACTTATTTGATTTATTAAATTTCTATTTTCCTTCAACAAGGCATCCAAGTGGGAATATTCCTCAAATTTGAAATCTCCCCCCAAAAGGACTTGTCCCTTCCAACATGGCATTTAACATCTCTTACAAGTCCTTTTCTTGAGCCATGTGACATTAACTTCACCTTTCACCTGATTTCAAGCCATATTTTGAATTTGAATCTCCCCCCTCTTTGCACATTCTTCAAAACTTGCACATCCTCCATCCATTCACAAGTTGACAAGTGGCATTTTGTCATTGGCTCATTCTTAGTCCCACATTGCTCTATTTTGGGCATACTTTCAACTTGCCAATCTATAAATAAGAGGTTAATCTCCTCATCTCATCATCCACAATTTGAGTAAAGTTACTATACTCAAATCCATATCAACTTATGATCAATTTCATCCAAGCATAGTTAGGTTATATGCATATTTTCATCTTGGAGCATACATCAAGCATCAACAAAGTGGATCACTCTTCATCACATATCAATCTTGTATCATTGGAGTTGGGAATGGGCCAATTTTCACATCAAATTGGCACCAATTCCCTTAAGAGATTAGGAGTTTGCTTGCTTTAGAATAGATTTTGATATGATTTCAAGTTTCATTGTGTTCTTTCTTTCATTTTCTATCTCTTTTGCTATTCAAATTAATTTCTTGAGGAAACCTTATTCTTGCTTGCATTTGATCTAATGTATTCATTTGTTGTGTTTTGCAGGTACATAGATTGAGGGTTCTACATTTCCCCCCAATCTATGTACCTGCAAAACAAAGAGATTAAACACCCTAAGTTAGATATTGCAAGTATAAACAATGATTCCCCATGGAATCCATTTACATTTCAAACTAGGAATGAAAATATGCAAGAACACAATACAAGAGATAAACCAAAGATGAAATCCCAATTTAAATAGCAAACTTTTGATCCCATGGGGGAATTGGTGCCAATTTGATTTGGAAATTTAGCCCTTTCTCAATTCCTATGATTGCAAGCTTCAATATGTAGACTTGTTGATGAAGTTTTATCCACTTTTGATGATGAATGATGTAGATTCCAATCCAAATCTGCAAAAGAACCTAGCTATGAACTCAATGGTGTGAAACTTGATAAACATTTGAGCATGGTAACTTTACTCAAATTGTGGATGATGAAATGAGGAGAGGATCTCTTCATTTATAGGATTTCAAGATGGATGAAAGCCCAAATTTGAGCAATGTGGGACTAACTTTCATCCAAGGATATGGTGCCACTTGTCAAGCTATGAATGGATGGTGGTTGTGCAAGATTTGGGGTTTGTGCCAATAAATGCCAATATTTGAAATTCAAATTTGTTGAAATGACATGTAAGAGGGAAGAGAAAATGAAATAAATGCCACTTGGCTCAAGGAAAAGGACATGTAAGAGATCTTAAATGCCTTGTTGCATGTACATGTTGACTTGGAATTTTTGAATTCAAATTGAGAGAATATTCCAAAAGATGCCATGTGAGGGAAAATATGGATTTAATAAATGAATTAAATCTATTTTCATGTGAAACTTGCATTATCTAGAGGATGGGCATGAGATGGGGACAGAATTAATCAAGGGTTGATTTTGACTTTAGCGAGGGGATCAGATGATGTGACTTATTTGACTCAAATTTATGGATTTATTTAAATGGGATAAGGAGAATATCATTGGAACAATTAAATTAAATGGTTTTATTTAATCAAAGGGATAGTGTTAGATTAAATCAAATAAGGTTTGAATTTATTTAATTTAATGGATAGACTTTAGAGATTTAATCAAATAAATTGATTATTTAATTAAATAGGGATAATTTAGATCGGATGGGTTGGTGCAATTAGCTTAAAGTAACCGGTGAACCAAAATGGTTTTAATTAAGAGACAAATATTGATGAATTGTCGAGATAGAATTTGATTAAATGGTTAGACCAAAGTTGGTTGGGAAAGAAGCAGGATGGTAGTCGAGTCGGATCGTGATGTCGTGGTATAAACATTAATCTCTGGGTTCAACTACTGAGTACAAATCCTGCAGTGACGATGTAGGAAGACACACCGAGGCCAATGACAATGATGATGGCGATGATGACAATGATGATGACGACGACAATGATGATGATGGTGATGATGATGATGAGATAGTTGGTGGTAGTAACCAGTGACATTCATGATCATATAGAATGCATCAAGGATCATTGCTGATATATCATTATGATGACTCTTTTCATGGTTACTATCATATGTATCATTTTCACGGCCTATAGTACTATATTATTGAGTTATATCATATTGACATTGTAGAAATGCAAAATTAGCATCATGCATTTAATTAATTCATATTCATCCATTCATCAAATAAATCCGTTAGATTAAATTCAATGCTTTAAATTCATCTATTAATAAATCAATAAATCTCTAAAGTCATCCATTTAAATTAAATAAATCATCTTTATTTAATTTGATCCTAACATCACCCTCTTCGATTAAATAAATCTAAGATCATCTTTCATCTCCTTTGATTTAATCCTTAAATCTAAGTCAAATGAGTCAAATCACCTAATCCTCTTTTAAATTAACTAAATTAGGATTAAATCTAATCTAATGCATGTCACATCCTCTAAATTTTCCCACTTGCACAAATAAATCAATTTATTGATTTATTAAAATCTTTATTTACTTTCAACTTGGCATTTTTGGGGAATATTCTCCAAGTTTGAAATCTCCCTCCAAATTGACATGTACATCCAATAAAGCATTTAAGAGCTCTTACATGTCTCTCACACAAGTCAAACTTGGCATTTAAGCCCCTTTTTGTCCCTCCAACAAGCCAAATTTGAAATTTGAAAAGGCCACCTATATGCATTTATGGGAACATTGACCAAAACTTGCACATCATCCATCCACTCACATTTGGACAAGTGGCTCCTTCCTATTGGTTGAATATTTATCCCACATTCAACCATTTTTCATATTTCTCCATCCTATCATTCTATAAATTGGAGGTCTCCTTCCTCATTTTAGCATCCATAATTCTGGCAAAGTTACTCTCTTCACATTGAGAGCTAATTTTGTCCACTTCATCTTCAAAGAATTTTATCATTGAGCTTGTCAAGGGTTGGGAAAGGGTCACTTTTCACAACAAAGTGACACCAATATGTGAGTCCCCTGCAAATCTGCACACATTCTAAACTCCATGACAAAGGTTAGTTCATGCAAATTTACTGAATACTCCTATGAGATAATGCACCATACTTCACAAACAAAATGACCAAATAAACTAATTGAAAGTATCAAAGAAGCACAAATGCATACCTATCCAATAGTGGATTGGTGTCACTTTGTTGTGAAAAGTGACCCTTTCCCAACCCTTGACAAATCAATGATGCAAATGATAATGGGAAAAATTAGCTCTCAATATGAAGAGAGTAACTTTGCATGAAGATTGTGGATGATAAAATAAGGAATGAGACCTCCAATTTATAGAATGAGAGGGTGGAGAAATATGCAAAATGGGTGAATGTTGGACAAAGATTCAACCAATAGGAAGGAGCCACTTGTCCAAATGTGAGTGGATGGAGGATGCACAAGTTTTGGTCAATGTTCCCATAAATGCATATAGGTGGCCTTTTCAAATTTCAAATTTGGCTTGTTGGAGGGACAAAAAGGGGCTTAAATGCCAAGTTTGACTTGTGTGAGAGACATGTAAGAGCTCTTAAATGCTTTGTTGGATGTACATGTCAATTTGGAGGGAGATTTCAAACTTGGAGAATATTCCCCAAAGATGCCAAGTTGAAAGTAAATAAAGATTTTAATAAATCAATAAATTAGTTTATTTGTGCAAGTGGGAAAAGCTAGAGGATGTGACATGCATTAGATTAGATTTAATCTTGATTTAGTTAATTTAAAAGAGGATTAGGTGATTTGACTCATTTGACTTAGATTTAAGGATGTAAACTAAGTCAAAAGGAGAAGAAAGATGATTTTAGATTTAATTAAATAAAGATCTGATTTATTTAATTGAGGAGGGCGATGTTAGGATCAAATTAAATAAAGTTTATTTATTTAATTTAAATGGATGAATTTATAGATTGAATTTGATGAACTTGATTTATTTGATGAATGGATGAATATGAATTAATTAAATGCATGATGCTAATTTTGCATGTCTACATTTTGCCCCTCTTTGAAGCAATGTACTTGTTGTGTTGGTTCAAAGAACACAATTACCATGATCAAAATTCAAAATTTTTTTTTTTCCGGATGCCCCAGTTGAAAGAAGTACACTAGTACATTGCCCCCTCGAGAGATTGAGCAAAAAAATTTGATTTGAGGGTCGATCTAGCGATAAAGAGGTTTAAGATGGACATATGGATGGTTGTGATGATGATGCAAATGAGATGGTTTTAAGATGCTTAGAATAGCCAATCTATATTATCCTAAACAACATAAATGATGATACAATTCATGTGAGATGGAGGATGGGATAATGCCTATATGATTATGCATTGGATGTTTTATGTAAATGTATGGTTTTATGAGATGCTTAGACTAACAAATCCATATTATGATGATGAACATGCATGTGAGATGACGTGCATAATGCTGATGGTGTGGATGCAGGATGGATGCACTGGTGATGATTAACTATTCTGGTATGATGTTAGTGCAGAAAGAAGAAATTAGATGATGACAAGAGGATCCAACAAGCCAACTTTATGAGATATGATGATGAGAAATGGATGATTTTCTTATCAAGGATTGGGATTTTAAAAGGGCCAATGCTTACCTTATGTTTGATAATATGCATAAGCACGAGGCATCAAGGTATAAAGAACCAGGATGGTATTGCACTTAGTGTGATGGAATTTGACTTGAAAAATAGATAGGAGTATTCTTGTTCACACCTGACATACATAAACCTTGCTAGGATGCACCTAACAAAGCAAGTATTCACCAAGTTATATTACAAGAACATCCAACAAGCACAACAAACAAAAGGATAATGATCGATGCCCCATTCCTTTCTCTCTAAATCACTTTGATTAGACATCATCGAGAGGTCATTGGAATGAGCGCAATAAGATAAATCAAAAAGAAAAGATCAAGAACACAAACAAGTCAATGTTCTTCATACCTCTAGCCAAAGGGATTTGTTTTGTTTAGGATAAGAACTGAAACAATTGCCAATAGATAATTCCCATTGTAGGAAGGATACATCCTAGGTCATGTTAGTGGATGGCGACATGTCGTTTTGTTTATCCAAAGTGTTTTTCCAAAAGATAATGCCAATTGTAGGAAGGATACATCCTAGGACATTTTAGTGGATGGTGGCAAGTTGATAGGGGTTTCAAAAAGGCTATTGATATAAGGTTAATTGACATGTTTGCGAATGATCAAGAGTTTGATTTTGTGTCTAAAGGTTTGTTGCTTCGATTTTTATTTTGTGTTTGAAGTTTGATTTTGCTGATTGTTATGCTTGTTTTTGTTTGTGTTGCCAAAGGATGAAGATGATGATTTTTTATTATGGATGGGATTATTACGGGTGAGAGCAAGATGGGGATGGATGGATTTTTTTCAAATATTTGGATGTTTTTGGAATGTTTTGAGACTGTTTTTGGTATTTTTGGGTTATTTGAATGTTTTTGGATTTTATGAGATTTTATGAATGTTTTTGGATTTTGGTGTTTTTCTAATGTTTTTGTGTTTTTGTGTCTCAAGATCTGATCAAAGATTAGCCTTGCCTACGTTTAAGCTTAGAGACGACATAGTTCAGATACCATGTTTTTGATTTTTTTTTTGTTTTCGACATTTATGAATGTTTTTGGATTTTGATATGATTTTGTATGTTTTTGGATTTTCTTGGTTTTTTTGAATGTTTTTGGATTTTTTGATGTTTTGAATGTTTTTGGTTTTTTTGCATGATTTTGATGATTTGGATATGTATATGCATGATGATATTAGTGCTTTGTTTTGGGATTTTGCTAAAAACCAAGCTAAGGTTGATTGATCAGATCAATGGATTGATGATGATAACATTGTTGAGGATACACAACAATGTAAGGATAGTGTTAAGAAACATGAGGATTGGGAAGGATATCCCAAGATGATGAGGGATTGATTGAATTTGAGGATACACAACAATGCAAGGATAGTGTTAAGAAACACAAGGATTGGAAAGGATATCCTGAGGTGATGATGGATTGATTGGATTTGATTTGATCAAGATTAATGAAGCTTGGTTTTGGAACAAAATTGTTTGAATGATTTGATGTGAAGTTTGAATCACACGTTAGATGCAAGTGATAGTAATTGTTAGGATTAATGTTCGATGAAAGATAGAGCTTGATAAGGAACATGTTCTCGTCAAAATATGCCATGGGCTAGTGACTTGGATTCTGGCTTACAAATGCTTGACCAATTTGATTTCTTGTTTGCCAATGTTCGGATTAGCACATAAGTTGGAGGATATAGATCAAGATTTATTCCTGAAGCAAGATGCAAATATTTTCCCCTAGTGTCTACCAATGTATGGAATGTCATGGGGGGATGCCTAGATAGGTGTATGGATGGATGGATATGTAAGCATGCAAAGGATTCCAAAGATTATCTTGCGATAAGATAAGGTGTTTAGACGGAGGAATGCTCATTTGGATAATGTTTCATGGCTCAAATAATGTTGGATAGGATAGTATCAATGAAAATGACCCATTTCAAGATGTTTACCATAAGCAAGTGTAAAGTGTGCCCAAAAATTTCATCAAGATCAAGATAACTTGGATGATGGATGTAGATGAATGAAAATGGATTGGATAAATGGTTCATGGGTGAATATATTTATTGTGGATAAGATGGATGGAATGCTAGATTTATTACGGATGGGATGAGATGCTTTCATCTGAACTGGCACACATAGATGCTTGATTATACTCATGATGCCTGTTTTCCAGGTTTCCATCATGGTACCTACCCAAAGTGCCACCATAGTGGTTTTCACTAGAGGACAATTTTTATTTTTACTATTTTCATGTTTTTTTAATTTTTTTTGGATTTTCACATTTTTTGATGTTTTTGGTTTTTTCTGAAAGATTTTAAGCTCTTGCTAACCCACCTAGTAGTGTCAATGTAGATGCTTCTATCATAATGTGCCATTGATATCCTATCTAAGGAAGTTTTTTTTCCAAGATACGTGCACTTGAATACAAATTTTGATATTCCGGATCAGTTTCGTTGATACTAGAGTTGACTTTGTCTTTGTGCACACATTGTGATAGAGTGCCTTCTAAATCCTTATGATGAAGGGTCGTTGCCAATACATGGTCAATGTAAGAATTGGATATCATGCGTGGAGGCATGGATGAAGTGTGTTTAGGGATAAAATATGGATTGGTTGATAGTTTGGAACCTTTGACTCTCCAAACTTGGGAAGATGAGCAATAATGGGTGGATACGAAAGTATTCATGGAATTAGGACCAACTGCTTGATATAATTTGTACGTTGCTTGAGAAGCTTGCTTTTCCTTTTTGGACATCTTTGATGGATACCTTTCCCCTTTTTATTTTTCCCCAAAGTTTCTTTGATTAATGGAGTTTGATAGGGATAATCTTTCTTTGTATTCTTGTATCCATTTGTATTTGATTTGTCCGATATGCTTCTTAGCTTCTTTTACTTTGATAAAATTCTTTGTGCTTTGATTCAAATCTTCCTTTTGATTTTGGTCCCAATTCGTGGATGGGGTGATGGGTGGATGAAGACTCATGATGTGGCTGGTTGTAGTATTGACATTGGTTTCACCATAAGGACTCTTCATGCTCCCTATGTTGAAATTTTCCTGAGACATAGTTGCCCCTAGTATGGTGGTAGTGGCACCTTTGTTCCTTGATTCTGCTTGTTTTAAGATGTCTTGTTCAGTAAGCATCCTCTAATAAGTGACCACTGTGGATGATGTTATTTCAATTTTCTACTCTGTTGACTTTGGATTATACTATTCTGTCTGACTTGTTTCCTTGAGTGGATAATGCTGGATATCCTCATACCTGATGTCCTCAATCTAAATTTGGGATATATCTGATCCTGATGTTGATAATTCAGTTTGACTATAGGAATCAATAACTTACTCTTTTTTTGTAATAATTTCAGGAGTAAAGGAATCATATTCTGAATGAAGATCATCTACGTCTCCATCCAAAGAAAGAATCTCATGGGTAGATGGAGGAATACGTGTTATGTGGATGTGATCAACTTTTGTGACATCTTGTATAGATAAGAGAGCGTCCATTAGATCATTGTAGTATCTTGGAGATACAAATTATTGATCTTGAATGATTTCAGAATTTCTTTCAACATGCTTTGGATAAAATTATTGACATGGGTCAGTTTGAAAGGATGGATTGCTTACAAAGGGTTTTTGGATGTAGTCATTAGACATGGGAAGTTGCTCAATATCCTCTTGATCTTTGGGTGGACTTAGGTCAAATGTTGAGCTGAGGATCCCTTCAGTATCTATAACCATGAGGTCAAAGGGTGTCAATACATCTTGGAAAGGACCATTGGTAGACTTTGGTGACAGATGTTGATCATGCTTTGGAATAAATTCTGGAGATATGTCCTCTAACTCATAAGGCAATGTAGAGACATTTTCAATATGATCATTGGCCGATGGATCGTAGATTATGTTAATGGGATCAAATAACTCTAACACTCCTTGAAATAGATCACTAAAAAGTGGCTCTTGATGTATGGTGAGTTGATCATCGGATGGGGTAGAAACATCTTCAATGTGATCATTAATGGAGAGATCTTGAAGATTTTTTTCAACCATCGTGGCAGAGAGATTGTCAATGTCTTCAACCATAGGGTCAAGTGATGTTGACATTTCTTGAATTGGATCATTGTTGGGTATTGTTGGTGGATTTTGATCATGATTGAAAAGTGACTCTTGATATATGTTGATTTGATCTTTGTATGAGGTAGAAACATCTTCAATATGCTCATTGATTGATAGGTCTTGATCATTGTTTTCAACAATTGTGGTGGAGAGATTTTCAATGCTATCATTGTCCCCAATAGTGATTATCTTTTGATCAATAAGGTCTTGGATGAGATTTTTGAGTTGAATACAATTTGATGTTGTGTGTCCCTTTTTTTTGTGAAAATCACAATGGTGCTCCTCGTTATACCCTGGTGGTTAAACTAGGGGTTCTTGATAGTTCCCATAGATGGGGAGCTTGATGAGGTTTTCTTGTACCAATTGTTGTAGGACCGATTTGATTGGTCTCCCAAGTGGTGTGTATTTTTGTTTGTTCCCTTGTGAGATTTGTACTTTAAATTAACCTTGTGGTGATTGATCTTGGAGATGTGGTGATTGATCTTTGAGACGTGGTGATTGATCTTCAAGATGTGGGGGTTGGATTTGTTGTTGATGTTGTTGATCTTGATATCCAACTTCTTGACATTGGAGATATTGTTCTTGATGTGGTTGTGGACACAACTCAACACTTTGAAGACATGGTTCAACCAATGGAAGAGTGTATTGATTTTGGAGTGAAGATGTCTCTTGGCTCAATAAGTCAATTAGTTTGGCAAGTGAAGCAAGTTGATCTAGTGAAATTTGATCCTGATTTTGATTTAGACACCCTTGATAAAGTTGATTTGGTTTTTGTTCAAGTAGGTTTGGAATGAATACTTGTGGTGTTTGTATGGGATCCCAAAAAAATTGATTTTGGACAATGTTCTGATTTGGGACGACTCTTAGATTTTGCATGATAGGTTGAAACTGAACATTGTTGTGGTTGGGAATCACATTTCCTTGATTTAGGTAACTTTGATTTTGCATGTTGTTACCTTGACTTGGATCCATACATGGAGTTGTTAACATATTGTTTGGAATTTGAACAACATTTGTATGATTTGCAAACATATCTATCCCAAAGTTTACCAAGTGTGGATTCAAAATGTTCATGTTTGGTATATTCACATTTGGCATGTATCGATTCGATGGGATAATGTTGTTTTGCGGAAGACTCATGCATTAAGTGTTGGGTTGATAGATTTGTTGTTTTGGACTTGGATTTAAATCTACCATTGAAAATGGTGTTCCAAACTTTTGACTGGGCATATTCACATTTTTTGTACCATTGATGTTTGTAGGGGATACTGATCCCATATAGGGATTGTACAAATGTGAGTGTTGATAATCAATGGGAATTGCAAGGCTTTGATAATTTGGTTGGTTTAGACTGCTCATGATGTATGGATCAAGGCTATATTCCTTGTTCTTCTTGTGTTTTGACCTTGTTGAAAAAGTGAACCTCTAAGGTGTTTAGGACCAATGATGGGATGAAGGATGAAAGGGGTGAATGATATGGGTATTGAACTTTTAGGAACTTTGGATCAATGCTAGACTTAGGGTTTGATTTTGATTGGTTTGATTTAGATAATGAAATTGTAAACCCTAAGATGTTAGATGTGATCTTAGGATGAACTCATTCAAAGGTCTGCTGATTTAACTAGAGGTATGATAAAGGATGCATTCCCATACTCCTAACTAAACAAAGTGATTTTGATTTTGATGATTTACCCAAGTCTAAAATGATGTTTCCAAAGCTCTAAATTTGTTTGTGGATGGATTTTGATAGATTTTTGGGATGGATGAAGTGTTTGATTTTGATCCTAAGAGACTTAGAGAGACTTTGTTTACTAGACCAAGATATTGAAGAACATGCTTTTATCTAAGAGTAGTTCAAACCAAAAAACCAATGTTTGCATGAAAACCATATGACCAAAAGATGCCAAGAACATGTGTGGGGTCCAATTGATTCAATCTTTACTTAATGGATTCTTTTTACCAAAAACACTTCTTAATTAGCTTTTGAAACTAGATGTCCAATGTCCTAATTCTCTTTCATCCCACAAAGTGCATTATGTGGAAATTAAGGAAATCAAGGAAAAGGTTTCCTAATGTTGACCTTAGTAGGAGAAAATTGAGATGAAATCCAAATGCTTAGATGCCTCTAAGGATAAAATCCCAAGGGAAAGCAATAGCACGTGAATTCGTTCAAGGATATTTGCTTCTCCTAAAGGGTTTGAGATTTGATGCTCATGTTGAATGTTGGTTTTCCAATGTTTTCGATCAAGAAATGTGTTTTGATTTCAAGAACAATCACAAACCTATGGATATTTAAGATGGTATTTATTGAGTCCCCACCTGGATAAGTCCAACTGTGCTTATTTTTAGTGAATGGTTAGATGCTTGACCCCACTGGCTCCCCTCCACGACACTCACTTATACGGGGCGACCAAGCATCAACACCCATGAAACTCCCATGGCATGCTTTCCATTTCTACTAAAGACCGTAAAAGTGTGGGGCGGCTTCAAAATGACCGTTATTGCACCAACAAATAAATAGGGATTTTGGCCTTTCTACAACAAGGGTTTTAATTCGGACTTTCCATTCGTAGGAGTTGACCCAACGTGGCGAGAGACCGTTGCTGCCATTCTCATCGGAGCCAACTGCATGATACTGGCGTTTATTCTAATACCCACATTTATATCCCAATTGGAAATACTCTTGGCTTTAGAGTGTTACTGGTTGAGTCATTCCCTTGGGTGAGTACTTTTTCCCCAAGGCAGGCCCTCTAAGATAAACAAAAGCGAGCAAACATATTCATAGTTCAATCAACCTTTGTTTAGAAACAAATGAAAAACACATGCAATAGGTCTACTTACACTCGCAAAGTTTGTTTTTCAATTTTAATTCCCGAAATGAAGTGTGGAGGTAATTACTTTATCCCAACCTAAGACCATTGAAAAGTGTTTTGATTCTCAAGATTGCCGTGAGGTGCGAGAGAAGCACATATGTCTTTTCAATGGCATTAGTTTGAGTAGGTAATCACAAAACAAAGTTGCACATGTTCATTTTATGTCCACAAAGTAATGATTTTGATTAGTTTTTAAAGCACCAAAATGAGATATGAAAGTTGTCTTGTTCAATTGTTAACCTCAAATGAAATCTAATCAATTTGTCTAAAGTTCATTTTAACCCCTTTGCAACGAAAATTGAAAGCTTTTGTAATGTTCATTTTTAGAGCCTAAAAAGAAATGAGTTAGTCTAAAACAAAAAATTAAGGCATAAAATAGAGGCTCTAAGCATTAAAAAATGCTTTGTGAGTTTCAAGTTTCAATGCCCGATTTCCTTCAACTCCAATATTTCTTTCACTTGATTCCAACGTTTGATTTCAATTTCAACCTTCATCTACAAACATTATAAAATAAACTCTTAGGAATGAGATTTATCTTAAGGAATTATTTGAAATACTTGTCATTAAAAAAAAACAAAACACAATTCTGAAAATAAAGATAGATTTTATCATTCCTTAAATAAAATTTGAATTCAACTCATGTAAAGTCCACTATATGAAAAAAAAGAGGAAAGTCCTTTCCCTACTTGCACAATATATAGAATTTTGAACAAAAGTAATTCCAAGTTTTTTGTAACTTGTGCATTTCAAGCGATGCACCAAAAATAGATTTGTACACCATTCAGTTGTGCCAAGAAGAGATTGTTGGGCCAGTTAAAGATAGTCATGATGCATTGAAAAGAAAGCAGCCGTGGTGGTCATATTTGTTGATTTCAAGTGACCTTAATGATAGCACGACTAAACTCATGTATGTAAGCTTGGAAACTTTTAACCAACTGCAATTTGGACTAATAAAGAGATTGCAAGGGACTACACAAAATAGTAATAGTCAAGCTTATCAATATAAAGAATGGCATGACAAACTAAAAAATTGGCACAAAAAATGCTTTGCACAGATTTAGAAACATTGTTTAATGCAGACCAATATAGCAAACACACGATTCAGAAACACTATGCAATGCACACTATTCAAGTGACTTATGACCTGGAAATGACTACATTTTGTTGTTTAACAAAACACCCCAAAAGGAAGTCATCCCATCAAAAGCTACAAATTTTAGCGAATATGTTAAAGAATGGTTTCAGAGACTTCTTACACATATACCATTAATAGCAAAGGATATCTAGACATTAACAACACTGTATTATTTCTTAATCTATCATAAATATGTTAGATTACATAATAGCATTGTGCATTTCTTAGCAATGGTCAACAAGTCGCTCAACTAGTGTGAGTAAATGATGTCTCCACAAATATAATCTTTTGAATAAGACTAGAGTCATCCATGGGTGTCTGACTTTATAATGTCTATGCATATGTACTGGTGACAATCTCTATGATTATTTTAGTTCTTCCCTTCTCTATCCAAAGCTTTGGAACCAATAAAATTGGGTATGCGTTCGACCCTGTGGTATTACTATGTTTTTTTTGGCTTATTAGGTCGATCAATGTCTACAACTTGGCCAAACATGACACGACTGTCCTTTGATGGGAAATGACAAAAAAATAAAAAAACTGACCTTTCAAGTTTAATCATGGGCGATGTAGATATGAACAGAAAAAAAACTTCATATGCCTACCTAATGCATTAACTATGCGCTAGCAAGGATTTTTCCAGTGATTGTCGGCACACCAAAGCTAATGCATTCAATGGATAATTAATGGACAAAGACATCTATTCTGCCAATGCCACTATTTACTCTTGTGAGCTTAAAACTCATCAATCTGAGTGCATGAGTATCGATGGAAATTAGACTTATGATAAAAAATATGATCAAATCTATTGAACCACTCTAAACCCTTTATTTTGAAAGAGACGTGTCAGAAATATGAGACAATTTTTGTTTGCATAGATGACCATGACTAGTACATGTTGACCTTTGATTTTGTAAAATGTTTAAAGTCAAAGTCACTTATTTTTTTCAAAGCCCTGGTTAAAAAGTTGTAATTGCCTCCAACATATTCTTCCATCACACAAATTCATAGACATACGTACTCATGTCAATAAATAATTTAATAGCATATTCAAATTTTGCAGAGCCAAAAAAATTACTCTCTCTGATAATCTCTAGAATGGATTTCATCATCAAAGCACCCACCAAAATTGATGGCGACCCAACCGCCTAAGATAGTTCAGAAAGAAATTAAATGAGACAGGTGAGAGTAAATAACAACCATTAGCGAGCATGAAGAAAACGTTAAATGAATTTTTTTTTTAAATTTTAAGCAACTGCATTTGGCATGTGTAAAGATAAATTCCTTGGCCTTTTCTGCATCTGCCCTACCTGTGCACAAATGGGAGCTTTAGATACAACCAATTCATATAACGAAGAATCAAAGAAAGTTAATGAAACTCGTGATGGAATCGAGAAAGGTCATTTTCACGATATAATGTTGGAGGCAGGAAACAAACGTGAAGAGGCTTGCACACCTTTTCTCTTTTCATTTGCAATCAAAGCAATCTACTAGATCAGTGCATCACCAAACATTTTTTGTTGACAAATCCACATCGAGCTATGTTTGGAGACTTTAGATTTCGTTGAAATCACTTTCACAGGTTACGGTTGGAAAACTAACAAGTAAACAAATGCATTTCAGACCCTTTCTTCTACTTGTGCACAAACCTTACTTGGTACCTAGATTCATGAATATCACACGCAACTGTTTGATATTCAAGATCGTACTAATAAAAAGAGTATTTTAAAAAACCACATTGATTCCTTCTCATAAGATTACATTTGGGACTTTAGATATAGTAAAGCAAGGTTTGGCAGGGTTAGGTTCCTCTTAAGAAAGTTGTCGTGGCTCCTCTAGGAAGCATAAGCACAAAGCAGAGGAAAGGAATCCACAAAGGAAAAAAAAAGAAAAGAAAGAGGAAGACTAATGACTTGATTGCAGAATGTGAGCCATGGAGGGAAGCAAAAGAGGACATAAATGACTATGATGAAACATTGCTTGACATTGTAGGTGCAGGTTCTTATATGAAGTTTTCAAAAGGAATCCGAGCAAGTCATTAGAAATGCCAAAGAAATGACCTGACCTCAACAAGGATAGTAGAAGATGCAAATCTGATGGTTGAGAAAGCTATAAGTGATGCATCAAAACCAATTGAAGGAGGATCCATACCAAGTGATACACCGCTTGTTTTTATCATAAACCAGATTTATTATATTTTTCCTGATATGGTGGATCATAGAACTTGAACTTTGGGCCACAAGAATGAGTATGCTAGAATCATTCACAATTGCAAGGAAACAGACTGTATTGAAAAGTGCAATGCTTGTAGATGTCCAACTAATGACTAACGGTTGTACTACAAAAGTGACTTTCAACCTTATGCTAGGGATAATTTATCAAATCTTTGCTGAGAAAATAAAAAAACAACTTTGCATCGTGCTTTTCTAATAAGTGTGCGCAAAAAGATGAGTGAAATATATTTTTGGAACAAATACTGTAAAACATAATACATTTATAGAATAAAAAGTGCAGTTGTTGCAAAAGAAAAAGTTGACGAAGGAAAATAAAAGCAACTTTCTGATACACAAATGACCTTAAAAAGATGCCTTTTTTTTAACAGGAGCACAAAATACCGAATAATTTTAGTTTACCATTAAATATACGCTAAATAAATGCGATAGATCATATTGAAACAGATGGTAGAACATGCATTACATTAATTCCAATATACAGAATATATATATGTGAAGCTTATTTAAAGCACAAAACCAAGCTAATATAAAATAGTAACCCAAATGAGACAATCATGAAAAAAAGGTTTCACAAAGCCTCAAATGGCCGTCCTAGTGCCATATGTGAGTACCTTGCAAATTTGCACACATTCTAAACTCCATGACAAAGGTTAGTTCATGCAAATTTACTAAATACTCCTATGAGATAATACACCATACTTCACAAACAAAATGACCAAATAAACTAATTGAAAGTATCAAAGAATCACAAATGCATACCTATCCCATAGTGGATTGGTGTCACTTTGTTGTGAAAAGTGACCCTTTCCCAACCCTTGAAAAGTCAATGATGCAAATGATAATGGGAAAAATTAGCTCTCAATATGGAGAGATTAACTTTGCATGAAGATTATGGATGATAAAATGAGGAATGAGACCTGCAATTTATAGAATGAGAGGATGTAGAAATATGCAAAATGGGTGAATGTGGGACAAAGATTCAACCAATAGGAAGGAGCCACTTGTCCAAATGTGAGTTGATGGAGGATGCACAAGTTTTGGTCAATGTTCCCATAAATGCATATAGATGGCCTTTTCAAATTTCAAATTTGGCTTGTTGGAGGGACAAAAAGGGGCTTAAATGCTAAGTTTGACTTGTGTGAGAGACATGTAAGAGTTCTTAAATGCTTTGTTGGATGTACATGTCAATTTGGAGGGAGATTTCAAACCTGGAGAATATTCCCCAAAGATGCCAAGTTGAAAGTAAATAAAGATTTTAATAAATCAATAAATTGATTTATTTGTGCAAGTGGGAAAAGCTAAAGGATGTGACATCCATTAGATTAGATTTAATCCTGATTTAGTTAATTTAAAAGAGGATTAGGTGATTTGACTCATTTGACTTAGATTTAAGGATGTAAACTAAATCAAAAGGAGACAAAAGATGATTTTAGATTTAATTAAATAAAGATTTAATTTATTTAATCAAGGAGGGTGATGTTAGGATAATATTAAATAAAGTTGATTTATTTAATTTAAATGGATGACTTTAGAGATTGAATTTAATGAACTTGATTTATTTGATGAATGGATGAATATGAATTAATTAAATGCATGATGCTAATTTTGCATGTCTACAAACATGTACCATTTTCAATTTTTCACTATATCATTTGGACATGTATCAATTTGAATTACATAATTTATCAATTTTATTTATATCATTTGTACACATGTGTATCATTTTCACTTATGTCGACTATTGGACATGTATCATTTTGAAATGTTTTTGATGTACTGGCATATTTGACTTTCACTTGTTTTAGTTATATATGATGATGATCTTATCAATATCAATTTGTTAGTTTATATATATTAAAAGCAATAGATGATTTTTGGATGGATATTTATTATGTTTGATGATTTTAATTTACTTTTCAAATTCAATTAAGTTATAGATATTTGAATCACTTATTTTAATTATAGATGATGATCATGTTACAATAATAGTTCAGGCAGTGATGAAAGGTAAAATTAATGCTTGGCACGTCTAGAACGTAATTGAAAGTTTTGCGATGAGCCACATTAAAAGAGGTGGTAATGTGGAAGCGGATGTCTTATCTAAATGGGCTTTAAATTTTGGTGAAACAAGGGAATTTATGTTGGAGGATTTTAGAGGTGTTAAGTTAGAGGATAACACCTTCAATGAACAAGGTTGCGAAGCGAGTGAAGTAGGTTTGACATGACAAGCGAAGGCAAGGGTGGTGGGTGGTGGTGAAGTAGTACTTCATTAATAGAAAGTGTGGGAAATCCAAGATGGTGTTGAATGCAAGCCCTTAATTAATATGTGTTAATTGTATTTGGAAAGGGTTGAGAAAAACTTTGCAACAAACTTTGGTGGTGGCAGCGCTGGTTGTCAGGAGAAATAGAAGCCAATTTCACCTTCTAGCTATGCAGATCTTTGTGCTCATTTTATGAAGAGGCATCCGAAAAATGACTAGACAACCTTTTCCTTGTTGACGGTGATTAGTTAGTGCATTGTGTAAAAATAATTTGTGGTAGGGATTTCGGCTCTCTAAAACACATATATTGAACCAACATGGACGTTTACTCCATAATTGCGATGTGGGGCTTGGATTTAGGTGAACCAGTGGAAATGGTGAGGATGGTGATGCAGAAAATTGTGCATGAAGATTTTCTAGTAGGCATGGAGTCCATTCTCTAATGGGCGGTTCCGGGTGTAGGTTTAGATTATTCTGAAGAACTGGTAGATGATGAAATTGAGGAAATCTATGGGAGACCAAGGCTCAAACCCTTTATTCTTTGGCCTGAAGGAAAATACAAAGCTTGTTGCTATGAGGAAGCATGTTTGGGATGGAAAGGGATCAAAGTCTTCATTGAACTCATGGAGGTTGATGAAGTTTTGGCACAAGAAAAGGCGGAGATGCAGGGATTGAAAGCAAAAAGGAAGCACCAAAAGAAGAAGTCAGGGAAATGACAGAAGTCAAAGAAGCCTAGGAGTTGAAGGAGATAGCCAAGCGTCCATGTGGAGCTCATTAAGACTGGTTGTGTTTGTCTATGTCTGATTTTGTTGTATTAAAGCGTGTAACTCTAAACACTATTAATGGTGGTTATTTTTTTTTTTTATAGGGTTTATTTAATGTTTTACTTTGCACGTTAAGGTGCCTCTAGTTTTTGTCGTTTGCTGTGGAATTTTGGTGGGTAATGACATAGAACAATAGATGTACTTTTTTTTATCTTTACAACAATACAAAAATTTCGTGTTACTGACCCAAAAAAAAATGTCTTGTTATTTAATCATATGAGTTAAATAATTAAATTACTTAGTCTATAATCATATGAGTTATTTAAGAGGCATGATATATTTAACTAATTAAATTGAAATAAAATATATTAAATTAATAAAAGGAAGCAAAATAAGAAGCAAAAAAGGAAGCAAAATAAGAAGTATTTTTAGAAGTAAAAAAGGAAGCAAAACAAGAAGCATTTTTAGAAGCAAAAAAGGAAGCAAAACAAGAAGTCGTTTTAGAAGCAAAACAAAAAGCAATTTTAGAAGCAAAAAAGGAAGAAAAACAAGAAGGATTTTTAGAAGCAAAAAAGGAAGCAAAATAAGAAGCAATTTTAGAAGCAAAAAAGGAAGCAAAACAAGAAGCATTTTTAGAAGCAAAAAATGAAGCAAAACAAGAATTATTTTTAGTAGCGAAAAAGGAAGCAACAATGGAAGCCAAACTAGAAGCAATCTTGGAAGAAAAACCGGAAGCAAAACCAGAAGAAAAACTAGAAGCAATACCGGAAGAAAAACTAGAAGCAAAACCAAAAGCCTAATTGGGCACTAATTTAGGTGCCATTTCTGATGCTATTTCTCAGCGCTATTTTAGTTTTTAATAGAGGTGCTATTTTCGGCGCTACTTTTCAGCGCTATTTTAGGCGCTAATGGGGTGTTGTGTTTTCTGACGCTAATTACGGCAAAAACTCCAGCGTTACATCCAATGCCACTTTGGCGTAAAATTCGGCACCAAGATGACCATGCCTGTTTGTGCTGAGTTTGGCATCGACCAACTCACTCAATTCATGGGTTGAAATACACTGAAATCCAATGCTATTTTAGGTGCTATTTTCCTATTTTGTTGTAGTGGTCAGGTAGAGGCTAAATGATAAACAAGTGATAAATTGATAATTATTATAACTCACCACTCATATTTGCATTCCTTAATGGACTAAAGTCAATGTACTCATCACCTTTAAGGAGAAATTGATGTTTGGTTTGAAATCCTGCAAGTTTTAATACTCATAAAAAAATGAACATGAAACATGAATAAAATCATATGAAAAAATGATGCATGGCTAACATGATGATTGACTGAAATAAATGATGTTGTAATTATGTTAATTTTGCTCTTGACTGCTCTTAGGATGCTAATAATAATAATCTCAAATTCTTTCTCAAACATGCTAGGATTAAAATGGTAAAAATGATTTGTATTTATATGCAATTCTTCTAATTTCTTGAAAACAAAATACCGATAGTCAACAAATGATTTTGGGATTTTTAAATATTTAAATGATGACACCAAAATATTTAAATTTTAGCCAAAATAGGTAGGACAAGGGCGTTGGGTACCCTAGTTTAGATATTTCCTTTATGGGGCCTTAAACATTGATATTAAATATTAAACACTTAGTTTTAGTCCCATCTCTCAATTTTTGAAGATATTTATAAAAGGGATAGATTAAATGCATAATTAGGTCCAAGAACATAGGGGGAGCTAAACCTAGTACAAAATTGTCAAGGGTGACAATTTTTGATGCTAAATTTAGCCCCCAATTTAGTGAGAGAATGGCCTTACACTGAAACTCATGCTAATGTAACCTTTGGATAAGCCAAGAAGGGTTCAATTATCCAAACGTTGAAGGGATAAGACGACATTAGATCTAAGGGATGCACTAGCCCCCAAATTCAAGATCCTATGGCAAGACAATGTAAGGACAAAGGAACACACACATGAGGTGTAATGTAGCATGACAAAAATGAAGCATACATAATGAAGAAAAAAAACATAAAATAATGCAAACATAATCATGAAATGAAAACATGACATGGTACAAAAACAATGTAAATATGCAAAGGGGATATGACAATCATATACTAGCCAACTTCACATAAATCTTACTAGGTTCCATACCCAAGATGTTCATGAATCACAAGATAAAAAAGTTTGATATTTGCTAGGTGACCCATGAACCAAAGCATCATAGGTTAGTGAAGTATGATATTCACTAGGTGAGCTTTGACAAGAAACAAAATAGGCTAGTGAAGTATGATATTCACTAGGTGAGTTTTTGCAATAGTATCAAATGATGAACACAAAAGGGCTAGTGAAATTAGATATTCACTAGGTGTGTTCTCATGTCAACCATACCAATAATTATAGTCCCAATAATTATAATAAGGTACTACAAAATGATCAATGTGAAAAAAAATGCATCACCTTGAGTTCAACGCATGTGAACAAAGTGAAGCACATAATGGAATGCATGCCCACACCTTAAAGTAATTGCTAACACCAACCATGAGAAATTTCATTTAAGTTAGAGAAAAATAGTAGAAATGCAATATGACATGGTCATGAGAGCTTAACAACAAAACTCAATGTGAACGATATGTTCCCAATAAAGGTAACTCATCACAAGGGGTTGCCCCCAAGACAAACTCCCATAGAAAGACAATAAATATCACATAAGGATCCATTGATCTAGGGTCAATGTAGACCATAGATAATATATAATATGATTATGCTTAGAATCGACATCATTACTTCTAGATACTCATGGAACTATGAAAAAAATGGAGGAATGACACATGAAGACAACAAAAAAGCTTTTGGGTCAACATGGAGGAGACCTGAATTTCTCAATGTCTTGTATCGTTCCCAAAAGGAAACACAAGACAACAATGTTCACAACATAAAGAAAAATGGAGATACAAATAGATGAATTTCATGATAGATTCATTTTCTTTGTATCCTTGTTCCAATGAGAACAACAAGGGTCAACCAAAGAAAACTAAAAAACACCAAAAATATACCAAAAATTTCACATTATGGTAGATCGCATCACGTGCAAGAAAACACATAAAAACACATGCAAAGGTACCACACATGTAAACCAATCTAAAGAAAATTGTTTACATCCCAATCTTGCTCATCATAAATGGAATGCGAACAATATGCTAAATGGGCTATAACAAGTGTTGTACAAGGAGTAGCACTGTGTTTAACACGTGGTGAATCACTCTCATCAAGATGATCATCATGGTTGTCCCCATCTAAATTCATTGATTTAGAAAAAATAAGAGAGCTAATTCATTGTGATCTTCTTTTTGTTCTTTTAGTTTGTCTTATTCTTCATTATTCAAATGCATTATACTATGTTGCATATTAGTGCTATCAACATGATTGCGAGCACCATCATTTGTATGAGCCTCTTTAATTATTTACTTAGGCTAGGATAGGTATGGTTTGACTTCATGGTTTAACGAGGGTGGCGAGGAGGATTTGGGTGATGATGAGGATGGATGGGCGGGAGGTAATTCATTGAAGTTGGGTTGGATGGATTAATGATTATTAGGTAAGGTTTCACATTTTTTGCAAGTTGACGAACCATAGCATGGAATCTTTGTTTACGCTCTTTTACAATTCTATTTCTTCTCACATGAGTTTCAACTTGTGAAGGGGTAATGGAGGTGTTCCCCAACATCAGTCTCTTTTATTCCTTTATAGGAGGAACTGAAGGGACCATTTTAGGTTAAGAGACCACTAGGTTTTTAGGTTTCAGTCTAAATACTTATTTTTCTTTTAGAGGAAAAAGCTAATTACACGATTATCCCTTGGTATTTTATAAGACAATGGGTGGAACCAAAACATACATACCAAGTGGATGATGGAGGATTCTTGATTCAAATTGAGGTTCATCCACTACCTATGGGGTAGGAGGAGAAACTATCAAAGTCATTGTAGTCCAAGGAGTCTCATGTTGTATATTAATATAGCTTTGTAAATTGTCAGCCTTGACAATTTCACACTAGATTTTACTCCCTCCTATGTGCTTGGACCTATTTATGCACCTAATTTTCTAAATTATGCATTCCATGGCTCATTATTTAACATTTATTGTAAAATCAAATATACAAGACCCAAGTATGCATTTAATATTTTATCCCCCACACTTTGGATCCCGATAAAACTAGGATCTAAATAAGGTGCTATGCGCCCTTGTCCTCTTAAAATGGCCCCAAATTAAATATGTCGGTGTTAGTAATTTATTATTTGAAATTCAAATCCTAAATTGTCGACTATCAAGATTTAATTTTTAGGAAATTAGATTGATTGCATATAAATACATAATATTTTCACAATTTTAAGTAGACAAGAATTATCAAGCAATGATGGAGATAAATTATTATCAATTTAAGAGCAGTCAAGAGCAAAATTTTTAGAATTATTGTAGGATTTCATCATTCAAGCATCATGTCAATTTTTATGTGAGTTTTTTCATGTTTATGCATGCATTTTATTTGTGAGCACTAACCCTTGTAGGTCTTGAAGTCAAATCAAGCCAAATTGCAATCAATCCTTGAAGGTGATGAGCATGAGTTCAGTCCATCAAGGAGATCATATCTAAGTGGTGAGCTGCAACAAGTTGTCGATTCATTACTCCATTGTCATTTGGCCTCTATCCCTCAAAAGGATAAGCTCTTTTTACCATTAGTTTTTCCATTGTGGAGGTAGAAATACCACCACAGGGTTTGACTAAGGAAAGCCCCTATATGACACAACCCTTCCTCTCCCTTTGTGTGTGAAAATTACATATCTGAAGAGGATTGGAAGAAGATTGAAGAGAATTTTCACATTTATGCATTCAAGCCCTACAACTTGAAAAGATATAGAAACTCCATTATCTCAATGATAGTTGAAGATTTGACAATGGGATTTAGAAGGAGGAAGCCATAGAAGTAGGGACTTGAGGCCTATGGAGTTAGTTTTTGGTTTCAGATCCCCAGTTTAGGGCACCGTTGGCACCCTTTTCGACCTAGATCAGGCCCAAATTTAAATCACAGGTGCACCAATATCTACTCTGCTCATTTTTGGTCTTCAATTTTGGTTGTCAATTCCCAATTTTTTTGTTTTAATCTCAAAAAAATGCATTTTCATAATTAGCTAGTTGCATCATTGAATTTTCATTAAAAATCTATTTCCAACTTAGAACTATTCAATATTTCCCTCCTCAATGACATGAGAGAATTACATAGCTTGTCCAACTCTCATATAGCTATTCCTAGAGCTAATTGGCCAAGAGAAACCATTGGAGTCCATCTATCACCTCCTAAGAATTTAGCATGAAGTTCAATATGAATCATGCCAATAGGAGGAAAGTTTCTCTAGACCCTACCAATATAGCATCATCAAGCCTTAAGAGACTCTATCCATCCCTCAAGTAAGAGAATCATCAAGAACCCAACATACCCAAAAGATCACAACCCGCACTCAATCAAGAACCAAGAATAACAAATTCTTAAGGAAAATATTTTATTAAACAAAAAACCTTAAGAACACATTGAAAAAATAAAACACACAACTCTTTTTCATATTAACATTTGAATAATGAACTACTCAAACACAAAATATTTGTTACAACATTTAAAGAAAATCTAAATGGAGTTGGGAGGACTTATTTCTCTACATGAGTTGTAGGGATGAATCCTCTTACTCTCTCCAATTCATTTGAAACTTGATCTCCAACCTTCCAAGTGCAATAAATGCCATCTTCTCTTCTCAAATCCTAAAGTTCTCTCTCTAAAATAAAATAGTAATAAAAAAAACCAAGAATCCCCCTCTTCATCGTAAAAGGGATGATAAATATAATCCAAATTAGAATCTCTTTAATGGGGAGGTGACAAGTGTCACCTTTCCATTAATCTTCCATTGCACATCCTCCACTAAGTCTTTCACATATAGGGGCATTTAAGGAGGGAAATAAGTTTTTTGCACTCAACCCTTGAAAGTCTTGAATATCTACATGATACATTAAGGAGGAAAGGTTTATTTGGACACTCAACCCTCAAAATATTGCAAAGAAATTTCATTCATAAATGAAATTTTGAAAAATGGGGATGGAGGTGGAATAAGTCAATCATCCCACACCCCCAAACACTCAAACCCATCACTTTCTTTTAAGGGGATTTTGGAGGGTCAAATCATGATCAATGGAAAATGTTACTTATCCAATAAACCCACAATCCATAGGTACATAATCTTGGGGTCTATTTTCACATTTAAATCAAGAAAATTGACCATTTAAGCCCTTTCAAAAAACCTATTAAAGGAAAATATAAAATTACAACACAAAAAAAGGACTCTTAACCCTTGCACATCATACACATCCTTACACATGATTTTTTAATTCAAATAACACACGAGTGAAACTATACTTGAATCACAAGTGTTAACTACACAATTTAAACCTTCCTCTCCAAGGCACAAACTCATATTATAGGACTTCAATAAATGAAGTTTTTGAAATAAGGTTTTTGATGATTATCCCTTTTTCCTGATTGACACTAACTTCCTACACATTTGTCAGAACAACAATATTTCCAATATATATGCTTAATTAGATCATAATTTAATTAATCACATTATTGATAAATATCAATATGATAAATATCAATATTCAATAAATCACATAATTTAATTGGTGATAATTTACCTAATTAATCTCCTATGTATCTTAATAAAGCAATTTGAATCTACCTTCAAGAAGAATGACATCATAAAAGTTGAATTCATCATTCATCTTTGTTAGAACACAACGATCTATTGAGAAGGGGGCGAATCAGCAGATATACAAACTTTATACTTGACAACCTATTTGCAGATTCAACCCTATAATCCAAATGTGTAGACTAAAATATAAACCAATATAACAATCACATGCACATAAAGCAACAACTGATAACACTAGATATACGTGGAAAACCCAAGATGGGAAAAACCACAATGAGAAATTTTGCTAGGATCTACTGTCCTAATCTAGGTCACAAGCATCAAAGTTAAGTTAAATTTTTTAAGGGATACGACCCCAAGGAAGCTTCAACTCTTTGTTTTATAAGCAACAAATTCAAGGATGCTACACACAACAACACAACAGGCAATTAGCGTCAACTTTTGTGCTAGATTTTAGTGTATTTTGATACATGAATTGAACAATTTGGTTGGTGCTAAACTCGGCACAAATAGGCATGGTCAGTTCATCATCATATTTTGCGTTGACTTTTCTACCAGATTTGGTGCTGGCTTTAGCACTAGAAAATAATAGTGCCTCTGTTAGCACCGGGAAGTAACGTGGGAAATTGTGCCGAAATTGATGCCAATTTGGCTTCCGATTTTGCTTCCATGTCTACTCCCATTTTTGCTTCTAGTTTTGCTTCTAGTTTTTCTTCTAGTTTTTATTCTAGGTTTGCTTCTAGTTTTGCTTCCGGTTTTGCTTCGGTTGCTTCTAGGTTTGCTTTGTTTTGCTTCCATTTTCTTCGAGGTTTACTTGGTTTTTTGCTTCCAATTTTCTTCAAGATTGCTTTGGTTTGGCTCTAGTTTGGATTCCATTATTTGCTTCATTTTTTGCTTCTAAAAATGCTTCTTGTTTTCTTCCATTTATTAATTTAATATGTTTTTATTTCAATTTAATTAGTTAAATATAATAGATTGCCTCTTAAATAACTCATATGATTGCCAGAGTAAGTAATTTAATTATTTAACTCATATGATTAAATAATAATACAATTATTGTAACATGATCATAATCTATAATTAAAAAAGTGAGTCAAATATCTATAATTTAATTGAAGTTGACAACATCCATTCTGAGCAATATATTAAAATCATCATACATAATAAATATCTATCCAAAAATCATTGACCACTTTTAATATATATAAATTGACAAGTCAATACCGATAAGATCATCATCATATATAACTAAAACAAGTGAAAG
>VDFB02058242.1:43276144-43446208 GCA_007258455.2 Sequoia sempervirens
AAGTGTGAAACTTTAGTTCATAATATTCGCCAAGTATGTATACTACACAACCATAATTAACATGGTTTTTTTTATTATGAATCAATATATAATTACATTAAATCTTGCATAATTTCTATTCATTACTTCTATTTCCATACTTTATAATTATTACCTTTTCCTATTTTTCCTAACTTGAAGTGTAGACACTTCAGGACTTTTAGTTGGGGGAAAGGGTAATACATAAGCCAAATTTTAGTTTTTTCTACCACCAAAAAGTCATATGCAAAACTAAGAAGAAAGCATACAAACCATTTTTCCATACCCTGTTTTGCACCATTAACCTTTTTCTTGTTGATTATAGTCGACAATTGCCTAAATTGAAGCTAATTGAGAACCTTTCAAGCTTATAGAAGCTGAACAGAGGAGAAAAGGGGAAATTAATTGAGGTTGTTGAAAGAAAGGTGAATGCAAGAGTAATAGACACTTGGGTTGGTGGATTGTTGAGATTGAATTTGGGTTGAATTTTCAGAGTTCTTGAAGAGTTTTGATTAGAAGTAGAATACACCACCATGAGAGGTGATATCATTAGAAGAGAGCCGACTGCACATAAACAAATATTGGAAGATGGATTATTGTTACCCATTTTTGCAAGGTGAACCATAGATTTTTAGGTTTAGGATGCTATAACTCTCTTGCTCAATTAAGGTTTTTCACCTAAAGGAGAGAGATAAACCCCACACAAAATCAAGGTGGTTCACTCAAACTAATTCAAGTATAATGGAAATATGAATTAAATGTTCCTAGATGAGATAAAATAAATGCAAATAACTGATAAAAGCTATTGATCATTAAGTGAAAGCTATTGAAATGCAACTTGTTGGAAAACACATTATGATATGCAAAAACACCTAGAAATGAAAGTAAATTGTAACAAAATTTGATGAAACTGGAAGTGTGCACTTGAGAGCTTGATGGAGACTAGAAATAACATCTGGAATGCTGATGATACTAAAAATTTGGCCTACTGGGACTCATTTTCCATTCTGGGCAAATGAGTCCTACTTTTGAGAAATTGTCCTAGAACTTGTTTTAGACAAATGTGTATCCAAAACTTCAAAGAGTACTTTTTAGGCCTAGAAATGGGACTCATTCACCACTAATGGTGAATGAGTCCACTTTTGAATTTCTGAAATAGTGGTGAATGAGTCCACTTTTGAATTTCTAAAAATACAAAAGTGGAACAAAAGCCCTCGGTTTGCTCTTCGGTTCCTGACAGGTGTCCACCTCTGAAAGTCTGATTTCTGAACTTGAAAGTGACTTTTGTTGATATTTTGACTTGTTCAACAAGGGGATGTCTTCAAAAAAATTTCAACTTGATCTTCAATGATCTCCAAGCCTCCAAGATGCCTAAATATGCAAACACACAAGAGAAGGAGAAATGTTGGATGTTAGGGCATGGGGGTTTGCCTTGGTCAAACCCCTTTTAGGTAATTAAACCAAATGAAGAAATAATATGAAGAATGAACATGAAATGAAGGGA
The DNA here is from genome assembly GCA_007258455.2 of Sequoia sempervirens. Taxonomy (NCBI): domain Eukaryota; kingdom Viridiplantae; phylum Streptophyta; class Pinopsida; order Cupressales; family Cupressaceae; genus Sequoia; species Sequoia sempervirens. The sequence goes on from VDFB02058242.1 coordinate 43,277,667, forward strand.
TTAATACCTTTCCATGATGATTGATCTTGATTTTCTATAGAAAAAGATGAAGATTCAACCCTTGAATTTCTTTGGAAGCTATCTTGATGACTTAGAATGTAAAAACTCTAACTTGCTTGACTTGAAGTGTAAGAAAAATGATGAATGAGTTGTGAATGAGTTAAGAGATGTAAATTAGGGTTTAGAGACTTATATTTATAGGAAATTGACCTTATTTAGCCATTATCTAGATCTCCAAGGCCGACATGAATGAATAATATAAACTTAAATTCTAGTTTTTCTTGCTGAAAACTCAAAAATGACCCAAATGGGACTAATTTGCCACCTTGGGTGAATCAGTCCCACCTAGCAGGGACTCATTCACCATAGATGGAAAATCAGTCCTATAAGGGCCCATTTTCTAGCTGGGTTGTTGGGGAATGAGGAATTGTAGTTCTTATGTTGATTTCATCAGGTATTTGATCAAATTATGCCTCGAGACACACAATATGGGGTCATAGGGGCCTATGAATGATGATGAAAAGGTCAATTAGGGCTTGGGACACAAAATTCAATGTGAAAGTGTGATTAAATACACTTTACAACACTAAAATGAGGTCCACACAGTGTAGAAAGGCACAACATCCAATGTGAATGTGTAAAAAACATTACAACACTAGATTAGAATTATGTTTAACTTACAAGCCTTCTAGATTGATGTGATAATGCAATTAAATATATTTTACAATGTTGAATTAAGGGAAGATAGGTTGATTAAGTCAACAAAAGTGTGAAAGTCTTTTACAACACTTTACAATACCTTTACAAGACATTGTTAAATGCATTTACAAGGGTCCAAGACCTAATGTGGACATGTAGAACACTTCACAACAATAAATCAAGGTCTCATTGAGTCCAATTTATCATGAATTATTCCCAAATTAAGCAAGTTTCCTTTTTTCTATGGTACATTTAGCCCCCACTTTAGTGAGAGGATGAACTTGCTTCAAACTCACACTTAAGTAGACATTTAGGAGAGGTTCAATCGTACCAATGTGGATGGTATAGGATAAAAAAAATTGAGAAGGTAGTCAAGCCCTGAGGATCTAAGATCCCAAGGCAAACCAACATGAGTGCAAAAGGACACACACAAGGTGAATGATGTGCAACTAAATAAGATACATAACCATACAATGGAAAGAACTTAAGAAGAAGAGAAAAGAAAAAATGAAAAGGTGGATCAAGCTTTGATCGTTTGTCCAACACATTGTAGATCAGATCTAGCTGTTTGTCCAAAAATGCATACTCACTTTGAGGTAATGGAACTCTTGGTTGTCCACTGGGTGAGAAGTCCTAAGTATGCTCACTTTGGGGCCATGGAACTTCTGGTTTTCTGTGGGGTGAGAAATCCACAAGGTGGCTATGGGGAAAGTCATGCCTTGAAATGGGTTTCCCACTCAACGATACCAAAGTTATACCTCTTGATAACTTTGATAAGGCACCACAATGAAAATGATCTTTGAGCTTTATGAGGTAAGCAAAAATTCGTATGCTTGACACTCATATGTAGACAAGTAGGATGGTAACATAGGAATGCAAGCTATATTATGCAAGGTGGCCATATAACAATTATTGAAAATAGTGTAAGGTGTGCTCAAAGGGATTTTTCTTTGTTCGTGTAAGGTCTCATCTTAGGGAACATTGTGCCTAATGCTTCCAAGAGAGGAAAAGTTCAAATGGTATCATCTTGTTTCCAATAGAGGACAAGTGCATTGTCTCATCCTAGGCAACATCGTACCTAATGTTTCCAAGAGAGGAAATCACAAGATAAAGAAAATCACAAAATGAAATATGAGTGGTGATGTATGCCCCCACTTTAAAGTGGTTGCTAACACCATTACTGTGAGCAATTGCTTTAAAGTAGAAGAAGACATGAGAGATTATTTGGAAAGCCCTATGCCAAGTCACATGTTTCTAATAAGATACATCATGAATAAGGGAGTATGTCACGTGTGATCCAACTTAAGGCATGCCATCCATATCCCAAGCTTGCTCTTATACATTCATGAAAGGTTAATGACTAGCCAAAAGAGACAACGACGAGTAACATACGCGGACAAGGCTACTTAACCCCTTGCCCCCACTTAGTTTAGGACAAAGGTGATCCAAAATGATGGATGAAATGCATGGTTGAATGAAAATGTATATCAATTAGAGGGATTAGGTGCCCCCAAATATGGAAGAACACCAAACTCCTTAAGATGTTGGATTTTACTACTCAAATCCTTGCATTTGTTAGTGGAATGACCACAAAATCTATGATAGGCACAAAATGAAGTTTTGTAAGAGAATTTCTTGCGGGTTCTTGGAGGAAGGGTGATCAAGTGATCTTGGAGGAGTCTTGACAAGATACCCTCTTGATCAATGATAGAAGGTGGTCCTGTAGTTGGCGACAAAGAGACATCTTGTTTAGTATTAGTTGTCATACCTATTCAAGACCCTTTAGATTGTGAGATTTTCTTCTCTCCTATACAGGAGGGTATAAAATCCAATGAATTCGAATCATTAGTGTTTTGTGAGATGACATTGAAATTAAGTAAGGGTGTATTTGTTTGTTTGATGTTTTGGAAAGGAGAAGTTTCAAGACCACTAGTTTCAATGAGTTTAGGATGTACTAATGTTAAAGTTGATTTAGAGGAATTATTTGTGATATTATTGATGTTGAGTGAAGGCTTGGTTATTTCTATCAAATGACAATATCCAAGACCACAATTTGTTTGTTGTGTGATAGGGTCGATGGGGACACAAATACCTTGTTCTCTAGTACCACATCCTTTTCCACTATATCCAAGTTGTTTCATAAGCTCATAACTGCATCCATAAAGATTTTTCATTGCTTTTGGATCAGGTGGTTGTTCGTGATTAAGTTCTTCAAAGTTTTTTGTGTAATTTGCTTCTTTGTCTAAAGTGGTTGAGGTAGATGCTTTCAAAAAGTCGTCCAAGTTTTGTGTTGACATTATTGTTGTTTATTTTCCCTTCTTTGAATATTTTTTGATGAGTTTGTATTCACCCATGAATTCAAGTTTGAAATCTGAACCCCAATCGTCTTCTAATAGCTTCGTGACTTGTTCAATATTTTGTCATTTGTCTTGTTGTTTTGTGGATCCCACTTGTGTGCCTTGTGTTAATGTGTTTAAATAATGTGCTTTGTTTTTCTCAATGTTCAAATGACTATTGGGATTAGGGTTAGCTTCAAGTGTGTACACTTTTTTGTTGTGAATGTATTTCATTTTGTGATGAAGAGTGGAAGGAACTGCATTCATTTCATGAATCCATGGTCTACCTAAAAGGAGATTATATGAAAGTTCATCAGGCATAACATGAATTTGTGTATCCAATGTGGCCACTCCAATTGTAATAAGAAAAGTGATCACACTGAGCAGTTGTTTTTCTATATTGTCAAAGCCCTTAATAGATAAAGAATCAGGTTGAATTTTTGATCTATCCACATAGAGCCTATCCAAAAGGCTTACACTACACACATTAAGAGTAACACCATTTCCAACAAGGGTTTGCTTTATCCCTTTTAGTTTTTATTGAAATATTATTTGGAAAGCTTCATTTTGTTTTTGCACATACAAAGGGGGAGTTCACTTTGGTGGAAAACAATGTCAACATTCAATCCTTGGATTATGGTTGTTATGTCATTTGGTTGCACATTGGAAGGGATCAAAACTTGTTGTAAGGATGTTTGAAGCATAGTGTGATAGGTAGGTGAAGTTTGAATAAGGTCCCAAATAGATATCTTTGCAGGATTGCTCTTAAGTTGTTCAACAAGATCCTACTCCCTTAAGCAAGGGGCACTAGGCAGTATAGAATTTGGAAAAGGTAAACATGTTTGGTTTGGTTGTGGTGGTGACATATTCTTTTGAGTGTTATATGTATGAGCAATGTTATGAGGACTCGGTTGCTACAACACATTATTTTGAGTTGGGTAAAGAGTAAACTTGGGCTTAGGTGGAGGTGGAGGTGTATGTGAGGGTGGATAAAGGATGAGTTTAGGTTGGTTTTAAGTTTGTTGTTTGTGTGAAGGTGGATAAATAATGAGTTGAGGTTGAATAATATTAACATCCCTTGGAGAATGAGAGTCTAACTTAGGATTTTAATCTTCTTCTAAGGGCATAATATTATTATTGTCAATGTTAGCCTTGTTTTGTAACATGATATCCTCCCTAGAAGGAGAGTTTTTAGGAGAACCACAAACCACATGTTCATGACATTCGAGGGTTGGTTCTTCTAAAAGGAATTCATCATGAGTAAGGGAGTTATGAATGGTTGAATTTGTTTGATTTTTGATAGTGGGTAGATTAAAGAAGACTCTATTTGATTGTCAGTTGTTTCTAAGGTCTCATTTTCTTGTTCCATGTTATCTACCCTAATAGGAGAGCTTACAATATGGTCATCCAAGTTTGAAGTTTGTAACTAGCTTCATCACAAGTGGGGGAGGTGAAAAAAGAAGGACAACTATGGTTTTCATGTTTACCAAATAGGTCTTCCCATAGGAGATGAACATTAGGGAAGGGAGGAATAATGTTCTCATCAACTTGTAATAGGTATATCTTCTAACACCAATCTATCCTCTTTGCAAGGAGGAGGGATATTAGAAGAAGAGCAAGTTTGATTATCATGATTATGGAGAGTAGGTAATATAGTGTCTAGAAATGTTTATATGATCTCATCTTCTTGTTGTGTTGTGTGATCACCATGATTACTTATTGTGATTTCCTCTTCTTTAGTAATGTTATGTCTAATAGGAGAGGTAAGAGGAGAGAAAAAACTTAGATTGTCAAAAATCTCATCAATTGGTTCTTCTAGCACTATAATATCTATGTCACAAGCGTGAGAGATAATAGGAGAAGAAAAAATGTGATTATTATGATTATCCAATGTTTCTTTCACTAGACTAACCTCATCCATAGAAGGTAAACCAGGAGAGGGATCTATGATGGACAAAAAGAGAGGGGAAATGACCTCATATTCATATGCACTTAACAAAAATCTCTTACAACATGCAATAAAATCTAAAAATAGAACATGAAAGATGATAACTATAGAATTTTTTAATGAAAACATGATGTAATGATTATTCTACAAATTTAAAATGTAACCTTGCTAAAGAAAACATGCAAAAGGGGAATGCAATTTTTTATATTTTAATGATGACAAGTGACTGATTATGCTTTAAAGTAACAATATGAGAATGCAAACTCGAAATTTAAACTAGATGTATGAAATGAGCTAATCTAGGCTAGATATAATGAAATGCATGTTACAACAACTCAACCAATTGATATAGATGGGTAATGGCACCAAACAAAAGCTTAAAAATAGTGTTTTCAGTTCTATAAAGGGTAGTTTTATGGGTGAAAAGGGACTGATTAGCCCAAGGTGGCGAATGAGTCCTAGTGAGGATTTTTTTTTAGAATTTTCAAATTCTTTTGATGGATTTTCATGTTTACTAGGCTATAAGATGCAAAATTGAGATGAAAATGCAAAATTTCATAAAATTTTAATGATTTTAGATGCCAAAAATGCAACCTAAATGCCCCTTTTCATGAATGCAAAATTTGACACCTAGCATGCAAATTAATCCATGCAAACCCTAATGCAAGATCAATGCAAGCTAGATCTATGATGATGAAGGACTCCAAATCAAACAAGAAAGTATTCAAAAAGGTTCACCAAAATGAACCATATATTTTTAGGTTTAGGATGCTATGACTCTCTTGCTCAATTAGGGTTTTTCATCTAAAGGAGAGAGATAGACCCCACACAAAATCTAGGTGGTTCACTCAAAATAATGCAAGTATAATGGAAATATGAATGAAATGTGCCTATATGAGATAAAATAAATTAAAATAACTAATAAAATCTATTGATCATTAAGTGAAAACTATTGAAATGCAACTTGTTGGAAAACACATTGTGATATGCAAAAACACCTAGAAATGAAAGCAAACTGTAACAAAATTTGAGGAAACTGGAAGTGTACACCTGAGAACTTGATGGAGACAAGAAATGACATTTGGAATGCTATTAATACTAAAAATTTGGCCTATTGGGACTCATTCACCATTCTAGGCAAATTAGTCCTACTTTTGAGAAACTGTCCGAGAACCCATTTCAGACAAATGTGTATCCAAAATTGCAAAGAATAATTTTTAGGACTGAAAATGGGAGTCATTCACCACTAATGGTGAATGAGTCCACTTTTTATTTTTTGAAAATACAAAAGTGGAATCAAAAGCCCTTGGTATGCTCTTCGGTTCTTGACAGATGTTCCCCTCCAAAAATCTGATTTCTGAACCTGAAAGTGACTTTTTTTGATATTTTGACTTGTTCAACAAGGGGATGTGTTCAACAACTTTGCAACTTGATATTCAATGATTTCCAAGCCTCCAAGATGCCTAAATTTTCAAACACACAAGAAGAGAAGGAGAAATGTTGGATGTTAGGGCATGGGGGTTTGTCTTTGTCAAACCCCTTTTAGGTAATTAAACCAAATGAAGAAATAATATGAAGACTATTAAACTTGAAATGAAGGGATTGATACCTTTCCATGAGGATTGATCTTGATTTTCTGCAATAGAAGATTAAGATTTATCCCTTGAATGTCTTTGGAAGCTATCTTGATGACTTAGAATGTAAACCATGACTTGCTTGACTTGAAGTGTAAGAAAAATGATGAATGAGTTGTGAATGAGTTAAGAGATGTAAATTATGATTTAAAGACTTATATTTATAGAAAATTCAGCTTATTTTCCCATTAATTTGATCCCCAAGGCCGACATGAAAGAATAATAAACTTAAATTCTAATTTTTCCTGCTGAAAACTCAAAAATGAGCCAAATGGGACTAATTCACCACCTTGGGTGAATCAGTCCCACCTAGCGGGGACCCATTTTCCACATATGGTGAATTAGTCCTAGAAGGGCCCATTTTCCAGCTAGGTTGTTGGGGAATGAGGAATTCTAGTTCTTATGTTTATTTTATTGGGTATTTGATCAAATTTTACCTCATATATCATTAATAGGCCCCTATGATCAACCAAAGGAAACATATATCATTAGGTACCTCACATGTGATAGTAGGTTATCACTCCTTTACACTATTCATTTCATATTATTAAGCCATGTTCATCATAATATGCTTGTTAATGTGCCAAATTACCTCTACAACTTATTAAAGAGGATGGGATCTGAATACCAAAGGAAACATAACGATTCAACACTTTCCCATCATTTTTTAATAGCCCTATTAACAAAAAGGAGTCTTAGAATTCAACACCCATAGGTATCTTGGGAATACTTTGTGAAATGTTAGGACATTAATAGTATACTAGGGCAACCTACAACTCTTGAAACCCTAGAAACATTAGCTGAGCCTATAAGAGAAACCCCTCTTGGTTCACTAGTTGCTTCACCTATGATGGAACTTCAAATTTTTGCTCCTTTTGTTCCATTCCTGCCCCGCCTTATGTTACTGGTCTTTCATGGTGTTAGAATTTTCCTAGGGTTGGGAGTTTTAGCTTTATTTTCATGTAAAACCCTTGTGTTTATTTTACAACTTGGTTAGGATCTTTTTCGTTATTACCTTTTTGAAGGGTTTTAAAATGACTTATGTCCTATCGTTCCGTCTAGGTTGGGTCCCTTTGGTCTTAATATTTTCTTTCTTTCGCGGGATTCCATTTTCCTAAGTCTTGGTTGGCCCTATGTTTCAACGTTTAAAAACAACTTATGTCATTGTTTACCATCCACCTAGTGATGTCCCCTTGTCCTTTTAATAAATGTTTTATTTTGTAGAGGGATAAAATTCGTGCGACCGTTGATCAATTGTCGTTTGATCTTAGCTGCTCCCTGCCATCCCGCAATGACCCCACCACACTACTTTGGTTGATCGTGATAGCAGGGGTGGGTGCCACATGTCCTATCTGGTGAGGTCAAAGGGGATAATGTTTGAGTGACCTTTGATCAAATATTGTTAGATCTCAATGGTTTCCCGCCATCATGTGATAAAAAATTGCAAGGTTTTTATTGATCGCGATATCACGGGCGGGTGCCACGTGTCCCATTTGCCAAGGGAATAAGGAAAGAACCTTGGTGAATTAATCTAACCTTAATACATTAGACGATGGATTACTAAAGTGTTCTTAAGATGCAAATGTTTTAAATCAACGGGTATTTAATAATCTTGATGGGAAGCTGCTCGACAGTTAATGATAAGGTTGTCAACTAAGTTGAAGAAACAAGATCACCGGTGCTCAAGATCTATGGTTGCCTGCCATCGCATGATCATAAGTTGCAAGTTATTTACTGATTGTAATATCGTGGGTGACCACCACATGGATTTCCTTGGCAGCATATGGTATGGTGGGCCGTTTATTGCCATGTTGGCAATTGTGTCAGCTTGTTTTGAAGGTGGTTGTTCGATGATTTGATCTAACTGAAAGATCGACAATTCAAATTTAAATCTGCATCAAATATGGTTGGAGCCGTTCATGCAGTGCATGAGTGAGCTTTAATGGCAGATGAGAAACTTGCTGGCATGATTTAATCAAAATAAAATCAATTCTCTTGCTTTATTTGTATCACAAGGCATTCAAGTATTTTGTGAAGTAGTCTAAGAGTTGAAAGAGAAGTTGTGAGTATTTGCAGCCAGAGGTTGGGATTTCTACAAGCGCAAAGCCGTGAGTCAATCTCTATGTTTCCTAGTTATTCTGTACTTGAATTTGGGAAAAGATTTGTTGTACTTATCATAGGGCTTGTTGATAAATGTTTGGGCTAAAATTTATTTAAATTGTGAGAAATTGCAGTGTGTTGTTCTGTAATTTCATATCCCTAGTTAGTCTTAGCTATTTGAAGTGTGAAGTTATAAAGAAGCCCTAGTTTGTCCAAGATGGCACTGCCAAAGCAACATTATGGCCAAATTGACTATTTAAGAAGAAACCTATATGATGATTTCCTGGATCAATTGCCCTTGTCAACGAATGATAGAAAGAAGGGATTGGTTTTGATGCGAGGGAAAATCTTGGGGGAAGGGTTAGTATATAATTTTTCCAACATAGCCGATGCTAGGGTTTCTCTCATAGGATTGGAAATGTTTAGATTGTGGTATGGACAAAGGAATTTGCCTCACCCCTTTTGAAATGGCTGGATTTATGATTTGGGGAAGTTGGTGGTGCCAAACGTGTTCCCTGATATAGACTTGCTTAGAGCAATGGCCGCAAGATATGACCCTGTCACATGAGTAATCAGGGATAATGATGGAAGGGTTCTATTAAGCATTAGTAGAGATGAAGTTCAACAGGTTTTTGACTTGAGTGAACCAAATGAATATTTGGTTCCTATTAATCTTGAGGAAATGAAGTAGGAATATGCAAAGTTGAAGTCTCTTTTTAGAGCTAAGTTGCTTCCACCTCATCTGGCTAGGGTAGGAGGTTCAAGATTTCAGATTAGCCCTAGTGACCAAGAACCTTCCAGATTAAACTCTTTTGCAATTCATTTCTTGGCCACTTTTTATTCATTATACCAGATCTTGGGTTTCAGTCCTGGTATAGTGATGCCCATTGCATACATGTTCATGGGGGTGCAAATAAAACACCCTAACTTCTCTGTAACTTATGACTTTGCTTCTTTCTTGTCTGAGAGGATACATGAAGGGTTCTCAAAGTTGTAGAAAAATGATACAGACACACGATTCTTTTGGTATTCTATATTGATGTATATGTTCTTGTGCAAGAATGCTGACTTTTTCTTTGAGAAGATGGAATTGAGGCAATCGGTTGATGGAGAAAGATTACCAATACAGTTATGGATTACAAATTTATCTTGCAATAAGGAAAGCACCAGTTATGTGTAATTTGATAATTGCTTTGCTTCTAGATTGAGGGCTAGACTGATGGTAAATATACCCAGGATCCCTGAGGAATTGCATGATTTCCTCAGACCGAAGGGGAGGAAGCCAGAACTAGGGTGACATTATCCCATACCCAGTCAACACTATTTTGAGGGTATATGGTTTTGAAGGAACCCCTCATATACTGGCATACAATGTGCCACCAAGAGTGGGGTTTGTAGAAGTTATGTGGCAAATAGGTTGTATCCATGAGGACAACGTCACTGGGAGGGGTAAGGGAACATTTTTCCTGGATTATACAGTGGTGTCTGATTTTTCCTTTTCAAAAGGAGGCTGGGTGCATTTTGGGAAATTATTTGATGATTACCATTTAAGGTGTGGCCAAAAGTGGCAACATGATCCTGAGGGTTTCTTTGCCTTTTTTAGACAAAGAATAAAGGATGGAAAGTTTGTGCATGAGTTCAACTTTCTTGAGGACCTGATTAGAAACGAGTTTGACGTAAATAAGAAAGAGTTGAACAAGGAGAAATGGATAGCTTATGATAATCTATTAGAAATTGTGCACAAAATGGATCTAAAGTATGATCCATTGTTGGAGTTTAGTCCATAACATAAGAAAATTGATTTTTCAATGGAGAACTTCAAAGAGATTATGGGCACCTTGAGGACCAAAAAGATAAATTTAGAGTTGAGTCTTGGTGTATAAGAACAAGGTGCCAGACCAATTGAAACAAGGCCAACATATCGGCCTATAGGAAAAAGGCCCATTACAGGAGGAAAAAGGATGATAGCAGTGATGAGGAAGAAGTGGACAGAAAGGGGAAGCAAATAATGTAATTGCCTTCACAACCAGGTCCAAAATTCAAAGTGCCTAGGGCAATTAAAATCATTGATTTAGAATCATCACCAGAAGATAGTCCCTCATCACCACCATCTGAGCCAAGCCCTAAGAGGCAAATAATTGATCAACCACATGAGGATCTAATGGATGAAATTGTTACTAATCATGACATGCAGGTTGGGATGCCTTCCCCTCCTAGGCCAGCTAAATTGGTTTTATCTAATTTGGATATGAAAGGAAAATGTGTACAATATGCAAGAATGGATGCATGCAAGGAGTTTCTAGAAGACAATGCATTTGTAAAGACTCTTGTATTCTTGCAATATGTATGGAGGATGAAATTTGAAGAATATCAAGATAAATGTAAGAAGAGAAGAGAACTAAGACCTGACAGATCAGACCAGGAGAATGATGAGGAAGTGAAAGTTGAATTAATGGAAGAATTCAAGAACATCACTCTTGAGGAAGGTAGAAAAATGGTGAGTCAAGTTGGTGTAATGATTTTTCCTAAATGGGACATTGCAGATATAGTGGTCTTTAATGCTATTTTGAAGTCCAAGCATCCCTTGCAAGACTCTGAAGAAGAGGTCAAGACAACACTACAAGACTTTGCTTTTAGTGAAGAGTATGAAACCTTGGAAATTTGGGCATTGGCCCCATAAGGGAGAAAGCCAGATGTTTCTGATATCAACCCAAATTTAAGAGGAGGGCTAATAATAAAGAGAGCTTAAGAGACCTCAACCATTGAGGCCACTAATTTGATTGTTAATGTGGCTAAATTGGCCCAAAAGACTGCTGAAAGGGAGGAGGCCGAAAAGAGGAGCCTAATGGAGAAGTATAACCTTTTGATTGAGGAATACAACAAGATACAATAGAAGAATGTTGAGTTGCAAAATGAGGTGGAAAGGCTCAGGTATAAATAGATTGGGGAGACATCAACTTCTCCGGGGACCAGTATGTTACCTTCCACATCAGGGCCAGTGCCTCCTGCTTCTCCAATTGTTTCCACACCAGGTTCTCCCAGTTAGAATCCTTCCTTCACCCCCTCTTTAGAGGAAATTGATGAAGAAATAGAATGCTCTATGGATCCTACAAAGAAGTAGCTTATGCACAAAATTGATGAATTACATGAATCTTTGAAGATACGTGAGGAGGGACCTCTTTCAAAGTAAAGGGAGATTGTTACTACTGTCTTGAGACATTTAAATGAGAGGGTTGATAGTAAATTTCCATCTATATACATTCTTTATTATTAGATGCAATAAAGAATATTGATAGGGATTAGGAGGTAGTGATACCATTGATTGAAAATTGGATCCCTAGGGCCAATGATTTAGATGTAATGTATAAGGCCTCAAAGTTTGATACAAGTAATAGGCCGCAATCATTAAGGCCTAGTCAAGTATTAGTTAAATCACTGCAAGGTTTTCAGAACCTACCAAATGATTTAAGTAGGAAGATTAGGGAATTGGTGAAGAATTTAAATGATTGGGGTAACACATTATTACCTGATATAATTGATGAGCAGGGGAAAATCAGGTCACTCCAGCAATGGCAAGATCAAGCAAGTGAGGTAATCAATGATCAAATTAAATTAATTTGTGATGACTTAGATTATGATTTGTTGGTGAGCTATATGGATAAAATCATTAGCACTAGCTCATTTTTGGAATTTTTTGAAAGAGATGCAAATTAGGTAGTGGTAAAATACACACCTTATAGTGCCAAGGTGAATGAGGTTTTTAGTTTTGATTGGTCAACTGATGAAGAATACTAGAAATGGGTAACTAGTTAAATATTTAACTAAGCAAGAGTAAAAAGAATGAGTTTCTAATAGGTGGTAAATAAAATGTTGCAATTACAACGGTTTCCAATCTTGCTTCAGTGGTAGTCTTGGTGCGGGATTCTTATGGTTATTGTTGTTGCATCAAATTTTCTCAACAGGCACAATGAACAAGAATATTCTCCAGGGTGATTGTTGTTGTAACAATTTTTAGAATATCACCTGGTGCTCCAATTGGCTGTGACATGTGTAATTTCTGGCCTGATGCTTGTTCGCTCCTTCATTTTCTATAATAAGGATTTCAAGGCCAGAAGTACGGGTTAGCAAGTTAGATAATTTTTGGGTTGAGTCTAGGTGAAGTTGCAGAGCAAATTGTAAAGTTTGATGGTTTCAGAGAGAAATGCAATTTAGGTTTTGAGTCATTCTGTAACAGGTTTTGATTTCATGGGGATTTAATGTTGTATAATAGTACTAGCATTTGAGTTGAAATGATAAATTCAAGCTCATGTCTCTCCGTTGTACATGCATATCTGAACTTTGAATAAGATAACTAAGGGTTGTTTCATTTATCTCACTGTTGTGGTGTGTATGATTCTATTTTAGCTTTAATTCAAGGAATTAATTAAAATGCTTGAATATTATTATAGGTGGATATGTTCTATATAAGGATTTGATAGGTAGTATTGAGTTAGAATACATATTGATGAGATTACAATGCAATGTCGTCAAGTATTTCATATGTTATGTGTTAAATCTGTTAAATACCCTTAGATGCTTATGAATTTGACTCCTACAATGGATATATGGCACTGATCTAAGTTGTAATTATCCATATAATTCAGTATTTGTTTGTCTTTTCCTAGAGCTTGCTACAAATTACAAATCAATGACTATCTTATACTATGGATTGTGTTGTAGTTATCTCATGCTCCAAATAGTTGATATTATCGATGAACAACCAATTCTATTCGATATTATCCTATCGTGTTGAGCTATTAAGTGAGATTATCTGTTATTGTTAATGTTGTTTATAATAATGGTGCAGAGGTTGTAAACACATTAAGGGATCACCCTCTTGGGTCTTGCAAATCCTAAAGTGTAGGAGGTTTTTTTAAAGTCCTCGTCAGTTGGTCCAGGTCCTTCGAGCTTCCCTTGATTGGAATTGGCAATTCCATAGGTAGATTAGAAGAAAAACCTGGTTACATTGTAAAAATGAACCAATAACCTACACACAACCAAGGTGAACATGAGGAGCATAATGTATAGGAATCATCACCTTTAGCATCTAGGCAACCTACAACAAAGAAGACCCCATCCACCTCTAAGACACCTAAAGCTAAGAAAAAGGGAGGTATCCCTTCTACATCATCAAGGGTGTAGAAGAAAAAGGAAACATAGGAAGAGACATCTTCTACACGTAGGCATTCAGGTTAGTTAAAACAAAATGGTGTTATGAGGGGAAGCATAGGAAAACTATAAGAGGAATTGAAGGATAAGGAGACAAAATAGGAAAATGTTATGATGGTTGACACTAAATTAGAAATAATGGAAAATGATCCTGAGAAGGTGCATATTCCTGCTAAAAGAAAATGGTATGTGTCCACCTTTGACTTAGACTCATAGGATGTATTTTTTGCTTAAAAAACCAAGAGAAGAGCCCCAAACAACCCTAAGAATGAGGATTTTGATTATATAGGGGGTTGTGATGATTAGATTTTAAAGGATGAGGAAATAATTTTTAGAAGGATTATTAGGAAGGAATTAGAGGAAGCATTAGAAAGAATTAAGCAGCTAGAAGAACAAGTGAAAACTTATGAACAAAGGGATAAAGAGAGGGAGATGAAGATTCAAACGATGGAGGAGAAATTGCAAACATATGGACACAGGGCTAAACTGGACCTATTGGCATAAATTTCCATAGTTAAAAGAGGGTATACATAGCTTACAATAGAAAATAGCAAACCCCCTCCTATAAAGACTCCAACTCATCATACCACTCTATCCCTTAGGCATCTGTAATAGAAAGTTGTTAATGAATTTTCACAAGAAAATGAAAAATGGAGAAAAGAAAAAGAAACCCTAATTGCAAAGAATACCAAAGTGATGGAGGGGAATGAAATTGAGTTGAACAAGTTAACAATTAGAGTGGAGCAGGTAGAAGATAAACCTGCTCAAATAATTAGATGCAGACCCCCAACAAGAACTTATGCATTGTTTTTGCAAGAAAAATTTCTAAGTTTTCAATTTATCAAGGTAATAAGTAACCAATTAGTTGGAATGAGTAGGAAATATGATTTTCTTAATGTTTTTGTTGAAACTACACCAAATAAACAAGATCAACTTTGTGAGCTCTATTTGCACAACTATGTAGTGCTTGAGGAAACAAAGTAGAACCCCTTGATGTTCGTGGTGGATTTACAGGTTAGAGCACTAGCATCCTAGTTTAGGAATGAAGGATTCAAGGGTGAAATTACAGAGGAATATGAGGAGAGATAAATCTATTGCTCCCCCTGTAAGGAAGGAATCAAATGACCCTAATGCCAACATAAATGAATGGTTACAACTTATGAAGTACAAAGGACCAAGAGGAAAGATCATGAGATTGAGGATGCAAGACTATAATAGGATGTAGACACTAGCAGTTGGATTGGTTCATCGTTATAAGTATGTGCAGTAGAGATGGGATAGTTTGACTCTAGAACTACAATGGAAAGAGCTACATTCAGTATATAACTTCATGGCTATGCTTGAAAGAGTGTGTAGGTATATGGATATTGCTAGTAATCTTGCACTTAAATGGCCTCCATTAACACTCCAACCACCTATCCTTCTTTATCAAGTACCACATTGGACAAGGGATAAGATGGAAGAATGTGAGTAGATTGAACTTACCAAGATGACAAGGCTTTCATGTTATAGGGGATTCTACCTGAAGCAGATCAAGGGAGTAAATGTTGTCATGGACCTTAGGGAGATTACACTACACTATAATTTGTCCTCTTAGTTAATTTTCTTGAGGACAAGCAAAAGGGTAGTTGGGGGAGTGATGAGCCTATTTATTAGCTAGTTTTTTGTTATCTTTATGCTGCTTATACGACATTCCTAAGACAATTATTCCTATAGTATGCCATCTTTTATGTATATTATGCAAACCTTGAACTTGGTTAAATTCTATGGAAATGCAATTATGATATGATGGTGTTTCTTGATTTGTATGTGAATATGTATGCATTATGATTGATATCTATGTTTAATCATGATAGTTAGTATTGTGTGCATGTTTTATGAACCAACCCCTTGTAACCTAAGAAGACCATATAGCCTGCAACAATTGTAGAATGCAACTTACATTTGAAAGCGTTTCTGGATAGTGAAATAGGGGATGTTCTTGAATGCACTGAACATAATAACTATTGCAAGGAGACACCTGATGGAGACAATCATGCATCATTATGAAAAAAAAAAAAGGAATTGAAGAAGAAAAACCTTGTTATCATTAGGATTACAACATAACTGATTCTATGCTCCATGTTTCATTTCTATTATTGCAAAGTTCTAATCCTATTCAAATTCTCATTTCTTTTCAGTTGCGGTTAGGATAGCTAAATATTAATTACACTCTGATATCTAGGAGAGTTGTGATTAATGATTTTAGTTTAGAGTTATGTTTTGAATAAACCCCCCCATGCATGTATATAGATATTGGTTGAGTCTTTAGGATAGTAAGTTGATTAATCTTTTAGTGGTGGATTTAGCTATCAAACACTTTTCAATTTCAATTTTTATCACATAGACATGTTGATTGTTCAAACATGGTTTTTTTTTAATACAATCTTTGAGAAAGATTTCATGTGATATCTTAGAATATGCAATGAATGATCTTGAGTTAAGATTGTTGAGTTGATATCAAGATTTAGATTTCGTTTAGTTTAGTGGAGACAACCACCTGGGCAAGGGACACTCAGGTACTTCCCTTCACTATATTTACAAGTTCTTTATTTCTTTTAAGTAGTTACTTCGTAATTGCATAATCAGTTAAGATAGATTTTCATATCAAGTTATCCATAATTTTTATTAATGTTCATGATTGCATCCATTTAACTTGTAGTACTCCAGAGTGTAAACTAGGTTCAATTATTGGTTTTCAGTTAGTTTCAACGTTTTACCTGTTAACAATAGTTCAATCATAGACTATGTTGTAGGTACCCATAGCCAAAGCACCACCTTTACTTCTTTCATTATTATGCATTTTTATGATTTTCCAACAAGTATAATACCTTCACTAAGATAATTTAGGTATCCTCAAGTCTTTGAAAGCACATACAGTTCCAGTACCATCACAAGCATACTAGCATTGGTCGATAATCTAATGAAAGTATTTTCAATCTCAAGTGGACCATTTAGCTAGGTTTTCCCTTGAACTAAGTGCTTACCACCATGTTTATTAGACATTAGAATGTACTCTACACTAGGATTCCATTGAAAAAGGCCATATGATCAAATGATAAGCTTTCTTAGGTATTTTTCTTTTTCCCTTGAAACAAAGGTTGACTATAATTGAGGTGATTGGTTATTTCATGATAATTACATTTGATAATGGTTTTATGGATCCCAAGTACTATCACCCACAAATTTCCTATTTTTATTTCGATAGTGTGATAATAAAAGTTGGAGAAATTTTTCTCTATTTTTCCATGTGTGTGGAGTAAAGAGATTGATTCATTGAAAAGTCTATGTTTGCTAAAAACTATAAAGTACATATAATAATCAAATTCAATATGTTCAAAATTATACATTTTTGAAAAGCTCACTAAAAGGGCTATAATCCTACAAATTATCATGTCACATGTTGATTGCATTTTCTAGTCCAACTCAATATTTAAAATAGAAAAATATGGGGACCAAAGTAGAAAGGCCCATCCAAGGACATTCATTCAAAGTTATGTTCAAATGATGTTCCTTTGACTAAGTTAAAAAATTAAAAATTACCTTTGTTCATCTAATACTTTTAAAAATAATAATAAATAACAGTCTTTGTTTGAAGGTAATTTTTTATTCACCTTCATTTAAAGAAAAACCTTCAAATGATGGTATTTGCTGACTTTTTAATCCCCATCCATGCAAATTTCTAATGTCCCACAAGTGGTTCACACTATTATAGATCTACCTAGGCCTAAAGTAGATGTTTCCAAATAGCTAGTCTCAACAAGCTACACTTAGCAACATATTGCTTTCAATTGTAATGCCAAAAATAACATATCCATGCCCTTTTCCCTTATATTTTGAGCCTATTTTTATTATAGTATTTTTATATATAATAAGTGGTGTATTATTGTGTAAAATTTGGCTCATGGCTTTACCTTATCCTATCCTCATCATTACTCATCTTCAAATTTTGGTTTTAACCCCTAGATCTTTTATTTGCTATCTTTAATCAAATCTACAAGGGTAAAATTGACCCATCATTTTTGTAGTCATGGATCTAAATGTTGAACTTTTAAATCTCAATTTTTAGAATTTAAATCCCTACCAAACTTTTTACTAGCCATTATGAGCTAACCTAGTGCACATTTATGTGTTATATTGTGGTATGTAAGGACATTCATTATTGTATTTGAAATCATGCAACATGCCCAAAGTTGTTTACACACCATCTTAGTAGCATAATAAGGATTATAATTGCATTATTAAAACATACATCATCCTAGAAATATTTCATCCTTCCATGTTGTCATTGATCTTAGTTCATGGTTGTTGAATTGGTCTACCTTTGGGTTTAATCAAGGAGAACATTATTCTCACTTAGCAAGTTTTTAGATAGTGTTTGTAGAAATTGTCCCACTTTAGACATATGTATAACAAGTCAAGGTGAATTTACTGTATTCATCTGTTCCTTGCTAGTTCACTTACATAGTTCCAAATTTAGTTTTTCATGCTAGATCAATTTAATAGGCACATATATGAGCCATAAAAAAGAGCATTCATTCTACAAATTTTAAGATGTTCATCGTCCTATATCTTGAAATTCCAACATATTAACATTTAACTAATTCTTCACACATTATATAATATTCTACTATAAAAAATTCAATTATATATTTTATTCAATTTATTTAAATTCACATTTAATTTTATATTTTATGCCGAAGAAGTATCCAATTTAAAACAACCCAACCTGAATTTTGCATTGAACGATCTAGATCTTATAATAGGATTTGTGAGACTATTAAACTCATCCTCCCCATTAATTTGTTTCACCCACCTTTTCCATGCTGCATTAATGCTTGCGATTGTCAGTAGTTTCCAGATTCATCGAAGATCTTTTGAAATAGGATTGATTGTCAACAATTTCTAGATTCATAGGTCACCTGTTTCACACAAGTGGCTAGGAAAATTATTTGTTGCCCTTATTATGGCTGGGAATAATTTTTTTATACTACAAAAGTCTCTCCAACGGCTTGAAATTAATATTTTTGAAAAATTAAATTATAAATTATTGCACAAGAAAGTACAATCTCAGATATTCTTCCACTCAATAAAATAAGTTCATATATGGTCGATAGATATTTTTGGCTACCAGCTTTTTTTTGTCTTTAAGAGATATCACTACCCATTTATGATGGCTTGACTGCATTAGACTAAGATAAATTCTCCTTGCCACCTTTGTATGTGCTCCTATAAATATCACCTTGATGTTTATCTAGATTACCTTTTACTGAATTTTAAAAGCTTTAAATATCTTACCAGCCCTTTGTTAATCTCATTCCCATTTACCTGCGATTTCTTGGAGCTTGTCAGCTTTCTTCAGCAATATTGAAACTATATTCTTGCTATGTAGCTTTTGATAAGGTACTTTCCTGACACTGCACAAAGCTTTCTTGTTTTTGTTGTATTCATATTGAAACTGTATTCTATCTCCACTTAATTTCATCAATATAGATGCTATGAATGGATTGTAGTAGTAGTTGTACGAGTGTGATTCTACTTTGTTTTGTTTTAAAATAATTTAGGTAACTTCACAAGTAGTGTGAATATTGCCCTTTTCCCTAATGTCAAGCAATATAATTTTAATTATTTACTAATTTCCCTATAATTCACTTGCATTGAGAATTTGTACCCTTTACCCCAATTTCTTTATTGTGAACAATAAAACAAATCCGTTAGTTGTCAAAAGAATTTGCCTCTTGGAATTATTTTCGAAAGTTTTTCAAATCTCTCAGCATTGAAAATAACTAGCCTTTTAAGATTAGTTTGACCTTAGTGCTATAGTTATTCTTTTCATTGTAAATTATTTCAAGAATCTGGTAGATGTGGAAAAAACCCTTCATAAATCTACTAGTTGTGGGGAAAAATTACCCTTTAAGATTATTTATAGCCTATGTAATTTTCCTCCTCATCTGCGCTCAATGTGCGAGGGGAGCCCCCATTTTTTGGAATGAAATTTACACTGAAACCGTTAGTGTTATTTTACTCTAAAATTTAAAATAGAAAGTTAAACTGTTAATGTTTTTCACTTAGAATAGTAATTACATAGTATTGATTTACACTATCATTAATAGATATTATGTAGCATGTTATATAGTCAATACAAAAATTCAAGAATTTCTACATTAAAACTTAACTATAAACATCTATTAAAATTAAAAGTGTTTTTTTTATTAAATATAGCTGGATCACATACAGGGAGTGTTTGTTACTGACACTGCATATAAATAACATAAAGAAAACTTCATGAATTACTACTGTATTTGAATACAAATTCTAATGAATGTTTGGTGACATATTGAAAAAATATTGTCGACTTACCGACACAACACTGATTTAAATTTTGTCACTGGATTTTTGTCGCTTAATGACCAATTTTTATACATTGAAACCACGACCCAACATCGTTGGTTAGTGCCACGGAAAATGTTGGTGGTGTCCGTCACAAAATCAACGTAACTTTGTCCATCTATCGACACAAAAAATCACAAAATGTTGCAGAACACCCATTTGAAATCATTGAAAAAACACCAAACGCTCATCCATTTTCTGACGAGGTGGAGCAAACTGTTGTTACCATTATGATGAAAATTCATGTGTACAACAATCTCATCACAAATTTTTGTGGTTCGTAGGGCTATATTCGTCGAAATTGCGATGAAACCCTACAGTTTAAAAAAGAATATTATTTGTTCAAACATCTTCCCTCCCTAACACGGTTATATGTATGGGTTTTGTTCTTTGCATGAATAATTTGGCCGATGTATCTTTTGGTATAAGTCACTCCGACAAGTATTTGTCTTTCCTTGCATCCTTTATCAGTGTAGCTTATCCTATGTAATCCTATTGGAGAGACTTTGTTCTATTGGGCCCAAAGTTATTCATTACTTCTGATCATGATACTCCCATTGATGAATTCCATCAGCAAAAATTTCACCAATGGTGCCTTATTTTATCCACTATGTCAGCATAACTTGAGATATGTTCTCCTGACTAAATGTTATTGGTGTAAGATGTGTCGTCGAGTGGTCCATTTTCTGTTGTTTCGATATCAATGTGTTCCTCTGATGAAATATATCGGTGTACGTCATGCTGAAATATTGAGTGAGTCTATCTTTTACTTTCTTGAATAACCCATCGGTAGGACAAAAAGAATGTGTCCCTGATATGAGCCTTTTATCTTCATCAGAGTAGTATATGAGATCAAAATTGTCACTTGTTAGGCTTCAGATGGCCGATTAGTATTTTTTGGGGAAGCTTTCATGAGTTATGCTAATATGCATTTCTTGTGGTGCTACATTATCTATTTGTTCCTTTTTAATCAGAATATACAACCCAATTTCTTGTGCCGATTAGTATGAATGCAATGTGCCTATGCCAGTATTGTACAATGTGCTTCCTTGTTCACATAGGCCATTCTTGCAATGTTTTTATTGGTGAAGCTTGCTAGTTGTTGTGCCGATTTATTGTATCATGCCAATATAAACATAAAACATGATTGGGGTGACATAGATATTGCTTGGCCAATATGTTATATCTCTTCAATTTGAAATGTGTGAACAATGGGTTTTGGATACATATGAGTAAATAGCTTATAAGAACAATGGTAGAAGACCCAACAATGAAGACTTGGGAAAAAATTACCATATAAATTGTTGGATATGTCTCACATGACCTATAATAATGCAAGTCCCAAAGCATATGGGCATAGTGTTGAAAACCCACACATGGAAACTAGGGACCCAAATTTGTGTCTTAAGTTTGTGGAATCCCTACAAAACCCCTCATTAACCAATCAAAAATTAAAAAATTGTCTACTAATTTTAAAGGATTAATCGCAAAATTGGTTTTAATAGTTGAGATAGGTGTGAATGAAAAAATGGAAGACTTATGGTAAAATTTCAAATATGTGAAGATCTCCTTGGGAAAAAACCTAATAGTCACCTTCTTCTCTCATAGTGGAATAAATTAAAATATGTTCTTAACATTTTACAGGCAAAAGTTAGTGTAAAGACAACATACAAGTATGTTGATGCCATCATTGAACTGCACACCAAGCTCACGAATCAAAACAAGTATTGTTCCCAGAACGTATGAAGCCCACCTGATTATAATTGAGTTCAAATAGAAATTAAATCCACAACTAATGATTTCCAAACAATACATTCTATTTTTGGTTAGTTGTGTGTGTGAGAGAGCGAGAAAGTGAGTGTGTGTGTGTGTGAGAGAGAGAGAGAAGGTCACTTTTGTGATGGATCTCTAGAAAAATATGTGTGTGCTTTCTCATATGATACCTGGGTGAATAAAAATAATAGATAAACCCAAACCAAAAATGAAACCAACAACATATAATACATAACTGTATTAATTCTATCCAATGAAATTATTTTATCATCAGTGCATGAAGAACATGATAGGTGATTACTAGGAGCAATCCATCCACTCACTTATTCCATTGGTCACTAAATAAGAGAATCATCTATAAAATGGCTACCTAGATTGAAAGGTTCCCCTCATATGGATTAAATGGCATGTAAGCAACTAGAGATGATTATTGGGAGCAACTGCAGAATCAATAACCTACCAAACAATGGCATGACATCATCACTAACTACTCATGACATAGTTAATTGTGGATGATTTTAGCATTAACCACATAATTACAATATCTATATGTTTATTGATTTAATACCGGTTGTGTTATAGGACTCTCTCCTAGACCCCTCATACCCAGAACTAGTTCGAACCACGTACCAATCTCAAGCCAATTCTTGTGTTGAAATGGTTGGGCTCTTCTCTTTTGTTTTTGTGGTACATGAGTATATCCCAAGTTTGTCTAATCCAAACTTGTATATCCCCAGGTGCAGGATCCATCTGTGGATAGCTTCCCTTGCAAAAGCTGTCATCTAGGGTAACATATGAGATGTGTTAAAAAGTAAAATAGGTACAAAGGGTAACATATTGAAGCAAAGAGAACTAATGAAAATCACATAAGCTTAAAAGTGCAACATAATGAAATATTGAAAAGTGCATTACCTTATTGAGCTTCTCTTTGTTTCGAGAATAGTTTAATATTCTCTACTTAATAGGTCTAACCATGTGACAGTGGAAGCTCATTTGGCCCCTCCCCCCCCTCACATCACTCTCAATTCCCCATACCCAATCATATAACATTAATCATTCATTCATCCATTAATAACATATAACATTCATTCATTAACATATAACATTCATTCTTTCAATTTTTACATATTATCAAAAATATGGTTGTCAAAAATATCAATTTTTAACATTCATTAACATTTTATCAAAAATATGGTTGTCATAATATGATTATAATCACCTTTTTTTTGTTTCTTTTTTGTAGCTAAAAAAAAGAATTGGAGTATTATTTCCTAAATCATCTGCCCCCTTTAGTTGTTCTGCCCTTTGCTCATGATCTTAATGTATGCCTAGTTGTGTACTCATGACATGGAGGCTGCTGCAAGGGGGGGTCTGCTATAATAACAAAGAAATGTTAAATTGATATGTTTTATTATTATTGTTACAAATATTTCATTAATTAAAAGAACATTAGAGTAGTGCTCTTTACCTGATGGGGCCACATCATGTTCCTGATCTTGTCTTATAGCCTCATGCTCAACATGCTGAACACCCTCTAAATCCTCTAGAGTTGAAACATGAAAGGTTACATTAATTAATACACCAATTGCAATTAAATATATTTAAAAGAACATTAGAGTGGTCCTCTTTACCTGATGGGGCCACATCATGTTCTTGATCTTGTCTAGCCTGATCATGTTCAACATGTTGATCACACTCTACATGCTCTAAAGTTGAAACATGAAAGGTTACATGAATTAGTACACCAATTGCAATTAAAGATGTTTAATTGTATTAATCCATATTGCATTTTGTATAACACATGAATACATCCAGTACCGAGATGCACACCATGGCCTTCATCTACAGGTTGTGCTCCACCCTCACCAGGCTGCATTCCAATATCATGTGCAATATTATCATTGCTTTCCTGTTTAAAACAAATAGGAACATAATTACTTTATGGTGGAAATTAATATTGAATAGATTGCACAAGTATTCAATTTTAAATAAACTTCATTGAGTTTATTTACTTGCATGTCAGATTCAGTGGAAGCTTGAGTTTTCCAAGTCAAGAGTCTTAGGTGTTCAGCCACGACTCCATAGCCTTGCTGGAAGGCAATCTTCAGGTCCTCTTCTATGTGCACTTTATTGAATTCAGAGCCCTACATTTTTGCATAAATCATGAATTTTGCTTCTATGGTGTGATAAAACCAAATTTTTTGCAATTTATTATTTGGAAGCAATATTTCATTTATTGATACTTACAATTTGGGCGACTAATTTCATATAACCACTAGAGCCAAGTTTGTGCTGCTTGTGTTTTTCTAGTCTTGCCTTTGTTGCCTTTGATGTGTCAGGAAGCCTATGAAAAGTTTGAAATACATTAGATTATGTAAAAAGAAAGAGTAATCAGTATATAATTACATTGTTGATAGTATCACATACCTTCCTTGGTCCAATGGTGTCTTTCCTTTTTTCTTTTCATCCTTCTCCTTTCCATTCGACACCAGGTCCTTCCACTCCCTCCCCAAAATCATGGGGGGACACTTGTACTTTTTGTTCTTCTCTAAATGTGACCTATATTGGTCCCTCACATACTTTAGATAGGTACCAACTTTCTTAAGGACCTTGGTTTGGTTGAATGTGTTATTACCGAACAACACAACTAAATGGTTAATGATTTCATCTTTTAAATCTTGATTTTGGGCATTCCACCATGTATGTATTATGGGCCCAAAGATATCCAATGCAATATCATTTAGATGTTTATAAAAAACATCATTTCCTACAAAATGATCATGGGATCATTAGTCTAAAAAGAGTGATCAATAAGCAAATTTCAATTGGATTATATATAATAATAATTAAAGCATTTTAAAGTACTTGGAACGTTCTCTATCTTTATGGGAATGAAATCCTTGGTCACATGTACTAGTGGCCTCTGCATCCTTAGGCACATGTCCTGATGCATGTTCTGGCATGTGTTCCCTACCAGAGGGTGCACTACCTGATGCCTACATGCTATGTGATGCCAACATTTCAGTCGACAATATAGGCATGGATGATGGGGTCAGATGATGTGATGTATGCATAGGAAGATCAAGATCGACACTTGTACCAACCCCTACTCCCTGGGTAGCACCTGCAGTACCCTGATCATGGCTAGTAGTGTCACGAGGATGCAAAAAATCTTGTAAAAACAACATATATTTTAGTTTATGACATAAAAGAGTACAAAATAGAAAACCATGAATGAACTTATGTTATAATTAAAGATCTCATGACAACTTCTGTTCTCTCTCAGTCAATATTTTAACCCTTTCTCTTATCTCATGTGTTTGAGGCACTCAATTGAAGGATTTATTCATTACATTTTTTTTGGGCCTTCCTTATCATATCCAGAGGGTTTGCGGAATATGTGATGTCATCATCGCATAATAGTGACTTCACTTCCCTATGGATGCTCTCCTCTACTAGTCATGCCTTTCCCTGATTATCTGACTACAACAAGAATATTAAAAATATTATCAAAATTAACCCAATAAACTTATGAAAAAAACATAATAATAAAAAATTTTGCTCATATCTAATTTGTACAATTACAATGAGGTAAACCTGTCAGGTAGAAGTGCCTGAAGATGCATCATGATCTGTGCTCTAGGTCAGAGCCTTCCCCCTATGATCAATGTCCCACTATGACAAAAATTAAATATAAAAAAAACATTACCGAAATGAAACCAATAGACTTACGAAAAAAAACATAACAATAAAATGGTATATTGGAGTCATTAATTGGAGGTTGGGTAAAATGGTATATAGTATGTACCACCCCCATAGAAACTATGTTTGTATCTATGTGATTCAAATTGTAATTGATTAGAAACTCTTCCCTTGCAATTATTGATTTTATCGCACATACGAATACATGGTTTCCCTCGCGCGCCTTGATTATGCAATTGGGTTGCTTATTTGTTGACCCAAGTCGTGTACTGTTTATAAACCCTGCAATATTCCCTGATGCTTTTGGCCTTCCATCAATGTACATAGCCACTCCTTTATTTTGATCCTTATCTTTTAGCTGTATATAATTTGCTAATAGTGCATACCTACACATACTTCATGTATATCGAACTAGCTGCATCCAATCTTTGTAACTGTAATAGGGTTTGACATACTCCATCAATTCAGTAACTTTTTTTGTAATAGACCTTTATTCCGTCCATGCAAAATAGGTCCAAACCATGTAATGCGATGGTTCTATGCGATATATCCTCTCATTGACACAATGATTAAGCTCCATAGGTTTCTACCCCTATGGTTTTTTGGGTCCCCCAAATAAAATAATAAAAGATGGGCCCTACTCAAAAGAACCCCAAAATGTATCAGAGTTTCTTTCTTTCTTAAGAATCCAATTAAAGAGGCTAATTGGGTCCCTCCCTATCCAACATTCCTTCACCATTTTCCAGACACCCACAACATCTTTGAACCATTTATACTCTTTTAGAACTTGAAAAAAAAAGTCCACTTTCATTAGTATTCTCTTTCAGGCTTTCCATAGTGCTGGCATCTGTACTGTTCTTTTGGAGGTTTGGTTGAGTCAATGAAATATTTAGAAGTTTTTAATGGCTCCTTATCTTTTTTTCATCTCTTGTACTGGTGCAGAAGCACCTTGGCATAATTAGGCCTCTATGAAGCAATGTTTTGAAATTTGATTCAATGTTATTGTTCCTACATTTTAAATCATGTTATTAGAGTCATGTTTCATATATTTGAGGTCATGTTGAGGTCATTTAGTGTTTATTAAGTCCAAAAGTGCAAAAATGAAAACAATGTAAGAAGTTGTCAACTTAATCAAAACGGAAATATTAAGAGATGAAGAGTCATTAGGGTCAGCTAGAGGTAGTTAGAAGGCTAAAAGTTAGTTTTTTTCCTTTAAAAAGGATCTTGTATCTTTTAGAACTTCGAGGGTGGTTGAATAAAGAATAAGTTCAAGGAAAATCTTTGATTTTTAATCATTTTTCTTCATAAATCTTGCATTTCCAGGCATTGTATAGAATTGTACGACCTTGAAGGCATGGTAGAATGGTTGCATATGGTAATAATCTCAGTCACTTTCTTGTTACATCAAATTTCATGAATTTTAGTTAAGATTTGTGTGAGTATTGTGGATTTACTTCAAACTGCTAAAACCCTCAGTTAGGGTAAGTAGAGACAAAAATAATTATGTTTCTCCTTTTTTAATTGGTGGAATATTTTGGTTTCTTGTGAGATTATCCTACTATGAATGTTATTTCATGTTTTAGTTGATTTAGGGAAAAATCATAAAGATAAGATGCAACATATTGAGGTTTCTTGACTAAAAAACTATGTGTACAGTCTGCGAACAAAGTAATTATGAAGGTTAAGCCCTTAGGGTTTTGTGAAAATACTTTGGAAACAAACTTTGATGATTTGAAGAGCATATACCAGTCAAACTAAACATGTCCCAAGCACTGAACAAGTGTACTTTGGTTAGGAGTTAGTAAAGAAACAAACCCTTATGCAAATCAGGCCTAATTAGGCCTAAATCTGTCTGAGACAACAATATTTGAAGCTTGTGTTGTAAAAGTTTTGATACCCATTTTGAATATGTTTTAGATCCAAAAGGAGGGAATTGGAAAGTGTGGATAGACTTGTGTAATAGTGCTTAGATTGTGAATGAATCCCTGGCAAATAGGTTGGTAGACCTACAAGCATTGCAAACGGGGTATGAAGGAACTAGTGACAGTAAGAACTTTAAGGGCTTTTGATGATTAAGTGTGAGTTCTTGGTTGTTTTGGTTAAGAGATTACCAAGGTATAATTTGAGCTCATTTGATATAACTATTCAAATGGTGTAAGCATGAAGTTAAAAAATCCATTGCTTTGACTGATTTGTCTAATAATAGCCCTATTTTGGAGACTAAAATGAAAGTACAATATGTGATTTTGTTAAATTGTCAAGAATAAAGGATCGGAGATGGTTTACATTTGTTTGAAGTGAAATTGAATGGAAATTGTGTGGTCTATATTAGCCTAAGTACTTTTTTGGGTCAAATTACTTTATGTTGAGTTTAAATTATAGAGAGAGTTAATGGTAAAATGAAAGGGAAGACTGGGTAGTTGTTTGTTTTGATCAAGATGAAGTTGACTAAGGTGTTTAAAGGTCTGGTAATGGTTTGGAACTCTATAGAAAACATTGAGTGTTTGTGTTGAGTTTTGTGAAGGGAAATATAGTTGAATAAGTGTGGTAAAAGAAGGAAAGTTCAAGATTGTTTGTGACTTGTCAAATGAGATTGTGTGAGTTTGTTTCCTTCCTCTGACTCTGCGTCATGTACATCTATATGTTCTCTTATGGACATGAACTAGGAATTTTTCATTGCACTCATGGACCATGTATTTTTTCAGTCCCTTTGATCATTTGTGGACCTCAATATGTAAATTTATTTCATCGAAGTTTAGAAATTTGAACCCTAGTGAACTTCATGTGCTATTATGTGACGGGAATTCCTTTCAATCTTATAGTAGAAAAAATATGCTAAGATAGATACAAAAACTACAGTTCATAGGCCAAAAATGGCCACCCAACTGATTGACCATCTCAAAGATTGGATGTTCAAACTAACCAGACACCAGTACTAGGTAGTACTTTGGTTTGTCAATGGGACATTGGCTTGAATTGACCAAAATATAACATGCAACACCTTGATGGGAACAAACAGAGTCTAAATCACTATACTTGCAACAAGATTTGTAAATGTGGTAGAAAAATCACTTACAGTCATTGTCCCTTGGTCAATTTTCCCTTTCTGAGTGCCCTCACCTCTCGCTTTGGCTTTCCTCTTGCCAAATGGTTCCTAGTCTTCCTCCTCAACTCAATGGCCTTGCAACACTCATCCAGTGAAGTCTCGTAACTCTCCACTCAGGGGTTGGATGTAGTGGTTCTCGGTGCAACTCTCTAGTTAGGGTCTCGGTGTGTATGCTATGTCATGCTCTTGTGCGCCCGGGGCCAAAATTAAAAATATATAGTTTATATATATGCTATTTCAACATATAGTTTATTTTATTTTCTATAAAATATAATTTTTGTATGGTGGCTTGTTGAGCTTATATAGTTGGTTTTCTCTTTCTTTATAAATTTTTATGATTTATTTCCTATGACAAGATTGAATATTATCTACAGTCCTAGTGATTGTTAAAAAGGCTTATGATATGTGATATTTAATCATGATGGATGTCTAAGAATTGGTGATTGAAATACTACTTGACTAAAGATTGAGCTATCTGATATTTTGTCATTTAAACATCATGGAAGAAATGCTTGCAATCAATGTCTTATTAATGTAGCCTACAAGGTTTATTTTCCTAGATTTTTTTGGTCCTATTCTTGTTATGAATTAGTTTTTTACATTGGTCTATTACAATAATGGGGAGCATATCTAGCGAATCGATTCTTTTAGTCTCTTTGATTCTTATCCTTGTGCATAACAAGTTTTCTTCTATCATATGATTCATTGATTGTTGGTTTAAAACACTCATTACAACTAACATCATGGATATGAATTATGATGTGGGTGTGAGAAGGGATTGTTGAATATGAAGGAATGGTTTAGGAATGTACTCCTTAACAAATGAGTCATTTTCTTGTCATGGAATGTGTTAAGAGACTTTAAAATTAATATATTCAATCTAGTTAATATTGACACATCTAAAGCATGCCAAAGGCACTTCAGAGATATTCTATGACATAAAAAATATTGTTAAGGTGACGTCAAGTCTTGATCCATTAGGGTAGGAAAACATAGATGCATTGGTACAAAAGGTTCCATTCAACTTGGGGGAAATGGATAATTACCTAAGGGGCTAATGTGAGATTGGACCAAGTTTATATTATGATACAAATAGCTTGGGAAAAGGGATGATGAAATGCTTAAGTATGGGAAATTGTAGAGATAAATATAACACCAAGGGAAGAACACTAGAACTAATTTTAGCACTATGGATTAATCCAAGACTCAAAATTCCACTAAGAGGCATCCATTACCTCTTAAATTAATTCCATAGGTGGCTTTATCCTCCAATATAGTGCCATTGGTTAGCTTATCATGTGAACTTCCGCTATAAGTAGGATTACCATACACTTTCATAACATGCATGTGTGGTTTCAAAAGGTTTATATGTTCTTGTGAATTGAAAGAAAGGAATGTTTGGACTTTTCCAATAGGTGTTAGGGGTTAATTTGACTTGGTTTTAGCATTAGAGTGACAAACCTTGTGGTTTAGGTTCCATAAAAAATATATACTCATTTTTTTAGCTTCCTATTATCATCTTTATATTCAATGAGATTTTTAAAGATCATCTAAATATTCATTGCTAATGAAAATGGAAAAAATGATGTGTAATAGATCCAAGGTGAGGCTCAGAGAGCCTCATCTTTTGAAACCATTAACTGAAGAAATGCTAAGAACTATATATGAAAGAGACAAAGAATAAGGAAACTTGTATTATTAGGAAGGACAAGATTCCTTTATATAGCATGACCTCATGTTTGAGTCTCGAAATCCTCCCATATCATTAACACATGTGTCTAGGCTAACCATGTCAAGTTACACTCCATACAATCACAAATTGAAAAAAAATCAACGTTGGCTCCATTCATGTCACTATGCAGGGTTAACATGATGAAACACTAATTTTTTGGGAATGAAATAATCAAAGATATGATCAAATAATATCTAATCATAAATAGTTGTAGAGTAATTAGGATTTGATCATACGGAAATTTCTAGGAGAGCTACAATAGTTGTAACATCATGAATTAACAACATTAAAAAGTACATCATGAATTAATTATGTAATGGCATAAAAATTCAAAACATCATGAATTAATTATGTAACCATATAATTCAAATACAATTCTATCAAGAAATCAATATCAAATAGATAATATAATTGCATAACTCATTCATTTCAATGTCATGGATCTTCTTCTTCATCCAACTTTTTGTTTGTATCATCCAATCCAAATTTGACATTGTAAGGATTGGTCATATCATCATCATCGTCATTGATACCAGTTTTGATAATGTCATTATCCACATAGATATCATCTTCATGAACATTAAATCCTACATCATCATGATCTAGTTCCTCTTCTTTGACATCTTTGTCAAGCACATCATCAACTAACTGTTGATCCTGATCATCATCTACATCATCTTCTAGTTCTTTGGTATCTTCTTCTTCCACCACATTATACTTTATCGAGCTTCCTCTTGGATCATGTCTAGAACAAAAAATGACCAACTTGGTTTACCTAGAACCTCTGAGTAAAATACCTGCTCACATTGGTTTGGAAGAACATAGGGCTCATTTCCATGTCACTCAATCGACATTGTATTAACCATGGTAAATCCATTATCATGTTTAATAATAGTTCTCTCGAGATCGTTTTCATTCAATCGTAGCCTATACCATTGGACAATGAAAAAAAATAATTTGAAGGACTTAAAGTCACACTCAATTATATCATCCAAAATCCCATAGTATCTATTTTCTGAGACTTCTGGATGTATGTCACTTCTAGATGAAATATTAGTCACCTAAAAGACCATAGTTATCCCAGAATCACAAGTTTTCTTCATGTCATCCAACTTTTTGATTCAAAATTTACGACCATTACACCACATAGCCTTGTGGTGTTTCACCTACAATATGTCAAACATGTAAAAATTATTGCATTGTTAGTTGATAAACATATTTATTCTTGGCTGAATGTATGCAAAGAAAAAAAAAACTCAACATATATATACATCAATATAATTGAAAATAATTAAATAATATGGGTGATTAATATACTTATAGGTACCTGTTTATCTCTTAAACCATATGTTAAATCAATTTCCCTTGGTGTAACATTGGAATCTCGATTACGATGAGCTTCTTTAACCAATGAAGCCACACCTTCCCATGTTAATGCACGACCGAATTGTTGAAATTGTTCAATCCATACCATCATCCAATCAAGTTTGTTTGTGATATACAAATGTAGTGCATCCCACTCTTGACCAATTGTATAAAAAAAAATTAAATTCATAAGTGACATGTAATTAGTTAATTACCAGGGTATACGACCTTAATTTATAATTGATGTACCTGAAAACCTAACATCCCACTACCAATGATCTTATTATCTTTCATTGTTGGATGAATTCAAATTAAAGGAGTATGCACAAAAAATGAATTATGACCCTGAAGGGTACATACACTCTTGTAAGAAAAATCAAAACCTTAGTGGATACACCCATGTTCTTATATTGGGGGAAGATGTGTTTAAGAACAAAGAAGACAAAGAAGAAGAGGAGGTTATAGAAAATTTCATGAAGGAGTTAGAGAAAAAAAAGCAAAGGTTGCAAGAAATGGATGATTCATCTGAAGAAGAATCTGTAGGAGAAAATGAAGTACACTCACAATAGAGAATAGTCTCTCGAATGATGAATGATGAATATGAAGAACTCCCTGACAAGGACTTACAAGTAGCCAAGGATTTGCATGTAGATGAAGATGATAGGCTTATAGCCTATGAATTCTTTATTTCTGATAATGAATTTGTGAAGTCAAGAATTTTTATTTATTTTTATATATAATTACAAAGTAAAAAGGTTGAGGGAATCCATCCCAAATATTACCCCTAAAAATGAACAATTGATGAAAAGGTTGAAAGATGATATAGATAGTGAAGTGCAGAACATGACCCCTGAAAGGGGTAGACAGTTGTTACTTGAAGCTGGTGTAATAGTATTTCTTGGTTGGGACCTCATTTCCTCTTTAATTTTGATAGTTTTTTGCATAACAAGAAAGGAGAATACAAGTTAAACATAGAGGGTGTGAAGGAAATTTACATAGGTTCAAGATTCAATCTTGATGAAAATTCAATGTTGATATGGGCACTACACCCACCTCACAAAAGGATAAAGATCATCGATATCAAAAAATCATTTGGGCACATGATGACCATTAAAGTTGGGGAAACTGACCTTGTGACTTCAACAGACATGGGCATAAGAATTTCCAAGTTCAACAAGGCATAAACAATATAGTTGATGAAAGAAAGAAATTATTACAAAATGAAAAGTGAAAAATCAGATTTGGAAATTACTGCCATGAAAGATGCCAGAATGAGGATCACCTCTGGAACTGATACAGAGTTGCAGAGTGAATATGAGCAGTTGCAAGAAGAACATCAATAGCTAGTAGAAAATATGAAGGACCTTCAATTTGACACTATGGCAATGATGTTGCACAAGAGATTTACAAACCTGAAGATATACCTTGATCATTTTTGTTATGTTCACAAAAAGAACTATGAAGCCATTCTTGAGCATGGGAGAGTGCAAAAAAATTGGGTAGTAAGAGACATGATATGAAACTACATGAGGGATCTGACACCAATTCCATCTCGGCCATTGACACAATCATGAGAAAGCATGCCAAATATGATGAAGAATTACACTCAAAAAACATAGGGTTTGATGATACTGTGAAGCTAGGATTACCCAAATTATGTGATAAGAATGGGTTTTTGAAGGAATGAGATAATTGGATGGATGAATGCAATAGGATACTTCAGGAAGCATTGGATACAGTCAAACCAGAATGGCTATTGCTAGATGGAGCATGCAAACATATTGAATTGATGATAAAACTCAAATATGAAGCCCGGAATGCAGTGCATGATGCAGATACCTATACCTTGGAGGAGTATAAAAACCATCTCTTAGTGGCTAAGTCAATGTTAGGAGAAGATTAAATTGTTTTATAAGTTTAATTAAGATCAGTAGTTTAATTATTTTCCAAAAGACAATCCGAAGAGACACCTTTGTTGGGTCTTCTTATATATATGAAATTCGAATTGTAATATTTGATCATCAACACTTTTTAAGATTTTAATACTTTTCAGTAGTGAAAGACTTATTTTTTGGAGTAATACAATAGGTCAGTATTTTTCTATTTGTGTATGGAAGATTCTTTCATTAGGAATATTTCTCTGTTGTTTCTTTTCAAGCAATTGAAGGCAATGCAAAATGTATTCTAATTAATCTCCATGACCATCTTTTAGTTAACTCTCACTTTCCTCAATCTACCTTTCCCCATCATTTACCCCCCTTCGAATTTGTTACTGGAGTTGGGATCCCAAATGTGATCTACATGGATCTTTGATGCAAACTTTGGAAGATATTCAGTAATGTACACCATGGTATGGTATACCATATATCCCTCCACCATAGAACTCTTAGGATGTTCTCTTTGTCTAACCAAAGCCTTCAAAAATTTCAAGTGCCTCTCAATCATCCACATTGACCTTGTGTGTATAGGTCCACACAATTCAATCTCCTCAACTTGGTGTATTAGGTAGTCTTCTTGTGCATTGAAAAATGTCAAAGGTAGATACTTTTTCATTTCACACATTAGACGAGGAATTTTTCTCCTCCAATAATTTATATCTTCTTTATGGATTTCTTTAGATGACAATCATCTACAAGTGATTCAAGGCACAAATATATTAATGAGATTTTAAAAAAATACACTATATATTACATAACAAGTAAAATAAATGGAAAATATAAGATCTATACAACGAATTGAACAAATATTGCTACTTACCTCATGTATTTTCCAAGATCATATATAACTTGCTTGACATTGTTGTTGAAGTTGTCTAGGAGATATAGAGGCAGAATGTTTTGCAACAATTATAAAATATTTTTTTCATTATTTTCCAAAACTAATAAACATTATACACTGAAAAGTACGTGCAATATACATATATATATAAAATATACCAGAATAATTACCTTAATGAAGGTATGCCAATCATACATTTTCATCCCTGACCCAAATTCACCTTTCTTTGTTATGATATTGTTTATGTTTGCAAAAAATCCAGTGGGAAATCGATTTTTTCATATGAATTCTTTTATAGCATTGCTTTGCTGCTTCGTTAATAACCAAGGAAGGGAACTTATATTAATTTGGTCTCCATCACTATTTATTTGAATGAAATTTTTCATTGCATGATTGGCTTCTTGAATGTCACTACAAATTTTGACAATTTTTTCTTTGTCATGCCCTCCATCCAATATTTTCCATAATGTTTCTGTTATATTCTTTCCAATATGCATTGTATCAAACAAATGCACAATTTGTAGCTGCTCATAGTAGGGAAACCTACTAAATTGTCTGGGATAGCTTTTTAGTCCTTATGGAAATAGGCCATTAATGCCTTGACGACCTTCATGAAGCATATTATTTAAACAAATTAACAATGACAATCATTGTCAATTATAGCATGAGTAAACAAAACACAATATAAAAATATAAATTCCAAACATATCATATATGATAGATAAACAATTTGATCCGATGTATAACCTTGACAATTAATTCTATTATATTCCAACTTCCATAGGTGAGGTGTCATTCTTCGTGGTTTTGATGTAGTCTCTTCTTTCCCATTGAAAAGATGTTTTTCAGTGGTTTGATACGTATGATTTCTATGGAGGAAGTGCCTATACTCATCAAACACCTACTTTCTTAAACTTGTTGAATGACAAGATTTCATCTTTGGACCACAAACTGGACATGCAAATTTTCCCTTTGTTTGAAGACCTACAAGATCATATATAATTGGATTAAATATGTCAATTTTTATAATTATATATAATGAATATATTATTTAAAAAAATGCATGATATCTACTTCATAAAATTAAATATCGTTAAAGTGCAGTAGAACATTATAACATACCACAAAAATGTGTTAGCCCTGGGGCATCATGAATTGTCCATACAAGCATTGGATGGAATTGAAATTGTCTTTTTCCTATTAGTCTAGAGACGTCATACATAGTGACGCCATTCCATAACTTTAGTAACTCATTGATAAGAGTCTCGATATATACATTCATATCTTTAACTTGGTACTTACCTAGTTGAATGAACATAAACATTACATAATTATTATAAACATTTTATTACAATATATGTAAATTAATGTACATGACTATTAAATGAAAAAAAATAAGTCATTATGCAACAAAGAAGACAAATGAGATGCTACTATGTTAAAGAAAATTGATGTAAACAAATACCTGGAACAATCATTTCCAACATTATGTGCTCCCTCTTTATTGACATCCATGGAGGAATGTTATTGTTGATAACAAAAACAAGCCACACTGAGTAAATAGATCTCAACTCTCCAAATGGATTGACACCATCCACTGCCAATGAAAGTCTGATATTATGAGGTTCTTATTTAAAGTGTGGCCATTTTTCCTCCATGTCCCTAAATGTAGAACCATTCACAGACATTTGAAGAATATCATCTCCACTTCTATTCTGTGCATGGTAATGCATAAATTGTGCTAAGATTTCACACCTAAATAATCATTGCATACGTGGAATAATGGGAATATAACAAAGAACCTTGCGAGGCACCTTTTTTGTTAGTTGATCTGCTCGATATCTACTGATATGACATTTTGGGCATTCTGTTGCAAAATCATGTTGTTTATGATATATAATATGATCATTGGGACATGCATCTATTGCTTGGTACTCCATTCCAATATCTTCCATAATGGAAGATAAATCTCGGTATGAGCGAGGTAAAATATTTGATGGTGGTAACAAAAATTCACCTATCAATCTACAACAATTTTTTTTGTTAATATAAAGAATATTAATGGTACATATTTCATCATTTATTTACTAGTGATGAACTAACAACAAAAATAGATGAAAAAAGATGACATATATGACATACCTTAACATCCATGAGATTTCTTTATTGGATAAACCATTCATAACCTTCAAGTTCACCAACAATAATACATCAGAGAGAAGAGTTGTTTGGGAGCCTTCATAAAGGGGCTTGTATGCCTTCTCAAGTATTGGTAAATCATGAACATCATCAAAGTCATCTAGATCATCATGATCAATTGCACCACTAAATGTGTCATGGATCAATGTATTTGTACCATCATCTTCAACAGTGTTTTCTGGTGCATGATCATCTTCTTCCATAGGATCATTAACTTCATCTTCAATATTCAGCTCCATGTTCCTCTGCTTGCCAAACCACATTCTCTGGGCCGTGATAATCCATATCATGTGCCCTAGGTCACCCCACTTTTATAATAATGATTGACACAAATAAACCATGATCATGATCAAGTGATTTTTTTTATATATATAAAATGTTAAAATGATATAAA
The DNA here is from genome assembly GCA_007258455.2 of Sequoia sempervirens. Classification (NCBI taxonomy): domain Eukaryota; kingdom Viridiplantae; phylum Streptophyta; class Pinopsida; order Cupressales; family Cupressaceae; genus Sequoia; species Sequoia sempervirens. Next base: position 43,315,070 of record VDFB02058242.1, read on the forward strand.
CATTTACAAATTCAATCAATATAAAGACATATAATGAACAACTTACCAATGGATGATAATCATCCCCCCTTCAATGTGAACATGCCGTCTATAATGTTTCTCAACTATTGTGATTAAAATTCTTCTCGTCTTTAAGCCCTTGCAATTATTGCAAGGAAAATAATGTTTCCCATCACCCTTTCTTTTCAATCTAGTCCACAATCTAGCAAGTGTCTCTTCATTTTGTTTTGCACTAATATTATTTGAGATAATTTTTCTTTACCAAGCTTGAATATTTAGATCTTCAAAATATATCAAACTCACACTCCAATAATTTTTAATCATAGACATGTAACAAAATCTAATAATTCTGATTTTTGCACCAAAAAAATTTGGCCTATAACCTCCACAAACTATCACAAGTATAGCAAATTCGCAAGTATAGCAAATTCACAAGTATAAAAAAACAATGTCGCAAGAATAGATAAATTGTCGAACTCACTTTTATTTATTAAAAAACATTTTTTGGAACTCTGACGAATGCTAACCATATACCTATTGGCCCAAAAATTAAGGAGGCTAACCATATGTTGGCCTGCAAATTGATGGAAGGGGATGGTTGACTTTAAGTGTATGTCGAAATAGCGATGAAAATCATGGAGCGTCACAATTTCGACGAACGTCAGGAATAAATTTAATTTTTTTTTGAAAATTTCACGTTAAATAAATAGGTACCCGATGATACATCTAATTATACATCTTTCGTAAAAAAATTTCGTTTTATTTTGCAGTCAAATGAGTTAGTGAATGTACAAGGACAATGTAGACAAAATGTATAAATTTTAAATTGTATTGAAAACATATATAGTTCATGGATTATAACAGTGTGTTTTATCTTTTACATTGCTCTCTAATCTAGGTGGGTTGATCTTCAATGCTCAATATTGGCAGTGTGGAATGGGGTGAAGAGGAAAGGCATCGATATGGGAAGTGCGGCCTTGCAAAAAAGCAAGGTCTTTCCCTATCCATTCCCACTTTTTTCTCACCATGTTAAACGCCAAAGAATTCAGACTAAGCTAAGTGATTATGCACACCCAGTCCTCCACTTCACAACATATTAATCTCTTTGATACGTCACCCAATGTTGAAGAAGCCATGAATTTTAGCCATATATAGTTGTGCTGGAATAAATCAGCTGTACAGACATAATTCAGTTATGCATAAATAATTAGCTAGACAATAAAGTGGCAGGCATGGATAGGAACAAATAAGTTGTACAAGTGTATGTCAGTTATGTTCTAATGCATTTAGTTGCACAACGATAATTATATAATTTACTCATAAATTGTGCGGTCAAAAGATTTGTAGTGAGTTACTATCAATTAAGTAGAGATAATTAGAAGTTACAATAAATTGACCCAATAGGTGGCAAAAGGAATTTCAAGTTTGCCATATGAAGGCCTTGATCCTACAGGAGCTATAAAAGGTTTTTAAGCCTCAAATAAAAACGTACGTTTGAAGTTCTCAAAAAATATCTTGTCATTTTATGCGCTACCCAAAATAAAAAATGCTAATTTTGAATTGCAATACGGTTTTATTTTAAAGTATTTTTCTTATTTGGCATGTATTTACTGAAATTTCATAAACCATTTTTTTTAATTTTAAAGCCAAAATAGATAATTGCGAAGATGTATTTCAAGTATTTTAATTTATACTACATATTTTCTATTTGTTATTAGCTTCCAGCATAGTTACATAATCCGAATCTATTTGGACTTTTTTGGGCCAAAATGAAGTTTTGTGTGTGTTTTTAACTTTTTTTTTAGTTGTGTTTTTATTTGTTTAGTATGATTTTTACATTTTTGCTATGATTGCTATATGTGAGATGCACCCAACAAGATTTTGAATTAAAAGAAGGGTATGTGCAGGATCATCATGGAAAAAACAAGCCCTTAAGTGGTAAAAATTTTAGAAAAATCAGAGTTAGACAACTTGACGTAAAAATTTGAATAAGTTATCTATATTATTTCAAAAATATGTAAGAATAGAATCTGTAGAAAATTGAATGTAGTTTCTAAACTACTAGGTTTATTTATTTATTTATTTTTAAATCTATTTGGTGAAAATTTGAAATTTCAATGCAGCATTACTTAAATTTCAGTGGAAAAATAAGAAGTAGGATTAATGCAGCCCTAACCACAATAAAATGATAATTATTTTTTATAATATTTTAGATATAAGTAGAGGACTCATGTCCCAATGTGATGCATATTTTTGTAATTTTTTCCAAGTAAATAATTAATTATGAATTTTTTATTACAACTTTTAAAAAATATAAAAATTCGTATTTCTAATCACCTTAACTTGGTGAAAACTTCATAAAATTCAATTTTTATTTTTTTAATCCTATACTATGTGAAGCATAGAATGTGGCACATGTTTTGGGTTCAAAAAATGTGATACCGTTTGAAATCTATAAATGTTTTTCAATCAGCCTATCAATAAGGGCTTTAGTCACAATTCCAATAGAAAATGAATAATAATTATTTATTAAATTCAAAGTAAAGCATAATTTATATTGGTGGAAAGATTTGAATCTTCTTAAAAAACTCTTTTCATTTCATCAATTTTGGGTAAAAAAAAGTCATCAGCCGCATACCCTACAGATACCCATCATATCGCCACTTTTTGGCCCATCATGATCTTGCGCATACCTAGAACTTGGTATATATGACATACTAATACTAATACTTTGGTTATGATATACTCTCGGCCAACCTTTGTCTTTCTATTTGCATGCATGTCTACCTACGATAGGTTGTATGATTTAGTTTTACTCCTACTTATTGTGAGTTTCTAAAGGTATGTTGTTAAAAGCCATTTTGTGCTTTCCTGCAAATAAATCCCTCTATGGTGATTCCCATATTTTTTTAGCAAACTTTCACGATTCCAAATTTACTATCTATTTTAAATCAATATTTCAAGTTTTTCATTTTTAGATTCTTATACAAATAGTACAGAAAGTATTTTTTCACCATTCCACTTTACAATTTACATGGGTATGTGCAGGATCATCATAGAAAAAACAGGCCCTTAAGTGGCAAAATTTTTAGAAAAATCAGAGTTAGGAAACTTGATGTAAAAATTTGAATAAGTTATCTATATTATTTCAAAAATATGTAAGAATAGAATTTGTAGCAAATTGAATATAGTTTCTAAACTACTAAGTTTATTTAAAAAAATCTATTTGGTGAAAATTTGAAATTTCAATGCGAGTACTTAAAATTTAGGAAAAAATAAGAAATAGGTGTTTGTCTAACCACCCTAACTACAATAAAATGATAATATTTTTTTATAAGATTTTAGATATAAGTAGAAGAATCATGTCCTGATGTGATGCATAATTTTTTTCCAAGTAAATAATTAATTATAATTTTTTTATTACAACTTTTAAAAAATATAAAAACTTGTATGTTTGACCACCTTAACTTGGTCAAAACTTCATGAAATTTAATTTTTCTTTTTTTAATCCTATAGTATGCGAAGCATAGAATGTGACACATGTTTTAGATTCAAAAAATGTGATACCGTTTGAAAGCTATAGATGTTTATCAATCAACCTATCAATCAAAACTTTAGTCATAATTCAAATAGAAAATGAATATAATTATTTATTAAATTCAAAGTAAAACATAATTTATATTGTTGGAAAGCTAAGAATCTCCTTTAAAAACCCTTTTCGTTTCATCAATTTTAGGTAAAAAAAAAGTTGTCAGCCACATACCCTACACATACCCATAATATCGCCACTTTTTGGCCCATCATGATCCTACACATACCCACATACAAACTTAAATTAATTGAAGGTATTCATAATTTATCCCATTATATTTGATAATTTTTGATATACTAAACCCCATTAACATAAACATTCATATATCAAATTATAATGTATTTATTACTTTAAGAGAATGATGTACATTGAAATTTACATCTTTATCCAAAATAATAGAGATAATTGTAATAGACATAGTTGTTGTTCCCACCATATAGTATGTGGTGAACCCTATATCTGCATTATTTCAATCCATGACCACAATTAGCTTAGTTAGTTAGTTCAAAACAAGTAAACTTAAGATTCCTTATAAAATTCATTTGAACACAAGAATAATGGAAACAAAGCATAAAAGCAAACTAAACACAATGAAAAATTATTCAAATGACCAAACTAGCATCTTATAGGGGGGTTGGTGCTATTTTGATGTGGAAAATAGCCCTTTTCCAACCCCTTTTCATAAGCTAAATGATGAAAACTACTTTGAAGATGTTGAATGATATGATAAACAAGATGCAAATGCTTGAAATTGTATATCAAGTTATGAAGTTGTGGAGGATTGATACAATAGAGAAGCTCTCTATTTATAGCCAAGAAGGATAGAAAAATGCCAAATATGGAGGATGTGTGACTAAAGATCCACCAATAGGAAGGAGCCACTTGTCATCATGTGAGAGGTTGAGGAATGAGCACATGTTGGTCAATGTGCCAAAGAGGGGGAGATTTGAAATTTGAATTTGAGAGTTAAATGCTAAGTTTGACCTTTGCAAAGAGACATGTAAGACCTCTTAAATGCTTTGTTGGATGTACATGCCAATTTGTTTTTGAATTCAAACTTGAGGGAATATTATCCAAAGATGCCTTGTTGAGAGAAAATGGAGAATTAATAATTCAATAAATTGATTTATTTGTGCAAGTGGGAAAAGCTAGAGGATGTGATAGGTGATTAGGATTAGATTAATCATGATTTGATTAATTTAAGAGGTGATTAGGTGATTTGACCCATTTGACTTCAATTTTAAGGATTAAACTAAATAAAAAAGGAGATGAAAGATATTTTAGATTTAATTAAATAAAGATTTGATTTATTTAATCAAAGAGGGATAATGATAGGCTTAAATTAAATAAAGTTAATTTATTCAATTTAAATGGATGACCTTAGAAATAAATCAAATAGTCTTGATTTATTTGATGAATGGATTAATGAACTTGATTAAATGCATGATGTTAATTTTGTATGTCTAAATTTTGCCCCTCTTTGAAGCAATGTACTTGCTGCGTTGGTTCAAAGAATAAACTTGCCGTGATCAAAATTCAATTTTTATTTTATTTTTTTGGATGCCCTAGTGGAAAGAAGCACACTAGTACATTTCCCACTTGAGAGATTGAGCAAAAATATTCGATTTGAGGGTCAATCTCACGATAAAGAGGTTCAAAATGGATGGTTATGATGATGATGCAAATAGGATGTTTTCAAGATGCTTAGAATAAGCAATCTATATTATCCTAAACAACTTAAATGATAATGCAATGCATGTGAGATGGATGATGCGATGATGCCTATATGATTATGCAATAGATGTTTTATGAAAATGTATGATTTTATGAGATGCTTAGACTAACATATCTATATTATGATGATGAACATGCATGTGAGATGATATGTAGAATGCTGATAGTTTGTGGATGCAAGATGGATGCATTGGCGATGATGATTAACTGATCATGACATGATGTTAGTGCAAAAAAGAAGAAAGAAGAAATGGGATGATGACAAGAGGATCCAATAAGTCCATGATATGACAAGAATTTATTAGAGATAATGATGATGATAGATGATGATTTGCTTATCAAGAATTGGGATTTTAAAAGGGCCACTTACCTTATGTTTGATAATACACATAGATACGATGCATCAAGGTATAAAGAACCAGGATGGCATTGTACCTAGTGCAATGGAATTTGACTCGACAAAAAGATAGGAGTATTCTTATTCACACTTGACATACATAAACCTTGCTAGGATGTACCTAACAAAGCAAGTATTCGCCGAGTTATATTACAAGAACATCCAACAGACATAGTAGACAAAAGGATAATGATCGATGCCCCATTCCTTTCTCTCTAAATTGCTTTGATTAGACATCATTGAGAGGTCATTGGAATGAGCACAATAAGATAAATCAAAAGAAAAGATCAAGTACACAAACAAGTCAATATTCTTCATACCTCTAGCCAAAGGGATTTGTTTTGTTTAGGATAGGAACCAAAACGATTGCCAATATATAATTCCTATTGTAGGAAGGATACATCCTAGGACATGTTAGTGGATGGTGGCACGCTGTTTTATTTATCCACAATGATATCCAAAATGATGCCCATTGTCAAAATGATATATCCTAGGACATGCATTGTATATGATGATGATGGGTTGATAAGTTGATTGATAGGATTTTTATATAAAGTTGATTGACATGTTTGAAAATGATCAAGAGTTTCATTTTGCATTTAAAAATTGTTGTTTCAATTTTACTTTTATGTTTGAAGCTTGCTTTTGCTAATTGTTGTGATTGTTTCTATTTATATTTCCAAAGGATGAAGGTGATGATTAGTTTATTATGGATGATTGATTATTGCAGGTGAAAGCGAAACAAGACAGATGGATTTTTTCAAATATTTGGATGTATTTGACATTTTGAAATGTTTTGAGGCTATTTTTGGTATTTTCAAAATTTTTCAAATGTTTTGATTTTTTATTTTTCAATTTTTTTTGGTTTTGTTAGATTTTATGAATATTTTTGGATTTTTTTGCATGATTTTGATGATTTGGATATGGATATGTGTGATGATATTAGTGCTCTATTTTGGGATTTTGTTGAAAACCAAGCTAAGGTTGATTAATCAGATCGATGGATTGATGATGATGACATTGTTGAGGATGCACAACAATGCAATGATAGTGTTACACAACACAAGGATTAAGATGAATATCCCAAGATGATGAGGGATTGATGATGATAACATTGTCGAGGATACACAATAATGCAAGGATAGTGTTAAGAAACACAAGGATTATGATGGATATCCCAAGATGATGATGGATTGATTGGATTTGATTTCAATTAGGATTTTGAAGCTTGATTTGGAACAAAATTTGTTTGAATGATTTGATGTGATGTTTGACATGTAAACTAGATGCGACTGATAGTGATTGTTTGGATTGATGTTCGATGGAAGATAAAGCTTGATAAGGAATATCTTCTTGTCAAAAATATGCCATGGGCTAGTGATTTGGATTTTGGATCACAAATGTTTTGACCAATTTGATTTCATGTTTGCCAATGTTCGGATGACCATATAAGTTGGAGGATATAGATCAAGATTTATTCTAGAAGCGAGATCTAAATATCTGCCCTCAGTGTCTAGTAATGTATGGAATGCTATGGATGGATCCTTGGATAGGTGTATGGATGGATGGATATGGTAAGCACGCAAAGGATGCCAAGGATTATCTTGTGATAAGATAAGGTGTTCAAACAAAGGAATGCTCATTTGGATAATGCTTCATGGATTAGATAATGCTAGGATAGCATAGGATCAATGAAAATGACCCATGTCAAGATGTTTAACATAAGCAAGTGTAAAGTGTGTACCAAACCTTTTCAAAATCAAGACAACTTGGAATATGGATGTAGATGGATGAAAATTGGATTGGATAAATGGTCCATGGATGAATGGATTTATTATGGCTGAGATGTATGGAATGATGGCTTTATTATGGATGGAATAAGACGTTTTCACCTGAACTAGTTCACGGAGATGTTCAATTCCACACATGACGTCTGTTTTCTAGGTTTTCATCATGGTCTTGCCCAAAGCACCACCGTAGTGGTTTTCACTAGAGGACGATTTTATCTTTACTGTTTTCATTTTTAATTTTTTTTTTGATTTTCACATTTTTTTTATTCTTTTGGTTTTTTCTGAAAGATTTTAAGCTCTTGTCGAACCATATGGTGGTGTCGATGTAGATTCTTTTTTCATGATGTGCCATTGATAGCCTACTTGAAGAAGTTGCTTTGCTAAGATACATGCAATTGAATGCAACTTTTGAGATTCCTGATATGCTTCGTTGATACCAGAGTTAAATTTGTCTTTGTGTGCGTATCACGATAGAGTGCCTTTTGAATCCTTATGATGAAGGGTCATTGCCAATACATGGTCAATGTGATAATTCAATATCATGCATGGAGGTGTGGATGAATTTTTTTTAGGGATACAAGATGGATTGGTTGACAATTTGGAATCTTTGAATCTCTAAACTTAGGAAGATGAGCAATGATGGGTGGATACGAAAGTGTGCGTGGAATTAGGACCAACTGTTTGATTCACTTTGTACATTGCTTGAAAAGCCTGCTTTTGATTTTGTGGGCATCTTTGATGGATACATTTTCCTTTTTTATTTTTCCCCATAGTTTCTTTGACTGATGGAGTTTGATAGGGATAATATTTCTTTGTATTCTTTGATATCCATGTGTATTTGATTTGTCCTTCATGCTTTGTTTTTTTTGCTTTGATAACGTTCTTTGTCCTTTGATTCAAATATTTCTTTTGATGTTGGTCCCAATTCATGGATGTGGTGATGGGTAGATGAAGATTCATGACGTGGCTGGTTGTAGTATTGGCACTTGTTTCATCATAAGGACTCTTCGTGCTCCCTATGTTGATGTTTTCTTGAGACATAGTTGCTCCCAATATTGTGGAAGTATTACCTTCATGCTTTGATTTTTCCTGTTTGAGAGCTCTTGTTTAGAATGCATTCTCTAATAAATGACCATTGTAGATGATGTTATTAGAATTTTCTGCTCTGTTGACTCCAAAATATCGTGTTCTATCTGACATGTTTCCTTGAGTGGATAATGTTGGATATATTCATACATGATGTCCTCAGTCTGAATTTGGGATATATCTGATCCTGATGTTGACAACTTAGTTTGACTATAGGAATCAATAACCTGCTCTTTTTGTGTAATAATGTTAGGAGTAAAAGAATCTTGTTTTGAATGAAGATCATCTATGTTTCCATCCAAAGAAAGCATCTCATGGGTAGATGGAGGAGTATGTGCTATATGGATATGATCATTATCTGTGACATCATGTACATATAAGAGAGTGTCTATTAAATCATTATAGTATCTTGGAGATATGAATTCTTGATCTTGAATGATTTTGGAATTGCTTTCGACATGTTTTGGATCAAGTTCTTGACATGGGTCAGCTTCAAAGGATGGATTGCTTATAAAAGGTTCTTGGATGTCATCATTAGGCATGGTAATTTGCTCAATATACCCTTCATTTTTTAGTGGACTTGGATCAAATGTTGAGTTGAATATTCCTTCAATATCTGCAACCATGAGGTCAAAGGATGTCAATATGTCTTAGAAAGGACCATTGGGTATGTGCAGGATCATGATGGGCCAAAAAGTGGCAATATGATGGGTATTTGTAGGGTATGTGGTTGATGATTTTTTTTACCCAAAATTAATGAAACGAAAAGGGTTTTTAAACGAGATTCTCAGCTTTCTACCAATTTAAATTATGCTTTACTTTTAATTTAATAAATAATTATTATTCATTTTCTATTTGAATTATGACTAAAGTCCTTATTGATAGGATGATTGAAAAACATATATAGCTTTCAAACGGTATCACATTTTTTGAATCTGAAACATGCGTCACATTCTATGCTTTGTATACTAAAGGATTAAAAAAAATGAATTTTATGAAGTTTTGACCAAGTTAAGGTGGTTAGACATACGAGTTTTTACATTTTTAAAAATTTGTAATAAAAAATTCATAATTAATTATTTACTTGGAAAAAAATTACAAAAAAATATGCATCACATTGGGAAATGAGTCCTCTACTTATATCTAAAATATTATTAAAAAATATTATCATTTTATTGTGGTTAGGGTGGTCAAACAAACACTTCTTATTTTTTCCTAATTTTAAGTACTATTGCATTGAAATTTCAAATTTTCACCAAATAGATTTTGTTTAAAAAAACCTAGTAGTTTAGAAAGTACATTCAATTTTCTACAAATTCTATTCTTACATATTTTTGAAATAATATAGATAACTTATTCAAATTTTTACATCAAGTTGCCTAACTCTGATTTTTCTGAAATTTTTACCACTTAAGGGCCTATTTTTTCCATGATGATCTTGCACATACCCCATTGCTAGACTTTGGTGAAATATGTTGATCATGCTTTGGAATGAATTCTTGAGATATTCCTTCTAACTCATTAGGTGATGTAAAGATATTTTCAACATGATCATTAGTTGAATCCTGATCATTATCCCCAATAGTTATCATTTTTTGTGCTTGTGCTTGTTAAACAACTTGGGTAGCTTGTGCAGCTTGGGAGGCTTGGGTAGCCTAAGTAGCTTATTGAGAAGCTTGGTACTGCTGGAGTGCTTTTTGGAAGTCTTGGTAAGCTTTTAGTGCATTACTGTATTGGCTTGCTATGTTTGGTTTAGGTGGTAGTGGTGGCAGATTCAAAATTGTGTTGGATGTAGTGACAAGTAGTTGAGATACGCTTGGAGCAGTCATGTTAGTGAGGGGTTGAGATGTGATGGGTGTGAGAGTGGTGGTCGGAATGATTGAAGTGATAGTGATGGTTGGAATGACTAAGGTGATAGGTCCTTGGGATACCATGTTTTGATTTGTCGGGATCAACATTGTTGTTTGATTGGATACCATCCATTCTTGCGATATCAATGGTATATTTGGAGGATTTGATGCAGTGATTTGATTGGTGCTTGATGGATTTCCTTGGATCAATTGATTTTGGACAATGTTATGATTTGGGATGATGTTTAGATTTGGCACAATAGGTTGAAATTGAACATTATTGATTTTGGGAATCACATTGCCTTGATTTAGGTAACTTTGATTTTGCATGGTGTTACCTTGACTTGGATTAATAAAAAGAGTCGTTAACATCTTGTTTGGACTTTGAACAATATTCGTATGATTTGCAAACATATCCATCCCAAAGTTTACCAAGTTTGGATTCAAAATTTTCATGTTTTGTGAAGTTGTACTTGGTACATTCACATTTGGCATTTTGGGATTTGATGGGATGACGTTCTTCATTTGAAGGCTCATGCATTGATTGTTCGGTTGATAGACTTGTAGGTTTGGACTTAGATTTAAATCTACCATTGGGAAGAGTGTTCCAAACTTTTGATTAGGCATACTCACATTTGTTGTACCATTGAGGTTTGTAGGGGATAATGATCCCATGTATGGATTGTGTAAATGTGAGTGTTGATAATCAATCGGCATTGTAAGGCTTTGAAAGTTCAATTGATTTAGACTACTCATGATGTATGGAGCAAGTTTATATTCCATGTTCCTCTTGTGTGGAGGTCTAGTTTGGACTGTAAAATAAGGATCAATTTTCAGGAATGTGGGAGGTGAACCTCTAATTCTTTGGGTTGATCCAAACTCTAGGTACAAAAAAGAAAGTCTAATATTTTTAAGGATCAAAAGGATGGTGACGAGATATGAAAGATTGATGATTTGTGAATGATTGGAACTCTTAGGAAACCTTGAAGAGGATACTAAACTTTAGGACTTGGAAATATTGATGTTTGATTTGATTTGGGATTGGTTTGATTTGATTTGGATAGTGAACTGATAAACTCTAAGAGGTTGGATGTTGTCCTATAGTAAATTTGTCCACAAGATGCTAATTTGACTAAATGTGTAAAGAAGGATTCATCTAGACACACCTAACCAAACAAGATGATTTTGATTTCATTTGATTTTGGATTTTGAATTTTGGATAGCGAACTCATAAACCACAAGATGTTGGATGTTATCAAGGGATAGACTTGTTCACAAGGATCGATAATTTCACTAAATATGTGGAGAAGGATTCATCTACGCGCATCTAATCAAACAAAACAATTTTGATTTGATTCAAATGATTTTCCCAAAGCTTAGCATGAGGGAATTTTTTTTCAAGATTTTCAAGAATTTTTTGTGAGGTGATTTTGATTTTGAGGTTTAGGAGATGGATGAAAGTTTTGATTTTGATCCTAAGGGACTTAGAGAGACTTTGTTTACTAGACCAAGATATTGAAGAACATGCTTTTCTCTAAGAGTAGTTCAAACCAAAAGACCAATGTTTTCTTGAAAGACGATAAAAAGATAAACTATAAGCACATGTGTGGGGTTCAATTTGTTATCTTTGCTTTAATGACTTCTTTCTACCAAAAAAACACGCTTGATTATGTTTCAAACTGAATGTCCAATGTCACAACTTATTTTCGTCCCACAAAGTGCTATGTGGAAGTTCTAAGAAATTAGGACAAGGGTTGCCTAATGTTGACCTTTGTAAGAGAAAATTAAGATGTGAACCCAATTACTTAGAAACCTCTAGAGATGTAATCCCTATGGTAAACAATAGCTCTTGGGTTTTTTCAAAGGTATTTCCTCTATCTAAGGGGTTTGAAATTTTGATTCTCACGTTAAATGATTGTTTCCCAATGTTTTTGAATCAAGCAAGTGTTTTGACTCACAAGAAATATAACATCCTAGCTCAATTGGTATATTTTTCTTGGTGGGATTGCCTTATGCCCTTCATAGTAGAAGAGATGATTTTACATGCAACCACAAAGGGAGTATAAAGGAAGATTAAGAATGAAGTCTTAACCTCTATACTTTAACCAAGATCAAACATGGCAAGTAAATTCTTGGAAGCTAAGTTCTAATGCACCACTTTGATAAAATCGTTGGATGGACTGGTTGCCTACTACAAAAAAGGTTCTTAGTGATAGGACATCAGGGACATGGCACCTTGCGAGCGTCCAACAAGCCACTAAAGGATTTAATCAATCCTACTAGGGGTGATTATACTTTTTACAGTAGTACCCCATTCTGAAAGACACTGTACAACTAAGGCCTACATACCATGAGGACTTGACAGTTTAGTCTTATCCATTTATATATTGGCCCGAATGAAAAACCAGTTGGAGTTTCCTTTGAGTTCTCCTTTCAAATGCGTCTCTTAGGTAGGCCCCTCTAAAGGTAAACAACAACGAGCAAGCACATCTGTAGTTCGATCGACCTTGGTTTAGAAACAAAGGGAGAACACATGCGATATACCTAACTCACACTCACAAGCTTTGTTCAATTTTAGTTCCCAAAATAAAGTGTGGAGGAAATATTTTATGCAACTTAATGTCATAAAAAAGGCTTTTGATTCTCAAGATCGCTGTGAAGTGTGAAAGAAGTGCATACGCCTTTTTAGATGAGATTATTTTGCAAAAAAGATTACAAAACATAAAAGACACATGTTCATTTTAAATCCCAAAGCAATGATGAGTTCATTTTAAAACACCAATATCAAGTGTGAAGTTGCTTGTTCAATTTTAGACCAAATTGAAAAGTTTAGTGAGTTTCTAAGGTTTAATTTTAATCAATTTTGAAAAAAAAAATCAATCACCAATTACCTTTAAACTCAAATTGATCTAGTTGGCATGAAAGAGAAAACAAAAGTAGCAATTGGATGCTCTAAAAAATTGTAATAAGCATTAAAAAATGTTGTTTTAAAGTTTAATGTCCAATGCTTGAACTCAAATTTGTCTAGATTTATCCGCCTTGATGAGAAGTAGATCAAATTTTTGGCTAAGCATGAAGAACTGATCGATAGACTCCACCTTAGCAATCTGCACTCAACAATCTTAAGTTAGCAAAACAAAATCAATCATAAATCAACAACTTTATTTAAATTTAAATAGAAAATTATTTTTTCGCTTTTCAGATGTAAAGTATGGTGGCCAAATTGCAACATTAGAAACCCATCATATCAAGCTCGGATCACATTCTGTAAACAAACATCATCGTAATTGCAATCAGATTAAATGCAAGTTGAAGTTTCTTTCCACAGTGATGTTATTTTTCATAGATAATCTTTTTAAATTTGAAAAATCCTACTAGATTTGTCTTCCATCATTAAATATTTGATTAAGATAGTAATAGCACTCCTTCTACTCTATTATGCCAGCAAAGTAAAGATACAACATGTGGAGAAAGTTGGCTTGTTCACTATGTCCCTGAGGAAAATAAACAATGCGTGTCCCAAGAGTAGGTAAAGACACAAGTGGCCTAGCATAAGCATGCCAAAGCTCTGAATTGAGGCACCTTCATTCTCCTTGTTGAGGCACAAGCATGTGGGAAACAATAATAATTGTCTGTGGTAGTCTGTTGTTTGTCAGTCAACAATAGCTGGCATCTAGATAAGTCAAATTTTAGGTTGACAACCGGCATTAGCGTAACTTGCATTGTCGTCCTGGTGGTGGTTGTAGCATCGTGTTGGATGTGATCAATTTCGTGTATAATACAAAGAATAATATCGGTGGTAGTTTGCTGTTTGTCTCATAAACTTCATCGATAAATACAACTTATTGTGTTGTTTAGCAAAAGTCACAATCAACACCTTTTAACCTATGTGGTTTGATCTAGATATACAAAATTCACCTACAACAAAAGTCTAGAGAACCATTATTTCCTCTGAAAAATGCGTACCCATCACTTGAACAGTTTGCAAGCTAAAAAGCATAGAAAACAAAAATGACATGTATCTAACTCTCATTTCAAAAGCCATCTGTTAATATAGACTTTTTCCTTGCCAAAGAAAAAAATAAAAAGTAAGAAAGAGAGGAACTAATATGATAGAGTTGTGAAGAACGAGCACCATTTATAGATGGCAAGAGGCACTTTGGTGGACACGAGCAACAAAATTTGAAGCAGTCCTTTGAAGCCTTCTCCTTTGTGACAAGCGTGTATACTGTGATAGGAAATATGCAAGATTTTAAGTCCACCAACTTTGAGTTTCTTTCCCCTTTGTCTGAGGAAGCTTACATGAATCGAGCAACAATTTGTAAAAGAAAATCAAAAGCAATCTTGCATATATATCAATGCAAAATGAATCTCAGTCATTAACAATGTGACAGTTGAAATTTGAGCAGCATAATATAAAATTCAAATAAATGTTTCTCACACAAATGTGGATTATAGACAAACATAGACAAGCATGGACCATGGCCGCTATTGATGCCAAAATTTGATGAGGTAATAGTGTCTTATGGGAAACTCAATTTATGGGGGACCTTTTGTGCTAAGCTGAGTGACCTCTAGGTTTTTAGAGAAGCCGACTTCTTCTGTAATGGGGTTTGAAAGGGAAAAGAAAAAAAATATAAAAAAATAAAGTCTAACCTAAGGTGATGTGCCAAGAATTAATGATAGACATGATAAATCATAGATCTAAGGGTTTGAATGGTGTTTGTAGTGTTCCAAAAAATTAGAAACTTAAAATTATGGCATAAATAATCCATCCATTGACATAAAATAATATTGCATACATCCCTACTACCAGGAGGAGTCATTTAGACATGTTTTAGGTCAGCAAAGTTGCATTCAACATATATAGAAGTTCTCAAATGAAATGTACAGAAAATAAAAAGGCACAGTTAATAGTTTGATTAAATAGCATGAAAAAATAGAAAGGCTGAACAATTGGCATAGTCTGAGAGTCTTTGCAATAAAATAAAACAACAAAAAAAGGGCCTAGCGTCTTTTATCGAAAACCAGTGTTTCTCCCAAATTTTATACCCTTTTCTTATAATAGAGAAAATTATATATAGCAGGAAAAAACCCCCACCGCTTTGGAGAGCAACAAAAGAAAATATTTCACAGTCCCTTGGCAATGATGCAAGAATCATAATATTCCCAAAGCCGTTGCAACATAATCGATCTAGAACCAAGCATTTGGTCACTCCAGGCACAGGTGCATCCTCTACAAATGATGGTGGTGGTCCCAACAAGGCCTAATCAGACAAGTGTCACCATCATATGCGAATGATTATGACATGCAGTGGCCAATAGAATCATTAGGCTCATTTGGTCTATTACTTGAATATGAGATCCACTAGCTAGGCACATGGCAACCTTTCGCTGTCTGTATGAATCTCTCTTTTTCCATGAAGGACTTGCATTAATGGTACACGTGTCGAATGGGCAAAGCACTTCATCAATAAAGGAGGGAACGATCACTAGCCGAACACAAAATAGACACTTGGCACCATTTCGCTGCCCGCAGTTGTTACTTCATCTCCATGCTGACATATTTGTGAATAGCAGACACGTAGCAAGAGTACACCACAGATAGCAATTGTGGGGCCTACCAAAACCTTTTGGGAATAATGGATTCATGGCACCCAAGCGGAGCCTGATGAGACAACAAGAAAGAATGATCAAAAGAATCCCACAGCTGTGACACGTGGAAGCATATCAGAGCTTTTTGGGATACAAAAAAAATGCAGAGACTCGGGGTTGCGAGGAGTAGACACGTGGAGTGGGAGAGAAGAACCTAGATAAAAGGCTGAGTTGACTACTTGTGATGTACGAGCCGATGCATAGAGGAAAATACACCCAAAGGGAGCTAGTTAAATATTTATTAACAACTTTTGGCGACTATCAGGGGTGTTTCAACTAAGGAATGGAGAACCCAAAATTTCTCTAGTTTACAGGCTAGAGTGCCATTTCATTAGATAATGGAGTTAGAGATTGGAAAGAGCCACCTGCAGATGCACCCATCCATCCTCATATAGCTTCACCATGTTGCGCAAATTCTCCTACGCTCTGCTTAGATCAATAGTTTCTTTGTGAGGAAGCGCATTAGGTAAATCGACCCCTGCTTTACAATGAAATAGTAGCTGTGCAAGCAGATGAATCACTCCCTCAATGTCGATTATTGTGGGAGGATGACTGAAATCCCTGAAAGCCTCTAGATCATTTTCCTTCTCTTCTATCTTTTTCACAATCTGCTCGGCCGTGGCAATAGAGCCATTTTCAAGGAATGGGGACGACAAACCCATCCTATTTAACTTGGAGAAACTCCCCCGTATGCTGTCCAGTGTCTTACTTAGAGTAGCCACGATTGCTTTAGTGCATTGTAAGGAAAAGTGGCAATGGATGAACTTATTTTTTGTTTGAGAAACAACATCCTAATCTTCAATACCTACTCTGGTGAGGTTTTCATCAGAGACTGAACTTATAGCTTGGTGAGTAGATCTTTTGCTTCTGAAACCTTAACCTTCTTCAAGATGAACTGTGAGAACTACTCAATTATATCATGAGCCTCTTGGCTTAGCTTTGATGCCTTGGTGATGAATTGTAGGGTATGTTGTAGTGCCAAGCAAAAGGTTTTAATATTTTCCTAGTGAGAGATGTACAACTACCTAACCAATAGAATTATGTCAGGCTGTGTAGGGGAAGATAGGAGAGAGATTTTAAGAGAAGCAATCTCTGTGTCTTTTGAAATAATGGCCTTACCCAATTTTTCCCTTTTATTTTTCTCGGACGCTAGCTATTCCGCAGAGTTGCTCATTTCTTTATTCCAATTCTCCTCAACTCAGGAGTGATTTGCTAAGTGTATGTCCAAAGAAGACTTTGTCTCTTGGATTTTCTTCTTCTATTTGAGCTTTTAGGCCCTTAAATTCAACCTCTTTTTCTTGTATTTTATGCTCATATTGATCCTGTTGGTGCTCCAAAGATTCATTCTTCTATGCCATTCCTTGACTATACTCAAGGTGAAGTCGCTCCAGCTATTCATTCTTTTGTCGCAGATTCTGTTCCATCTCCTGATTCTTAGACTATAGCTCTTTTACCATGGGAGGGTCAGTAGCTTGAATATTCGCAAGTTCACCCTGAAGTCTGTTCCTTTCATCTTCTGCTGCTAATGCCCTCTCTGTCATATGTGCAACATCTGCCTCCAATATTTTCTCTTTTTTTTTTCAAAAAACTAACCCTCTCCCTTACCGCTTTAAGCTGCTCATCCTTCTTTTTTAGCTGGCGGCCAATTTTAATGAAGTCAGAGGTGACTACTTGTTGTGTTTCCTCCATGATTTCAACCTTATCTTGCAGTTGGGCCACCTTCATGTCGATCCCTACTATATATATCTCATAATCTTTCTGGTGCATTTCCCCCTAAGGCTTGGTTACTTTTAGGCACATGGTTGCAAAATTCAATTCCTATCAGGCCTCATCATAAAGAGTTTGTATTTTTGGCTCAGCCGAAGCACTGCCATCTTTTGCCTCGTACTTTTGCATTCTACTTACACGTGCCTCCTTTCCATAATCAATCTATGCTATAAATTCGACTGGTGACGAAACTAGTCCACCTGCAAAAGGAGCACCAGAAGGTAGGTCATAGGGATAGGTACTCCTCATAGGCGCGGGCATTTGTTTCTTCTGGAGAGTGACAGTTTGCGGGGAGGTGGGGCACGTTCCAAAGCTTGGTTTGAGGCCCAACAAAAGGGCTAGTCACTTGTAATGACTAAATTGGTGAATTAGTCGTAAGACTCATAGGCTGAGATGCTGGAGGGGTTGTCAATGTGGTGTTAGCCTGTTGCAATGGAAGAGGATCCGTAGTAATAGTGGAAGAAGGGGTACCCGCAGGGGGTACATTTTTTGAAAGTGAGGAAAGGAGAGCTTGAGCGGTAGTAGTGGGTGTAAGGGACCGTGGAGGAGTAAGGCCAAGTGGAGTGGTCTGCAAAAATTGGGTGAAACCTCCCAAATATGTTGGATTAAAAGTGGAAGGCAGAGGGCCAGTACTCATGGTAGGGATCACCATTGAGGCAGGGGTAGATACCAAGGAATGAGAAGCAAGGGAAGAAGGAGCGAAATTTACCTATTGACCAGTCGATGGCAGCTCCAAAATCATTAGCAACTCTTCCTCAACCTCAGACTCCTAGCTAGCTGCAAGCACTTTTCTTTCGGTGGGTTCTTGCAAACCCTCTCCGATAATGCTCTTTGTGCATTACCATTTTGCATGTGGGGTCTCTCGAGCTTCAACAACTATTGTTGTTTACTACTATGATACCCTAGCTAGCCTAGTGGCCTAAGTGAGTGTATGCAATACCCTTGATATATTAAAGTGCACATTCATGGCCACACAGGTGGACTGTTTGAGGCCTTTATCCTTTGGTGCAGAGGAGGCAGATGTCAGCACTTCCTCTTCCTGCTCTTTAGACTCGTCCCCCAGGTCCCAACTCTTATTAATACTAGAGCTCGAGCTGGGGTGGCCCTCATTCCACCATCTTTCAAATTCCTTGTCATCCTTTAGACTGTCATAAAGGGCATCCAATTGCCCTGTCTCTTGGCGATACTTCAAGAAAGCTTCTATTTTTTTAGCAGTCCACTCCTCATCCTTCTTCAACTTATTGTACATGGTGCGTCCAATGTGGAAATTATCTTTGACCACCACCACAACAAAGTAAAACTTGTGCCATGGACCTCTAGTATCTTGAGTAGGAATACGCACCAATTCAATAAAATTTTCATCCTTGTCTGCCTACGGGTTATGTCGCTTCTCCCAGTAAGGTTTGGGAACATGTGTATCCTTCATGTGTGGCTTTGGAAATAAATGGTTATAATCCCACTTATCATTTACTAGAACCAACCCTAAATAAGCCAGTTTATCCTGTAATAATTGGTCTAATTGTTTCTTTACCAGAGTCACTGACTTGAAATTCTTTAGACAAGTGAAGGATCCCTTTTTCTTGACACTTTTGCTGTTGTAGAAGGTCAAATCAATGATACACACCTACTTATACATTTCAAGAATGAGCAACCTATCTGTGACGTGAGCTGGGAGAAGAAAAGGTTGACCAGTGAAGCCCCGCATATGGAGAATCATGAAATCTATTCCTAAGAACCAGTCACAAGCGGGAGTGAAACTCTGCATATATCCAGTTTGATCTCTATTGAGCTAGATTATGTCACCTTCTCTAATTAAATCATTCAAGACCAGAGTTATGAAAGAGTCTAAAAATTAATAATAATCATATGATACAGAAAGAAAAGGTGTCCATGTGGACACTGGATTCCTCTTACCCTATTCATAAAAAAATGATAATTCAAAATACCAGGTGAAGAAATTAGGGTTTTGATCTAGAAACATGTGAATTAGGAAAGAAATAAATTTAAAATTTCCCTCCACCAGGTAATTCTTTATTTTCCATATCATTTCATCTATCATGAACTCAACAAAATCATACTAGAAGGTATTGTGCTACTTGCGGAATTGGAAGGCCGGTCCTAGTTGAAAAGTTTCCAGCATCTCATTGGAGTCTCAACCACACTCAAAAGTTAGCATGGACATGGCATCCTGCAAATCCTTGTGTAATGCACCGCATGACAATGAAATACTTGGCAGTTTAGCACCTGGGGTGCCTTTCTTACTAGTCTCCTCCAACAAGAAATTTGAGTTCTTTTTCATCACCCTCCATGTTTTTTCTCCTTTTCCAGGGTTAAAAGACTCAATGTTCTCTCTTCTTTTACTTGGGTCTGGGATGCATAACATATGCTAAATGGCCCGTGGGGTGATGTGAACTCTTAAGTTTCGGCCCTTGATGTAGCAGGTGTTAGGGTTATAACACTAGATGGCAGCATCAACTATCTCCGGGCAGTAGTACACTAGTGGGACCATGTATTGTGGAAGACCATTGTACCAAACCTTCCTTGCCATAGAAGTGTCCACCTTTGGTGTTGTCAACCTTGCGTAGGCTATTTCCCTTAAGGATTTAGGGTTTTTTGCAAGTCATGGGTCATAAATATTATCCCATTTCTCTTCAACCCTTTTCTTGTTTATGTAATCCTTGGGCCTTTTCAGCTCTTCGGTACATGCCCTCTTCAGCTTGCTTGGTATACCAGGTGTAGCATATGCCAAATCCTCATAGAAATACACATCTTTAGATGACCATATGGCTGTAAACAACTCCTAGCCAATTTCCTCTTCCATTGGTTGAGATGAACTCTTTGACATTTCTCTTTAGACGAAGACCCCTATGAGTTCTGGACTTTGCAATCTTTCTCGGCTCTGGATGCAATCTTTCTCGGCTCTGGATACACTAAAAAAAAAAATTCTTTGCACCTTGAGGTTTGGTGTTTGTGAAAAGACTTTGAATCATTAAGCCTTTTCATGCAATTTATTTGGCTATCTTTTCTCAATCTAGTAGAGGAAAACATGCCTTTTGCATTTAATTTGGCATGTACCGTTAATTTTGCAATTCATGCAAAATGAGCTACTTGCCATTTTGAGTCAACAAGAATTTATTATTGTGTTTGGAAACTGTGTGATATGCTGTGATTCCCTTGAAACTTGGGCTGTCAATTTATCTTCTAACCTTGCGTTAGTATGTGCTGGTAATTAATATCTTGACCGGAATGATTACACCAAAGCAAACAATCACGACCTTGAAAGATATGGATATTGCCTTGGGCTCTGGGAAACACCTGTGAGATGACACAATAGCCTACGGTCGTGTGGCTTACTGTTGATGAGCACCACCTTTTTAAAGCTAATTAATTAGCTCCTATTAATCTAGCATGCATTGAACTATACCTCCACAGATGCAATTGGTTTGAAAATGTGAGAAAGCACAAACACGTTTTCAAGTTGGCATCCAGTTATCATCACATTTTTCTCAAAATGGATTAGCATGCATCTTGTCATTTTTCTATAAATAGGCCGGTAAGTAGTGAGGAAATCATACTTAACATTTGAGTAGTGATAGGTTGTTAGTAGAGTTTTAAGCAAGTTTTCTCATAGGCTATGTGATAGGTAAGTTTCAGCATTGGTTAGAAGGTGTATGCATAGTGTCAGAATCATGGATACTCCAGTTCGGCTAACCTCTTATAAGTTGCAAACAACATTTCTAGGGGAGGTTTCTACTAGGTGGCTAAAAAGAATGACTAAGAATAAGCATTCCCTGGTCTTGGTAGCCATAAAATGGGTTATGGGAAAGGACTGCATAGAATACGAGGACAAGTATCGTGTGAATACTGATATATGTTTCCACTTCGTATTTTTTATGTTAGACATTGGCATGCCCAGGCCCCTCATCTTGAATTTGGTCAAGGAAATGTTTCCTAGAAAGTACCTTAATGGCCTTGGTGAAGTTGTTGCTCATGCTGCATATGGGGTAGGTATGTCGTTAGCTAGCAACCTCTGTCGCTATATCGAGGAAGAAGTGGTAGTTGTATGGCTGCCATTTCTCATTGGATTTCACCTTCAGACATGCGACGAGCATCGACAAAGGGTTAATCAGGCCTTGCACTTCCTGTTTCGTAGTTACAACATGATACCATTCTGTGATGTAGATTGGTATATCGAATTCAGGAACTTGGTGTTTCCCTCGCCAATGGCGGTTGTGTCGAACGATGCTACTTCAGCTACCGAAGAACTTGGTAATGAGGAAGAGGTAGATGCTGCCATTGATGCATCAATTATTGCCTCTCGTGCCCTTGGATGAGAACCCTCTCTACTCCTAAAAATGCATCTTAGTTTTCTTTATTTCCTGTTGTTACATAGACCACCTGCCCTACAATTTTGTATATAAGCCTGAAAAAGGCTATCATTTTTGCATACATAAAAGAATAGCTCAAATAGTTGTATACTTTCTGGATTATGGCTTCCCCAACCATTTTGTAATGTAAAAACAAAAGGATATATATAAATAGATATATATGTTTATATAAAAAATCCATGGCTCTTTCTTTCATTTTGTATTTCAATTTTATGGGCTCTTTATAGCATATGCGTTTATTTCTTTGCACATGGGTATGTTTTATGTAAAGCAATCTCACTATTCCACCCTCTGTAATAATGGGTTACTTCCGCATAAGCACAAACCAACTTCGAAAAAGACCGGCCAAAGAAAGGGAAATAAAATAAAAGTAATATTGACATATGTACAAAAATAGAACGCACCACCTAATGGAACAACTTAAGATGAATCCCATTAACCAAGATTCCTAAGGGTTCCTGTTCCATATTTTCTAACTCGAAAGCGTTATGCTCCTTGCACCGAATTATTTTAAAGGGACCCTCCCATAGGCTATCAAATTTACCATGCTGACCTGGCTTAGCAGCCCTTTTATCATACTTCAGTACTAAGTCTCCGCACTTTAGGCCTTGGTCGAAAGCCTTCTTGTCAAACCATCGCTTGACCACTTGTTGATGGTTTGTCATGGCTATTAGGGAATTCTCCCTTTTTTTCTATACTTCTAATAGTTTGGCAAGCCGAACTTCCATGACACCATTTTGTTCTATCTCAAGGGATTTCAACAATTGGAGTGCCAGAATCTCCATAGATATAGGTAACAACACCTCTTTCCCGTATACCAACTCATAAGGTGAAGTCTTCAGGACTTGCTTAGGAGTTATGCAGTTTACCCAGAATGCTACTCAGAGGTTTTTATACCATTCCCTTTGGTGTTCTAAACCAATTATTTTAAGAAGTTGGACTAGGCTCCTGTTTGTTGACTCCACTAGGCCGTTTCCCTGCGGGTAATAATTTGATGATGTCTTGAGGAATATGCCATTCATTAATGCAAAGCGACATACCTTTATTCCTAGGAAATATTTGGAATTATCAAAAATGATAGTCTTCGGAGGACTGAACCTTGTCACCAGCTCTTCAAGGAAATCTACAATGTCTGTTTCTATTGCGCTTTTAAGCAAAACAGCCTTCGTCCATTTGGTGAAGTAATCTGTGGTGGTTAGAATCCACATGTGTCTAGCACTAGAAGCTGAGTTAATCATTTCGATGAAGTCCAAGCCCCATTGTGCAAATGGTTCGTTTGCCACTATGGGTTTGAGAGGCATTACAGAATTTTTTCTTTTGTAAGTAAAGAACTGGCATTTTTTGCAAGATTTTACCAGAGTGGGAGTCATTAAAAAGTGTAGGCCAATAGTAACCGACACATTATTTTAATGGCAGTGGTCTTAGCAGAGAAGTGTCCGCCCACAGTGCTATTGTGGAACACGTCAAGAATCCGCTTTTCTTGCTCCGAAGTAACGCATCGTAGGAGAAGACCATTGAAATTTCTTTTGAAAAGGACTCCCTCTACTAGCGTATATCCACAATTTTATAGCCGATAGTATCTCTTTTTTTGGGATGAGATACCTGGCAGATACACTCCTGTTTGCATAAACCTCATTCTATCAATCAGCCAACAACCCTCTGATTCTGGTTCATTTATCAATACAAGCTCCGGTTGCTACCCTACGGAGGGTATCTCCTCGTTCTACGCTATGTATTCAGAAAATCCTCTTCCTCTAATAGTGTTAGTAGGTTTAACCTCAACATCATATTCAAGGATCTTGGTGATCCAAATAGCTCTTTTTTTGTGATCTCCCCTTCCATGATATATTCACACACACTATAATGTGTGACATAAGCAAACACCTTGTTTTAGGAAATTAGATGGTGGAACTTTTTAAGTCCCTTCACTATTGCAAAGGCCTGTCTTTCGACAAAATTATAATTTTCCTCGTATTCCTTTAGGGTCCAAGAGTAGAATGACACTGGATGTTCTCCTTTTCCTTCATCATCTTTTTGGGTTAGGATAGTAGAGATACTCGACTTGCTATTGAATGCATACATTATAAAATCCTTAGATAGATTTGGATTAACCAGTACTAGAGTTGTGGAAATAGCTTCGTTAAATTTTTCAAAGGAATCCTGAGCTTCGTTCGTCCACTTGAATGCCTGATCCTTCTTAAGCATCAAGGTGATCGGCTTAATTATTCCCGCCAAGTTGGAAATAAACTTGCTAACAAAATTTACTTTGCCCAGGAAAGACTAAACACCTTTCTTATTCACCAGAAGGGGGAGTTCCTTGATAGCTTTTACCCATTCGGGGTTGATTGAAATACCTTCTTTAGACACCACATGTCCTAACAGCTTGCCTTGCGGTAATCCAAATACACATTTTTTTGGATTTAGGGAAACCTCAAACTCCTAGCACTTTTGAAAAACTATTTCTAGGTGGTCAAAATGATCATCCTTAGATTTAGAAAACACAGTAAGATCATCTAAGTAAATTAGAATAAACTTAATGATTAGTTTGCTGTATGCGATGTCCATCGCCTGCTAGAATATTGCCCCTGCATTGGATAAACTAAAAGGAATTTTAGCATATGCAAATGTTCCCCACTTTGTAGTGAACGTAGTTTTGTGCTGATCCTCTTCCTTAACTCGGATCTGATTGTAGCCGGAGAAACCATCTAGCAGAGAAAAAATTTCCAATCCTACAACCGTTTGTAGGATTGACTCCATTGAAGGCAGTGGATAATGGTCCTTTAGGGATGCTCTGTTTAGGTCTCATAATTCCACACACAAATGGATATCTCCATTCTTCTTTTGGACCAGGACCAGACTCGATATTCAAGTACTATGCTTGATTGGGAAGACAATGCACGACTCAATGAGCTTAGTTAGCTCTTGCGCCATTAGCGCTTCAATTTTAGGGTTTACTAGCCTCTATTTTTGTCAGACTAGTTTTGCACCTTCTGTTAGCTCGATAGTGTGCTGAATGATATCAGGATCATACCCTTCTAGATCATCATAGGACCAGGCCACTACTCCATATTTTTCACAGAAACTGATGAGTCTTTCTTTATCATGGTGCGGGACATTTTTCCCGACTCGAAGATTCCTGCCATTTGCGAACTGAAGGTTCACATAATCACTTGTGTCTGCTATGAACTTCTTTCTATCATTTCTTGCATCATCACAATCAATTTGTTTTTTTAGAGTAACCAATCCTTTCAGAGGCTTGTTAGATTTGAGAGCTCTACATAATCTGTCCTTCATAAGCTTCGACAATCTTTGGTTAAAGCTGATTGACAAATTCTCTTGACTACTGGATGAACGAGGCGATGTCTTCATCACTTTCAAAAACTTTCCAACTCTGATCATTGTCAGGAATCGATGTTCGGACTAGTACTCATACTAAATATTCGTTATGTATAAGGTCAGAGGTAGGATCAAACTGAGCACCAATCACGACCATGTGATCTGCATCACTATTTTGTCCTCGAGGAATAGCTTGGATGTTAAAGGCTTCAAAACCCTCAACCAGGACCTAGGCTCGGTGTCGATAGGATCTCATGCAGACATTCTTTGCCACAAAAATTCCTCGGACTTAGTTGACTACTAGTTCAAAATCTCCAAACACCATTAATTTCTTTATGCCCATTCGTTCCGCAAGGTTTAAACCTTGAACTAATCCTTCATATTCAACCTCATTGTTTGAGTAGGCAAAATGAAAATGGAAAGACCTTAACAATTTTTCATTTTGTGGAGATATTAGATATATCCCCGCTCTAGCACCCACTTTTCTTCTTGCTCCATCAAAGTATAGTGTCCATAGCTCACCTTCTTGGCTACCTTCAGACTCTTTGAAAACCTTTGGGAATACTTGGTCTTCATCATAAATTACATAGGTGCCCAATCCTATAGTATGATAATTGCCGAAATGATCATTGTGCATGTGTTCACTCAACAGAGCATCTTCTTTGTCATTCCGGTCTCTGCTCACCTTTTCTTCCTCTAGTAATTCAATGCAATACATTTCTTGCTTGGTGATAGAGGTATGTGTGGCTTCAAAATTGATCAGGGCTTCGTCCACTACATGTTCAAGATGTAAAGCTTTCAATTCTATCTTCATTTTTGTGCCATGCTTGGTTCTGAGTATCAGATGTGACCAATCCAAGGACAGTTATTTGCCCACCTTTGAAGTAAATTCTCAAGATAGATAGAGACCAAACATAGGAGGAACATCTATGATCACAGTGTCTTGTAACACTATGATACTAAGGCAAGAAAATAGAGTTAAAGGAAGCTCCATGATGACACCTACGGTTTCAACTTTGTTCCCATCAAGTTGCATTGCCCCCCTTTTCATAGGTTCATAACTGAGTCCTAAAGCTTTGGCTATCTGTTTAGGAATAACCATGGTACTAGCCCCAAAATAAATCATAGCATTGTGCAATAACTTCTTTCCTATAATGAGAGTCAAGAAGGGTTAGGTCTTTAACTTATCCCTAACCTCAGCAGGGGATTCCTTTGTATTGTTTGTAAAGAGTTTAGCCAGTGGTATTTGATTGACAACCTCTACACTGGAAAACTACTCTATTGGCACTGTATTGACCTCTTCTTGAAGCGCCTTCTGTAATAGCGTCTTTTGCTCTGGGATAGCTAGAATGTCCCATAGAGATACATTAGCAGATGACTTCTTCAATTGTTCGACCACATTAAAAGGTGAAAAACTCAGAGGTTTTTGCTGCTTGCCAGCTCTTGGTGTAATAATTTCCTTTCATGGTTGGGATGGTAGTGGGGCGGTACAAGTACCAGGAATCTAATCGGAAACACCTTTGAGTTGTGGGCTGGCTAGATGTGAAATAACTGACTTGTCAGTAAATCTCCTCTTTGAGCGGGTGTTATAATCAGATTGTGCTTGCAATGTTTTGGGTATGAACGCGTCATTAGCAAACACCGTTTCTTCTTCCTCCATCTAGGATAAAAGTGCATGATCAGGAGCAATATTAGATTCTTGTTCTAAAGACATTCCTTGCATTTGCATGGTAAGAACCACACTCTCCATTTGTGGTGAGGCATATATAACCTCCGTGATCTGTTATCGCGCCTTGGCTGCGTTGCTCTGCCACCTTTTGTTGCAAGTTGCCACATGGACAGTTCTGGGGCATATGCGCATTGCTGCAAGGGAAGCACCATGGATTGATATCATCAATAAGGTTGTTCTGCCCTCCAGTTAATTCCCTACTCAAGCTTGGTGATGCGCTCATCAACGGAGTAGGCACCGACACCATTTGGTTTGCGGTCAGAGCTAGTGGATTAGTATGAGGTGTGCCCTGGTACTGATTCTGTTGATATGAGGACTGCCCGCCTTGATGGTTTTGATAAGTAGGCTTCAGAGGTGTTGATTAGTTTTTCTTAAGAGTGGTTATATCATTTTCCATGGTTTGCAACATCTCTTCGAGGTCGCTCATTTCATCATTGGAAGAACCTGATGTAGAGGCTACATTTTGTGGGGTTGCCGCATATGTGTACATTGACTCGGTAGTTGCGGGCATGCTAGTTGACGCAACTTCTTGTGTGGGGATTAATATTTCAGGAATTATTAGCATAATAGGTTGAGGAGGAAATTTTCTACAATCTATTAAATGATTCTCGACTTTGACATTGACACTGTAAGCATTTGGTAGAGTAGCTCCTCCCAAAGACTTGATCATCACAGAAATGTTAGAATTGATGGAATTCAGATAAAATATGAACACCAACTTGGAAGTCGGGCATATAGTAACACAAATCCTCAGCCAATTTGTGTGAAATTAGGCATTAAAGTCTATCAAAGCCTCCTGGGCGGCTCATTTTATGACAGATAGTTAATAATATAGTGAAGAATGATCTCCGTCATTTGAGAGCCTCTCATAGAATGGATCTCAGAGCTCGTCCTAGGTGCGAATAGTATTAGGTGACAGTGTTCAATACCAATCCAGTGCTTTTCCTTTAAAAGACATGATGAAAAGCCTTAGAGCTACATTCTGCGTTGTAATCCCATGTACTAGACACACGTCCGTCACATCCTACAAATGTTCTGGTGGTGTTCTTGAGCCATCTCTGGTAAACTTGGGTATAGCTTTCATCGTTAAAACTGGGATAGCGCCCCAGACAACGGGTGCTATCGGGGCTGCTAGGGGACTTCTAACATCCCATGCCATGTAATTTCTATTGGCAACCGACAACATGGTGAGAGGAACAGGTGGCGAGAATGGAACAGTTACCAACTGATTTGTGACTCGCACTGTTCCTAGTGGAGGTACTATTAAACTGGGGTTGCTTGCCATTTGGGATCTAGTTATAGGCTGATGGCTCATACATCCTTCTAAAACGAAAATTCATTTAAGCTTTTCCCACCGGGCTTGCCAGAAAAAGAACAAACTATTGACGCCAAAATTTGACTAGGTAACAGTGTCTTTTAGGAATCTTAGTTTATGGGGGACCTTTTGCGCTAAACTGAGTGACCTCTGGGTTTTTAGAGAAGCTGACTTCTTTTGTAATGGGGTTTGAAAGGGAAAAGGAAACAAATATAATAAAATAAAGTCTAACCTAAGGTGATGCGCCAAGACTTAATGATAGGCACGATAAATCATAGATCTAAGGGCTTGAATGGTGTTTGTAGTGTTCTAAAAAATTATAAATTGGAAATTACGGCATAGACAATCCATTGATTGACATAAAATAATATTGCATACATCCCTACTGCTAGGAAGAGTCATTTAGACATGGTCTAGGTTAGCAAAGTTGCATTCAACATATATAGAAGTTCTCAAACGAAATGTCTAGACAATAAAAGACACAGTTAACAGTTTGATTAAATAGCATGAAAAAATAGAAAGGCCGAACAATTGGCACAGTCTGAGAGTCTTTGCAATAAAATAAAATAGCAAAAAAAAGGCCTGGCGTCTTTTACCGAAAACCAGTGTTTCTCCCAAATTCTAGACCCTTTTATCAGAATAGAGAAAAGTATATATATTAGGAAAAATACCCCTATCATTTCGAAGAGTAGCAACATAAAAGATTTCACAATCCCCTGGCAATGATGCAAGAATCAGAATATTCCCAAACCTGTTGCAACAAAATTGATCTGGAACCAAGCATCTGGTCACTCCAGGCACAGGTGCATACTCTACAAATGATGGTGGTGGTCCTGACAAGGCCTAATCTGACAAGTGTCACCATCCTGTATGAATGATTATGACACACAATGGCCAATAACATCATTAGGCTAGTCTGGTCTATCGCTTGAATATAAGATCCACTCCCTAGGCACGTGGCAGCCTTTCGCTACCCGTATGAACCTCTCTTTTGCCATTGAGGACTTGCGTTAATGCTACACGTGTTGAATGGGTGGAGCACTTCATTAATAAAGGAGGGAACAATCACTAGCTGGGCACAAAAGAGACACATGGCAACATTTCACTGCTCACGGTTGTTACTTCATCTCCATGCTAAAAGATTTGCAAATAGCAGACACGTAGCAAGAGTACATCGCAGATAACAACTGTGGGGCCCGCCAAAAATTTTTGGGAGTAAGCGCTTCGTGGCACTTGAGCGGAGCCCGATGAGAGAGCAAGAAAGCATGATCAAAAGAATCCCGCAGCCATGATACGTGGAAGCATAGTAGAGCTTTTTGGGATGCAAAAGAAATGTAG
Source organism: Sequoia sempervirens (assembly GCA_007258455.2). NCBI lineage: Eukaryota > Viridiplantae > Streptophyta > Pinopsida > Cupressales > Cupressaceae > Sequoia > Sequoia sempervirens. Next base: position 43,345,047 of record VDFB02058242.1, read on the forward strand.
AGACTCAGGGTTTCGAGGAGTAGACAAATTGAGCAGGAGAGAAAAACCTTTATAAAAGGCAGAGTTGACTACTTGTGATGCATGGGCCGACACATAGAGGAAAATACACCCGGAGGAAGCTAGTTAAATATTTATTAACATGCACCAAATGTATCACAAGAAATATAGGGAGATCAACTATGTATTGAAATATAGATATAAATCAACAAATCCACATAACCTGCTTGCTGACGGTGAGATTGACCTACTCAAATGACATTCATTTCAACTACAAAATTTCTCTGACACAGAGAGAGGGTATGTGACTTGTTTAATATAATGCTTAAAGGAGACGTCTTACGGGATTTGGAGGGAAAATGCCTCCTTTACATGAAAAATAGGATCTGAAAATCCCGAGATTAGCTTTTATCATAGAGCAGAAACACAATTGTCCATATTATAGAGAAGAAAGGGTATTTTATGGCTAAAGGGCAGGAGTTGTAAGGATTTTATGCCTCAAATTTATTCTTCACAGAATACATCAGCTAAAAATGATGAGGGCATAGCCTGAGACACAAAAAATAACCCACAAACAAGAGAATAATTTTATTATTCAGGAAATGAAGCTTCTTACATGTAGAGGATCTCAATCCCCAAGTTCTACAACACATGCAAGTTACAGAAAGCTACAGAATAACCCTTTCACAATATGCAAGCTTGTCCCCAAAAAGCTACCCAAAATTAAAGAAACCCGCCCATAAATAGAGCTCTTCTTTAGTTTGGAGCCAAAAAAACATTCAAATTTGAGTTTAGGCAGTTTGGCACCGAAAAATTACAACTTGAAGTTCAAATTTCAAAAGAATATTTGCAATTGTATCTTCTAGAAAGTGCGCCAACTTCCCAAGGCCATAACTTTTGATCCGGGATTCCTATTCGCGAACCGTTTGAACCATTGGAAAGGTCTCGAAGTCAATAATGCACTCAAAATATGCTATGCCAATTTTGGCAAGTTTCAAGGCCATTCCAGGAACTCTAAGTGCCTCAAATCTAACTTGAAAGATTTTTAGGTGCAAATCTAGGAAACTAAAATTGCAATATCTTTCAACCCAGGAATAGAAAATAAAAACCGTAAATTGGGAATTTCATTATGATGAAAAGGGTCTCCAAAAATGTAAAAAAATCTAAAAAATGAGAAACTTGAAATTTAACTATTTTTGGGTGATGCAAGATTGCCCTTACACCACTGGATGCTCCTGCATTAGACACCTAGGGTAATTTGAGAAGTGACTCGTCACATCTCAGATGGTTGAGGAAAACCGAACCAATCAATTGCTACCTTAGATAGCCAGGATGAATCTTCCACAGGCCTTCCTCTCCATTTCACCAAATATTCTTCATACTGCCTATTTATGGTACTCCTTCCCACACGACTATCCAAGATTGCTTCAATCTCCTCCCTTTCTAAAGTAGGTGCTGGAGTGTCATACTGCCCTATTGTTGGTGCTTCCTCCGTTCCACCTTCATGATACTCTGTGAAATTTGAAATGTTGATTCCATTAGGCAACTCTACCTCATATGCATTCCCTGAATCATGCTTCTTCAAAATCTTATAGGAACTGAACTTCTTAATCTTCAATTTGTTATATGTTCCCACTAGAAACATTTCTTTCCTCAAGTGGACCATCATTTCATCACCAATCTGAAACTCCTTATACCTCCTCTTCTGATCTGCCTTAGCCTTATACTACATATTCATCTTGCTAATATGTTCTCTTACCTTCTCATGTATATCCTTGATGTGTTCTGCAAAATCTTTGGCTTTAGCACTTATTTTCTTCTTTTGGTCCATCTTCCTCAATTCTGGAGCTGTTCTGGGGCTACCTCCATACACAATCTGGAACGGTGATCTACCAATACTTCTGTTGATAGAATTGTTGTAAGAAAATTCTGCCTGGAGTAAGATCAAGTCCCATCCCTTGGGTTTCTCTCCTACCAAAAATCTCAGTAGGTTACCCAGACTCCTATTAACAACCTCTATCTGCCCATCTGTTTGTGGATGGTGTGTAGAATTGAACTTCAACTTTGTCTACAACTTTTTCCGCAAGGTCCTCCAAAAGTACCCCACAAATTTGGTGTCACGATCTGAAACAATACTCTTTGAAAGACCATGTAGCCTCACCACCTCTTTGAAGAACAAGTCAGCAATGTGGACTGCATCATGGGTCTTCTGACATGGAATGAAATGTGCCATCTTCGAAAACCTATCAACCACCACAAAGACTGAATCATTCCCTCGTTGTGTCCTTGGCAAACCAAGAACAAAGTCCATACTTATATCCTCCCATGGCCTCTTTGGTACAGGTAAGGGCTGATATAAGCCTATATTCTGGCTCACTCCTTTAGCCATCTGACATACCCTGCAACTTTGTAGAAACTTCTTCACATCCTGTGACAACTAAGGCCAATAATATTGCTCACTGATAATGGCAATGGTCTTATCCCAATGAAAATGTCCTGCCATTCCTCCACTATGCTTCTCCTTTATTAGGTTCTCCCTCATGGAACTCCTCGGGATACACAATTGAATTCCCTTAAATAACATGCCATCATGGATTATGAAATCCAGTCACCTTGTCCTGTCAAATGTAACAGGTTCCTTACAAGCTTTCCAAGCCTTTGCAAAATCAAGATCTTCTGCATATAGTGTCTTAAGTTCATTGAACCCAACCACTTCAATTTGCATGTTTGTCATCAATGTATGCCTCCTACTTAAGGCATCTGCAACCCTATTTGACTTCCCACTCCTATGTTTCAAAACAAAGGTATAACTCCACAAAAACTCTACCTATTTCATATGCCTTTGATTTAATTTTTCCTGACTATTTAGGTAGTGCAAGTCTTGATGATCAGTATATAAAACAAATTCCTTCAGCAACAAATAATGTCTCCATTTCTTTAATGCTTGAACTATCGCATAAAATTCCTGATCATATACAAAATACTTTCTCTTGGAATCATTTAACTTTTCACTGAAATAGGCAACGGGCTTACCTTCTTGGCTTAACACTGCTCCAATGGCACAACCACTAGCATCACAATCCACCTGAAACACCTTGTTGAAATCTAGGAGGGCTAGAACAGGTTGCTCTGTCACCTTCTGCTTCAACAGTTCAAAACTTTTTTCCGCTCCACTACTCACTTGAATTCTTTTCTATCCCCTCTCATTGTTTTAGGAAAGGTCCACAAATACTCTTGAAGTTTCTAATGAACTTTCTATAAAACAGCCAAACCACGGAAAGATCTCACCTCGGTAGCAGTTCTTGGGGTAGGCCATTCCAGAATAGCCTTCACCTTCTCTGGGTCCATCTTGAGACCTTCTGCTGAGACAACAAACCCCAAGTACACTAACTCCTTCTTCACAAAACTGCACTTCTTCATATTAATCAGCAGTTTCTCTTCTCTTAACTTCTCAAAGGCTCTCTGTATATGCATCAGATGCTCATCCAATGTCTTACTAAAAATCAAAATATCATCTAAATACACAATAACAAAACTTCCAAGAAATTCTTTTAGTACCTCATTCATGAGTCGCATGAATGTGCTCGGTGCATTGGTTAGCCCAAAAGGCATGACTAACCACTCGTACAGGCCCTCTTTGGTCTTGAAGGCAGTCTTCCATTCATCTCCCTCTTGAATCCGAATCTGGTGATATTGCTCTTTAGATCAATCTTTGTGAAATCTTGACTCCCTCAAACAGTCCATCAGGTCATCCATCCTTGGCAGGGGAAATCTGTACTTGATTGTTATCTTGTTTATGGCTCAGGAATCTGTACACATCCTGCACTCCCCATCCTTCTTTGGTGCTAGTACTGCAGATACTGCACATGGACTCAAACTCTCACGTATCAAACCCTTTCTCAACAACTCTTGGACTTGTCTGTTCAACTCCTCATTTTCTACTGGAGTCATTCTATGAGCTGCCTTATTTGGCAAACTGGCTCCAGGAATCAAGTCAATCTGATGGTTGATCTTCCTTATTGGTGGTAAACCCTCTGGTACATTATCAAAAACAATATCCTAAAAATCATCCAACATCCTAGAAACTTCTTTCAGAACCTTCTCACTATCCTCCTTACTCACTCTAGGAATCAATGCATAACACACATGCTCATGCTTCATGCCTTTTAAAATTTTTCTTCCATCTACATAACAAATTGTAGCACTATTACATACCTTTTCTTCGGTCTCCTTCAGGGGTTTCAACTTGTGACGAACCCCATCCTTTGTCAAGGAATAAATTTTTGCATGGCCATCATGTATAGCTCACCTATCGAACTGCCACGACCTCCCCAACAACATGTGACATGCATCCACGGGGAAGATATCACAGAGTACCTCATCATGGTAGCTCCTGATCTTGAACTTTACTAAGCACTGCTCATTGACCAAAACTTTGTGGTCTTTCTGTAACCAAGCAATCCGATACGGATGCGGGTGCCTTTCTCTCTTCAGCTTCAACTTTGTGACCATCTCTTCTAACACCAGATTATCGGTGCTCCCACCGTCAATAATGACATCATAACATTTTCCTTCACACTTGCACCTTGTGTGAAATAGATTCTTCCTCTATTCTGGTTCCTTTTCCTCAGTCACCAGGGCTCTCCTAATCACTAGGGCTTCTCCCCTTTCAGCATCATCTGAATGTTCAGATTGGGCCTCCTCATCTGCATGCACAACCCTTCTATGACCTTCTAGCCTTTTGTCTGCCCTTCCTTGGTGTTGTGGACATTCATAGGCTTGATGCCCTTCTTCACCACACTGGAAACATGATCCTTTGAAGCCACCTCTTCCAGATCCTTGTCCATATCTCCCTCATCCTCTACTTCTTGGATCACCACTATTTTGATCACGAGAGTGGTAGAAGTTGTCATTTCTTTGGCTTCAGCTGGTACCCACATCTTCACTTTTCTTTTTATCATCATTTCGGCTTCCTGAAGGTCTTCCACTGCCCCTTCCACTTTGACCTCCTCATCCTTTTTGTTTTCCATCAAATCTTTTGTTCATCTTCTCTTCCACCTTCAGAGCAAACTGATACACATCCTCAATTGTGGTCATTCTGACTAAGCTTAACTCCTCCTTAATGCTCGGTCGTAATCCATTAAGATATTGGGCTACCTTCTCCTTATTGGCCTCTGTGTGGCCCATTTTGATGATTATCTTGTGAAAATATTCAATATATTCTTTCACAGATCTGCTTTCTTGCTTCAACCCTTGCAATTTCTTCAATAGATCTAACTCATAGTCCACTGTTATGAATTGCTTCTTCAGTTTCTCTACCATGCGATCCCATCTATTGATATTTCCTTTTCCTTTTCGATTTCTTTCCAACTGGACCTCTTTCCACCAAATACTGGCATGGCCCTTCAGCTTCATTTTGGAAAACTTAACCCTATCTCGGTCCTCTATTTCCTCATACTCAAAATATTCTTCTAGCTCATTGATCGATTCGATCAACTCTTCTAGGTTCAGACTTCCAGAATAACTGGGGACTTCTGCTCTGGATATTTTCTCGATCTTCGAAATGGCCCTTATTAGCCGCATTTGGTCTTGATCAATTACTTCTTCTTCCTCTTCTACATTTGAACCTTCTTCCTCTCCTTCATCCTCACTTTCCTCCCTCAGGTTTAACCCTCTTCTCAACTGAGCTTTTGTAATGCATCAATCTGTCTCTGGAGGGTTGCCAATGCATCTCTTCCACCAGCATTTTTGCCGCTTCGACCACCTCTGGCACCACCATGCCTACCAGGCATCACTCTTGGAGGCATCTTTCTTGACCTCGACCCACAACCATAGTTCTGGTGCAAAATGCCTCATGATCGGCGATCTGTCCACATGCTCAAGAAAACCCGCTCTGATACCACTTGATGAGGGGACAACCCGAGACACAAAAAATAACCCACAAATAAGAGAATAATTTTATTATTCAGAAAATGGAGCTTCTTACATGCAGAGGATCTCAATCCCCAAGTTCTACAACACATGAAAGTTACAAAAAGCTACAGAATAACCTTTTCGCAGTATGCAAGCTTGTCCCCAAAAAGCTGCCCAAAAATTAGATACCCACCCATAAATAGAGCTCCTCTTTAGTTTGGAGCCAAAACAACATTTAAATTTGAGTTTAGGCAGTTTGACACTGAAAAATTACAACTTGAAGTTCAAATTTCAAAAGAATATTTGCAATTGTATCTTCTAGAAAGTGTGCCAACTTCTTGGGGCCATAACTTTTGATCCGGGAGTCTGATTCATGAACTGTTTGAACCGTTGGAAAGGTCTCGAAGTCAATAATGCGCTCAAAATTTTCTATGCCAATTTTGACAAGTTTCGGGGCCATTCCGGGAACTCTAAGTGCCTCAAATCTAACTCGGAAAAATTTCAGGTGTAAATCTAGGGAACTAAAACCACAATATCTTTCAACCCAAGAATAGAAAATAAAAACCGTAAATTGAGAATTTTATTATGACAAAAAGGGTATCCAAAAATGTAAAAACATCTAAAAACTGAGAAACTTGAAATTTAACTATTTTTGGGTGATGCAAGATTGCCCTTACACCACTGGATGCTCCTGCATCAAAAAACTAGCTTAAGTTATTCATGCATAACAGGTTTCAAAAATCATTCTATAAATAATAGATTATGGCTGTTATAAAATATAAAAAGTAATTAAATCTACTTTCTTTTTTTTGTAGGTGAATCTTGGTTGAATGATCAAAACTAACAGCTACATTGCCAGTGAAATAGGGCATTCAATATTGGATAAATGAAAATGAGGAAAGCATTAAGATTGGCGTAAACTATCAACAGAACATTGCTTAAAAAAAGAAAAAAATCAAGGCAAATTTAATCAAGCTTTAAATGATGGTCATGCTTTCCCTTCGAATGAGCTCTTCCCTATGCAACAAGTTTGTGCAGACATATATCATGGTGGGCACCAAAATGGTGAACCCTAGATCTGCATTATTTCAATCCATGACCACAATTAGCTTAGTTAGTCAGTTCAAAACAAGCAAATTTAAGATTCCTTATAAAATTCATTTGAACACAAGAATAATGGAAACAAAGCATAAAAGCAAACTAAACACAATGAAACATTATTCAAATGACCAAACCAACATCTTATAGGGGGTTGGTGCTATTTTGATGTGGAAAATAGCCCTTTTCCAACCCCTTTTGATAAGCTAAATGATTGAAACTGCTTTGAAGATGTTGAATGATATGCTAAACAAGATGCAAATGCTTGAAATTGTGTATCAAGTTAAGAAGTTGTGGAGGATTGATACAATAGAAAAACTCTCTATTTATAGCCAAGAAGGATAGAACAATGCCAAATATGGAGGATGTGGGACTAAAGATCCACCAATAGGAAGGAGCCACTTGTCATTATGTGAGAGGTTGAGGAATGAGCACATTTTGGTCTATGTGCCAAAGAGGGGGAGATTTGGAATTTGAATTTGAGAGTTAAATGCTAATTTTGACCTTTGCAAAGAGACATGTAAAACCTCTTAAATGCTTTGTTGGATGTACATGTCAACTTGTTTTTGAATTCAAACTTGAGGGAATATTCTCCAAAGATGCCTTGTTGAGAGAAAATGGAGAATTAATAAATCAATAAATTGATTTATTTGTGCAAGTGGGAAAAGCTAGAGGATGTGATGGGTGATTAGGATTAGATTAATCATGGTTTGATTAATTTAAGAGGTGATTAGGTGATTTGACCCATTTGACTTCAATTTTAAGGATTAAACTAAATCAAGAAGGAGATGGAAGATGTTTTAGATTTAATTAAATAAAGATTTGATTTATTTAATCAAAGAGGGATAATGATAGGCTTAACTTAAATAAAGTTAATTTATTCAATTTAAATGGATGACCTTAGAATTAAATCAAATAGTCTTGATTTATTTGATGAATGGATTAATGAACTTGATTAAATGTATGATGTTAATTTTGCATGTCTATAGTATGTAGTAAATGTAATTTACTTAATCAATTAATAGAAGGAAATAAAAATGTTTGATATGTCTTTTGTAAATTATATCTCTCTCCTTACTATTAGTTGTGTTTTTAATACTAAATATATCTTTTGTTTATTACAAATAGATACATTGGAGTTCAACGTGACTGTGTTAACAATATCACTATTCCATTATACTCAATTGTAGACGTACTTGTAATGCAAATTAAACATTCTATAAAAAAACACTTTATTTTCATCATTGTATATATATCCTTATTCTACATTTTTTAATCTCATAGATTTAAGTTCCTCTTTATTTCTATACTATTTCCATTTAAGCTTTTTAATGTGTAGTTTTAAATGTTACATACATATTGTTATATTTCAACCAATATGTCTACAAATAATCAAATAAAACAAATAATCATTTGCATTTAATTTATTTAATTTATTTCCTTTTTAGATTATCTCAATTGTTTTGTAATTCAACCAATATGTCTACAACAAATAAAATACATCCATACAATTATTTGGCTTAACCCATTGCAAACCAAAGGTGTAATCACTAGTTTGTTTAAATCTAAACTAGTTTTCTATTTAATTAGACTATAGTTTTGTGCGAGTGTGTTTTTCTAATAGATAAGTAAGGGAGTAAGTTTGTCTCTACCAAATGTCTAATAATGTCGAGCTCTTTGTAGGAGTTTAAAGATCCTTTATGTGGAAGAGTTTGATGGATGTGTTATAGGCATGACTACATTCAAATAGAGGGAAACAAATTTTTGTTTATAGATTTTTTCTCATTAAATATGTTTTTGACATTATAGCTACTATGTCATCTCTCAATTCAACAAAAAGAACATTAAAATCCTTTCGAAAATCAAAAGAATGATTTTTACAATAATTCTTCCCATTATATGAGACTAAGTTTTCTCTTCCAAAGATAAAGCTAAATGAAGTATAAGATCTCGGGAGAGGCATAACTTTTCCTTGGGTGTTAAGTTAGTGTGGGGTATGCTTGCTTATCATTTAGTCAAATGGAGTGAGTTCTAACCATGAAAAAACCTCCAAGAACATTTCAGTTTTAGAATTTCATGATAGAATGTCAATCAATTATCATTGTGACTTAAAAAGATGTAATTACACACCTACATATATACCTGTATTAATATCTTATTATTATTTTAATATATTTTTACACATTTCAATAGTTTTATAAAAGAAATAATCACAATTTATTGTCATGTAGACATGAAATTTCTCTTTATGATATTTTGTGAAGGTTAAACTACCTAATTTAAAAATCAAAATTATTAATTTAACCCATATTTCATAAATAACGATTCAAAGAAATCCATTTTGCAAAAACATAAATAATTTACTTAAAACGCATTACATAAATTTTCTTTTTTCACTTAAAATTATATCAACTATTAATGAAAGAAAATTTATTAATTTAGTAAAAAAAATATCTGAAAAAAGGCAGAAACAAATAATAGCACTATATATCATAGCATTATAGCATATAAGTGGACCACAAAAAAAGACTTGATCTACAAGATATAAACTCTCTTTTTCCTCTTGCTATTATTACAACTGATCACTTTGTTTTTTTTATTTATTTATTGAAAAGACTTAATTAACATGAGTGTAACTACAAATCTTTGAATTACAATGGAATTTGGAACATTTACCTATAAAATCTTAATAGAGAACAATACACATGTTTATACTCCCACGTATCTTTAGAAAGGTAGAAAGGAATGAGAACCTAAAGCCCCAAGACACTTGTAATGCTAATTTAGACTAATTTTACTTAATTTTTATTTTTATTTAATTAAATTATTTATATATATATTTATATATATATATGAAACTAATTAAAATGGTGCTAAATTGACTTCCATTTGAAATCGATAATGCTATCCACATTCAAATGGTAGAGTTTGAATTTACTCAAAAAATAATTATATGGGGTGAATACAAAACTTTTTTCAAGTAGGTCTAATGTAGATGTCCAAATAACTAGTTTCAACAAGCTACTCTTAAGCACACATTGATAGCAATATTAATGTCAAAAATAGCATACACAAACATGTTTTTGGCATACTTTGTTTACAATTTTTTTTCACACAATAAGAAGTTTATAAGTGATGTATTCTTATGTGAAATTTAGCTCATGGCTTTATCTTATCCTATCCTCATCATTAGTCATCTTTTAATTGCTACCTTGAATTAAATTTATAGGTGCAAAATTGACCCAAGTTATTTTTGTAATCATGGATCTAAACCTTGAACTTCTAAATATCAAAATTCAAATTTAAATCCTTACCAACATTTCTATGAGTCATTATGAGCGGGCCTAGTGCACATTTGTGTGGATTTATGTGCTATGTTATGGTATTTAAGGACATCTAGTATTACATTTGAAGTCAAGTAACAGATGTAATTTTGTTTGCGCATCATCTTAGCAACACCATAATGATTCTAATTGCATTATTAGAGCATGAATTAGCATACATCATCCTAGGCATATTGGATCCTTGTTTGTTGTCTTCAATCTTAGTTCATGGTTGTTGAATTGGTCTACCTCAGGGTATGATTGAGGAGAATATCATCCTCACTTAGCAAGTTCCTCAATATTATTTGCATGTCTTTAGACATAGGTACAATGAGTTAAGGTGAATTTAATAAAATCATGCATTCCCTACTAATTCAATCACACAATTCTAAAGTTTAGTTCTACATACTAGATCAATTCCATATACATAGATTTGAACCATAATAGATAATAATCATTTCACAAATTTTAAGAAATTCATCTTCTCAAACGCTAAAACTTCATCACATTAACAAACCAATTCTTAACACATTTAACAACAATCTACTATAAAAAAACTGACTATAAATATTCAGCATTAATAAAAATTAAAGTTGAAAAAATTCAACACCTCGATACATCTCGATGTATTTTATATATAGGTTATATATTTTCTAATTTATTTAAATTCACATTTACTCTTGTATTTATTTTTTTATTGAGCTCAACTCTATACCTTGGATGAATATAAAAAAGCCCAACTTTTCAGGCTGCGAACAGTCTTTGAGTAATTACCAGCAGGTTCAAAAGAAACATACAGGCCACTACCTATGTAAGTTTAAATTAATATTTGTCGTAATTACTTTTTTTTTTGAGTAATTTAAACTTTTAAATAAGAGATTTTTTAATTTACGATGAAGGCTTATCCTATTTGAAGTGGGCGAAGCTAACTTGAGAGATCAACAGTGTAAAAGTTGGCAAGGAGGGTTTCCGACTATGCAAAGCATCACAACCTCTGGAAAATTTCAGAAATGACAAAGTGAATGAAATAGACGTGCAAGACGATGTAACTAATCTTCACCGTTCATTTTGAACACCGGTTTTGGTTTCGCCGTACTCTGTCATCACTGCCCTTGCTTCAAACGCCTCCAGCCTCACAGTCTTGTCCGCTGCAACTGCCTGCCTCCTCGGATGATACACCCTCACCTCTACCACCTCCCACATTCGCCTAGTTTAGAATCGCTTCCTCCACTTCGTTGCTCCATCATGCGGATCAACAGAATCAGTTTCTCCTCCCTCAGTCCTCTCCTGTGGTTCCTCATTGTATCCTCCAGAACGTCCAACAACAACAACATATCCTCAACGGTCCTCTGCAGAACATTTTAGGTACGTTTTCTCCCACTATCACTCCATTCTTTTCCTCTCGTGCTGAGTTGACATCATTAATGCATTGGGTATAAGTTAACTTTATACTACACATTATTTTTGGTTTTCGAATTCTCCTGTATTGTTGTCCAAGTTCAATTGTGAATGTTGGCGTCCACCAATCCAAGGTTGTGGTGACAAAGTTGAAGATAGATAAGGATAGAAATGCTCTTCTAGAGAGGAAAGCCAAGGGCAGAGCTCCTGAGAAAGGAAAGGGCAAGTTGTTGACTAGATTTTTATTTTTGGTAGTTGGAAGGTGTGAAATTTTGTGCTCAACAGGGTTGAAATTTTCCCAAAATCTTGCTATGGTTATAAATATTATTTAATTTGGTTAGATTAGAACACCTTTTTAGCATTACTTGAGAGGGTGTATGTTGCAATTGACAAGATGGGAATATTGAGCTTACACATTTCCATATTTCTAATGGAATCCTTATTTTCGAAAAGAATGTGGCACTACTTGAAAATAATTTAAGGTTTTTGATTTAGGTAGTTGCAAATCTCCAAGCTGTTTAGACTCCATTTCCTTTTCCTTTTAGTTAGTCTGAATCCAAGTTCTTGTTTTCAATAAGGAATTGTTGGATGTGCATAAAATTAGCTGTGAGATATCTACTTCCATTAGCATCACCCTAATCTTAACAATATTCTTGTTTATTTAACTGAATATATCAGAAAGACCATATGCATTTTTAGGCACCAAGTGCTGGATATGTGCTTCCTGTTGGATCTCTATAAGAGTATATATAATGTTTGCGCATTTGTTGAAATTCTTTCAGAGAATCTGCCCTAATTTTTATTTCATTTAATCTGCAAAAAATGCTTACCGGTGTTGAAGACTCCAGCTCATGTTTTCTCATTGATCTTCCATACCTCTTCGGCTTACCCATTGCACACAAAGGTGCAATTGCTAGTTTAAAATATGTTCACAAAATGTTCAGTTGCGTAGAGAATCCAAATCTGATCATATCGACACGATGAAGAGTTTCATTTATTTAGATTGAGCAAAAGGATTCAAATAATTTAACTGCTAAAAATAAGGAAAAATAAAACACATGAAGGATCCGAACATGTTTTTATGTAGGAAGATGAAGGCTCCCCATAAATAAACAACAAATAGATTGCCGACATATTACAACACACCCGCAGGCAATCTGAGTTCAGGTAAACTTGTTATGAGGAAAGTAGGCTAAGGGACATAGCAACCTTCCCTGGCCGGTCTTGCCTACTCGCCCGCCTGGTGCATTTCCCACCTCCGCGATTCTATATCCGTTCGGATATATGGACGGTTTGTAGTCGTCGTATCTCTGTTTATATAACTCCTGCTCTTCCTCTGTTTCTTGCAATGGAATCCTTTGCGTTGACCAATGCATTGGCCTCGGGGGCAAACACCACCGCACAAGCGTGCCCCCGCACAGCCTTATCATGCCTTCCACGCACCAGACCAGCCAGTAGGGCTGACGAGGATAACCCATTGCCTTCAAAATCCTCTCATCGAACAGAGCATAGGCCAACCGTCTGGCCAAGGGGCGGAACGGCGCCGGCGCCTTTGATAATAGCAGATCCAGCGTGGCATCCCCAATCACTCTGTTCGATTCTGAATACGCCATGTGTTGGGCTTCGTATCCCCTGGTAAACGCATCCATTTTCTCCAAACTGTGCGGGATGTCCTTGATGCCCATGCGCATTCCAACGTCATGCCACACTACATATTGCGCTTGCTTCTCCCCTTCCGTCCAATTTCTGTAACCGAACCTGAAAATAAACACAAATAAGTCCTCTAGAGCAGAAAACCCCCAATCCCCTTACCCCCCACCTAAAAAATAACAAAAAAGGAATGTAGAAGGCTTACTTGGCTGTAAATCTGATGGGCTCCAGGACGAGCAGACAGAGAGTATAGAGCAAGTCGGCGTTAGGGATTTTGTACTGAGCGTGAATGAAATTGAGGCGTCGAATGGCAAGAGAGCCCCTGCGGTTGTCGACGTGATTCAGTACAAATTCCTGAGATAGAATGTCCGTGTCGTCGTAGCGTTTGAGGACACTGCTCGGGAAGAACTGTTGAGTGGACTGTAATAATTTGGAAATGGAGGGGATGACAAAGCCTCTGAAGAGTGCGAATTCAAGAGCTTTGTGGCAAAGGAACTCGAATTCTACATAATTGGTGAGCTTGTACAGAAGCAGGGCGTCCCGTGTCGGAGAGAGGGAGGCCAGGTAACGGCGGCGCTTGGCCCTCAAAAACAGGCAGCTAGCTTTCCACAGCAGAAGCACAATGCCTACAAAACATACGATGTCAGGCATGTTCTTTTGAAGATAGGTTTTCACAGATTGGGGATTCAGTAGCCAATGGACTTTAAAGAGCTTTGCTCCGAATATTCGTCGTCTCTCGTAAAACCTGCGAGAAGCCTTCAAACTATAAATCAGAAAATCACAACTGTTTACAGACGGCATTTGAGATCAGTGTTGATGTCACACAGTCGTAATCAGAATCCTACGAAGCAGTTCCGACTTATTTCGTTTAATGGAAAACTTTATATTATTCAAAAAATTTCAAAATCCTTCAGAGTACTAATAATTCTTCTGTTTAAAGTAAAGCTTCCATTTTATGAGATGAATATTAAAATTGAGAAGGAAATAAGTATGTAGTTTTGTATAAAACCATTAATGGTATATTAGCAAATACTCATATGCATTTAATTTAAGATTTTTTTTTTTTTATAAAAATATGATAATAAAGCTCCAACATAATCTCCTAATAAATGAAAAAAGTTGTTCTTTAAGGTTTAAAAGTTGTATTAATTTTGAATTAATTTGAGGTTAGGTTTGATGTTATATTGATTTTGAGGTTAGGTGTAAATTTGTATTAATTTTAAGATTAGGTGTTAAATTTGTGAGATTAGTTTTCAAGATTTAAGTGGTTATTAATTTGAGGTTAGGTGTAATGTTATATTAATTTTGAGGTTAGATGTAAATTTGTATTAATTTTAAAATTAGGTGTTAAATTTGTGAGATTAATTTTCAAGGTTTAAGTGTTAATTTTGAGGTTAGTTTATGTTATTGATTCAACACATAATATAGTAGTTTATGATTTTGAGTTCTGGTACTTGAAATGGAGAAGGAGGCATTATATGGAAGCTAGGATTTTTCTTTTAGAGTATATTTCATCTGGTATTTCAAATAGTGACTTTGAATTCTGGTACTTGAAATGAATCAGGATGTATTATATGAAAGCTTAAAATGGAGGCGGGAGTATTATACATAGGCTAAGTTTGGTTTTTTCTTTTAGAGTATATATGTCATTGAGGTGGGGTGGGGGTGCGGTGGGGGTTTATATAGAGGTGAAGTTTTTTCTTTTTTTTAGTATATATATATATATATATATATATATATATATATGTCATTTAGTGTTAAAAAGTAAGGTAAGGCTTCCGTTTCATGAAATTCATTTAATGAAATAAATATTAAAATTGAGAAGGAAATAAGTATGTAGCTTTGAATATTAGTTATGCATTTAATTTAAGACTTGGTTGTAAAAAATATGATAATAAAGCTCCAACATAATCTCGTACCATAATGAAAAAGTGTTCTTTATTTAGTGTTTAAAATCGCAATTGCTACCTCGTAATCTGGAAATCATGACCTTCAACCTTCTTAGTCACTTCAAATTGTATATTTTCGATCAATGATAAAAAGAATTGCTCATAGAAGAATAATACATTAATGGAATTTTATTCTACTGCTTCAAAATATGTATCTTTTATTTTTGTTCCACAATGTCTATTGACACAATTGAAATGTCCAAAGTTTAAAAGTTTTGGTAAAAAAGTTATGATATTCTATGATATCCATGTTTAGGTGTTAGATTACAGTATTAATTTGGAGGTGAAGTGTTAAATTTGTAATATTAATTTTGAAATTTAGGTGTTAATTTTCTTTTAGGAATGTGAAAGAAGCATATTATTCTAATTACACGAGGAATCTAAAGCTATGACATGTTATCATGTGAAAAATTAAATTTCTAGTTAGGCATGAGGTTAGGTGTCAAATTTGTTATATTAATTTTAAAATCTTGATTTGACATAGATAATGTTTATGGTTTCGAGTTCTTTTATTTATATGGTAAGAAACATAACTGATATTGATTGCTTTGAGTTCTATTTATTGATTGACATCTTCATTGGCTTAAGAAAAGTCTTCTGGGCCATTTGAAACCCCACAATCAGACGACATTTGAGATCAATGTTGATGCTACACTATAGTAATCAAAATCCTACGAAGTAGTTCCATTTTTTTTTTTTTAATGGAAAACTTTATAATATTCAAAAAATCTCAAAATCCTTCAGAGTACTAATAATTCTTCTATTTAAAAATAAAAATTTAAGATTTTCATTCTTTCTAATGTTGAAAATATGAAAGTACCTATATTTTCATGTGCTTTTAGACTTGTCATTCATTTGTTTATCACACATTTTTATGGTCTCCCATTCATCGCTTTTCTTTTCAATTTTAAATATGGAAGTACCTATATTTATTTAAACTTATTAAGGATTTTTTTTAAAGATTGTGTTTATTTGTTTATTTTATATTTTATATTGTTTAATTTTAAAAAGAAATATATTAATAATTGGATTATAGGTTTAGTAAATATGTTGAAATATTTTTTTATCACTATAAAATATTTTTACGAATAGTTGATTTATCCAAGTCAAGATGTTAATTAGATGGAAGATAATACAAAATTTATACAGTTTTTAAAATTGATTGTTTTGTAAGATGGAAATCACTACAATAATTTTATATATTTTGCAATAAAGTTATGATAAACTTGTTTGTAAACTATTTGTTTACTAAACAAATCAAATCCCTTATTCATTTTTATATAATCCTCTATAGAAAAAAATGCAATCCTTATCGTAGAGTAACAATTTAAAAAAAACTAAAGTCCATGTAAAAATCAAATAAATTATGAATGACCGCTTGCATGCCCACTATAATCCAACACAAAAATATTCCATGAAAGTTAACAAAGACATGAACTCCACAATTTGAGGTCACTCTATATTCTACTAGAGTAATTAGTATGTTGGTAGTAACATATTAGCTTATCCTACAATCGAAACTAAATCATACATCCATATGAATTTAACATCTATAACAAATTATTCATCTCACATCGTTAAAATAATAAACTTAAAAAGATCTATTAAAATTACTTTTATCATCAATTAACCATTAACTCTAATAGTAATTGTAGAATTTCAAATATTTCCCACATGTCACAATCATTTGTGTAATCATATATCTAAAAAAAAATCCATACATATGTATCGAAGAACAATATTATAAATCTAATACATCTGAATTTGGTAAAGAATACATAGAATTGGAAAATTCAGATCTATTCAAATATTGTCAAAGAAACATAAAAGTGACACTCATAAGAAAAATACTAGATATAAAATAATTATCGAATAAATTATAGAAAATTATTTATATCATAGCAATAGTTCATAAAATAAAGTAAAAAAATAATTACTGCATAAAAGCAAAAACTAATAAAATTTGGCCAATTGTTATATATACAAATAATGCCAAAATTTAAAAATATTTACAATATAATCCAATGAAGAAGCTCAAAATCTTACAAACGATTCATGGAATGGGCCAATCATTGTGACATAGGAGCATCCCAAGGTGTAAGAGTTGTTAGAGCGAATAATTTATCTATTCATTATACTTACGTGTACTTAGGCTGATGAGGTTAGAAAGTATCTTATCTAACTGAATGTGCAACCTTTAGGCCTCTAGAGGTTACCAAGTTGTTTGGTAAACCTCATGTACATACCTTTTGAGGTCAGAATATTTTCCATCCCAGCTCAAAGGTCACTCAACACTTGGTATCAAAGTTGATGACTTGGTCAAATAGGTTGTTGGTTTGCACATTTCAAGTGATCCTAAGGTTGACATCTATAGGACAATTTTCTTCTCATTTGTACCACATCATGGAGCACTTGTCAATCCACATAATAGGTGGATTGAATCCTCCTTTCCTACATATGCAAGGTCATATTTTTTAAACAACTCTTTCATCAATCTCTTTGATAATGAATTAGGTTGATTATTGTGTGCAAATATTTTTTGGGGAAGCACAAGATTTTTCCTATTATGATCTTAGATTTGGTGTAGTGCAGATAATTGTATACCTTTACAATTTCACACTATGTTTGGTTTTCTTAATTTATTAGACTCAATTAAGCTTGTAATTTTCCAAATTATGCATTCCAAAGCCTCATTTTTACCTTTTTCAAAAGGGGAGCCAACATTTAATTAATGCATAATTTAATATTTTAATTACCATGGATCATGAGTGTCCTAGACTTTATATGCCAGAACCCATTCACCATGGGTGAATGGGTCCCCTTTAAGTGCCAAAACCTATTTTAAAATATATTTTTGGTGGTATTTGAATGATTCAAATTCAACTTGCAATTATCGACTTTTAGAATCTAATTTTTGAGAAATTAGATAAACATCTATAAATACATAGTCCTTTTATCATTTGAAATCTAACACACTTTATGAAGAGATCCTATGAGAAAATATTAAATAAGAGTATTCAAAAGTAGATTAATCAGTCATTTATTGCAACAATCAAGATCCTAACATCATGTTCAAGCTTGTATGTGTTCATGTCATCTTGTGAAGGCTAATATGCATTGTTGTTCCTAAAGCATCCAAGCATTTCAAGTATCCAAATCGATCAAAGAAAGCAAGATAAAATTCCTTAGAGAGATGTGTTTGACTTTAGTCCTATAAGGGAAGCCATTTAAGGGTGGTGAGTTGTAGAAAGAATTGTTCATTCATCATTTTCTTCCTTTTTGTTATCTTTCTATCAAGGTTTAATTACCAAACTAGGGTTTGACCAAGGTAAATCCCCATATTAAAAAAAATATTTTTTTCCTCTTTGTGTATGTGTAGATTACAGGTTGATGAAAAATTAAAGAGATCTTGAAGGAGCAATTTTGCATTGTTGCAAAAGTTGTTATCATTGTTTTCAAGCCACAAAAACTAAGTTTCAAAACTTAAATTTGAATTTCTGAGAGTGCGACTTGTGTCAAACAAAAGCCAAGATCCAACATCAAAGGACTACCAAAAGTTATTTTGGAATCCCTAACAAGGAACCATTTTCCCAGGGGTGAACCAGTCCCTTAGCAACTCTCAAAAGCAACTTTTGGTGATAGGTACATGCTATTAGATCCTTCTCAGATCTTCCTGCAAATTGTTATTTCCATTTTTGTACATTATAAAATCCACATTTTAGGTATTAGGTTTTTTTCATTTTGTTTGAGCATTTCAAGTGATTTTAGTTTGGTTTCAAATCTATCCTATTGTCCTAAGGATTGAGATATAGGTCTGATTGACTCATTATTAAGGTTGAGAGTCAATCTCTTTCACCTTGTTGATCTATATCTCAATGAAATTTATAAAATTTAGAAATGGTCCTTAGTTATGAACAGTAATATTAGAGTCACCATAGGTTTAGATTTGCATTACATTGTTTTAGATTTCTCATTGAGGGTTCCATTTTTTTTTTTGCATTCTAAAAGCATCAAGAATTCAAAAAAATGCATTCATTTTCCATCATAGCTTAAACAATCCTATACAACAATTAAAATTTTTCCAAATAGAAACAATAATCTTAAATAACAACTTACACATACATTTTTTTCAGTTTTTAGAACCTTGAACAAGGACTCATTTTCCTATGGGTGAACTTATCCTTGTATAGGTGCTTCTGCAAGACATTTCATGGATTTTGTCTTATTTTTAGTTTGCATTCTATTCATGCTGGTAAATCTCTATTTTGAAATTCTAAAATATTGTTATGGTATGTGCAAGAAAAGGTGGCGTTTTGCTTGATTTACTTCAAATTTATGAAACACTTGTTGTATTTGAGTATTGAAAATCATTGGATCTCTAGGAAAATTGTTTAAATTTTTTTGAAGCATTGCATAATTTGGGAAAAATAGCTTTCATTTTTGTAATTCATAACCTTAGGTTGTTACAACACACTGCAAAATTCATAAGGAAAGTAGAAAAATGTTTCCTTTTCAAAGATGTGGTTTCAATATGGTAAAGCATGGTTTGCATAAGTACAATCTCCCTACTTTTGAGTACAATCTATGGAAAAGAAATGAGGTCATTAATAAACATGTTAGTCATTCTCCCAATATCTTTCCTAATTATGAGAATGCCTTAACATTGAGGATGAGATCATTGACACATTTCTTAACATCACTTTCCCTAGTCTTCATGCATCTCCCAATATACTTCCTATTTGTGAGGAAGTTTTGATACAAGAGGATACAATCATGACAATCCTAGTTGTTCTTCTCCTGATACCTCTCATACTTGTGACAAAGGCATCTTTGTGTTAGAAGACCCAACTATTTAGCATCATGAGCATCTTGTTTTTCCTTATCCTAATTCTTTTTTCACTTGGGAAGATATTGTGCAACAAGAAGATGATGTCATTGATACATTTCTTTTGAATATAATATAGATTCAAAGAGTATATTAGGCAACCTTAGACCCCCCTTCAATAGAAAATAATCAACAAGAAGTCACATCCACTGAGGTTATGAATGCACAAGTGTCCATTATATCTCCTTTAATTATTGGACCTCCTAAACTACTTCTTATCATAGGACAATGTCAAAACAAACTAAAACCTCCAGGATATATCTTAAATTTTGCAAGGAAACTCACTAGTAGCAATTTTTTGCAACAACTAAGTTATCATACTGTCGCTCACACATATAGAAAAAGGAATAATGGATAACCAAAAACCATTCCTACATTGATACCACTTCCTCAACCCTTTTTTCTAATCCTTATTTACCTTCGCATAGTGGAATGGAGAATGATATTGTGGAATAACTTCATAACACTCCTGCTAGGATATCCTTGTGGGATTTAATTTAGGTATCACATTTTTACCATAGAATGCTTCAAAATGCTTTACAACAAGTTGTTATACCTCCTAGTGTGCAAGCCAATTATGTGGAAACTTTGATTGAGAATATGAATTCACCTAATTTGGACATTGTCTTTCATCAAAGTGAATTGCCTCCATTGGAAATATAGAAAAAAAATGATGCTTTGATGATAGTGGCTAGCATTAACAAGATTGGAATTAACCATACTCTCATTGATAATGGTTGAGAATTCAATGTTTTTAGTGTAAACCTTTTGGATAAGATTGAAGTGGACAAAAATAAAATTCAACCAACCTCGAGTTGTCTATTCATGGTTTTGATAATGTGGGAAAGCAACTCCTTGGTGTGATAAAATTTCTTGTAAAAGATGGTAGGGTTACATTGCAAACTCCCATCCATGTCATGCCTCATGATCTTTCATATAATCTCCTCTTGGGTAGACCATGAATTCATGAATTGAATGTGGTGCCTTCAACGTTACATCGTCTATTGATATACATTTATAAAAACAAGGGACCTATATGATAAAAGTTGATCCTAAACCTGAGAGTTGTTTAAAAATTGAAATAGGAATGATAAATCCTATTATAACACTGACGTCGATTACAAAAGTGGAACCTTTGCAAAAAGAAGAAAAGGATGATTATCTTTCATCTATGAAAAAGTTGTTGGAAGATGATTGGGGATCGTTAGATTTTACACCTATATTAATGGGAGAATACATGATCACACACAAATCAGGAAAAGAGAAAGAAGCTATCATAATATCAACACAATCTGAGTCATCCAAACCATGTGAGTCTAGAAATTTTGGAAAAGAAGAGGAAAACAACAATTATACATCCACACATGATGAGTGTGATCATGAGAGGCCACCTTCTTCAAAAGATGAATTTTTTTTTATGAAAGGGTTCACAAACTTTTGAAAAAACTTAGCTATAATGGAAAAGGATGTGGTGTTAAATAACAAGGTATTTGTGTCCCTATCAAACCTAGCATGCAAGAACAAATAAGACCCATATTGTTATTGTCCTTTGAAAGAAATGAAAGTATCAAATAAACCTTCACTTAATATCACATTTTCCATCATGCAAAAAATTCCTAGGAAAAATATACATAATCCAGTCATGATATTTCATCTTCAAACACATGTTTTAGTGATGATTGGGGTTCATTAGATTTTAAACCCTCCTTTTTGGGAGAGTATAAAATATCACAATCTAAACCTAACAAGTCTTGTGTATCTATGACACCTTGTATTAAGCAAGAAAGATCTATTTCACAAAAGAAAGGAATATATTCTACTATTTAGCAAGAGAATACCTTCTTGAGGCTTCTCCAAGCCCGCTTGATATCTGTCCCTCAAAAAACACGAAAGAAATTCTACAAAAAAAAATCATTTTGTGCATATGATTGAGTGCATATTCATTCTACCAATGAATGTAATGCCTTGAGTACTATTTAAATATAACATCTTAATGATTGTGATTCTCTTCCTTGTGTTGAGGCACCTAATTCCTCTAATCAACAATGCTTTTCATCCTATCATGTTGCTCATCACTATGTGGCATTGGTAGCTTTATGTGTTATGCTCATTGTCATTCATGGTGGTACAATCCTAAGTGCAACCATATTTTTTATGGCAACAATATGATAGTCCTTGGTATGGTTATCCTTGTCCCTATGCTTGGGGGCAAGGATAACTAGTTTTGGGAGGCATGCATTCTTTTCAAGGATATCCTCTTCACCTCTTTTCTCCTTAAAATACGAACATAGAAAGTATGTTGACATATTAAGGGGGTCATATAGCCCCCCACTCATTGTTTGCATGTTCCCTTCTTAGATCTCCTAGGAATTGTGAAATTTTTGTTCAAAGTGTCGCTTTCTTGATCTATGTGATGTGTCTTATTTGTGGTGAAATTTGGCTTGATGTTCTACAAGAGTGTGATATTTCTTGGCATATAATTTTCTCTTTGGTTACAATGCTATGGCTAGTGTTCCTTAAGGCATGATATTTTATTCCTTGACTAGTCCTCTCTTCATGTAATGTCAAGTGTGATGTGTCGTAAGGTGTGACCTTTCATACATTAAGTAAAACCCCTTTGATTATCTTAATTATTTATCTTTGTTTTGAATTTAAATCTTGTCATATATTCCACAAGTTTCTAGAATAATACAACTTTCTAGTCTTGTGAAGCAATTTTATTCCATGAGTGCATTCGACATAATACAACTTGATAGCCTTGTGAAGCAATGATCATTTTTATGAGTACACACCTTGTGATGACTTAAGTGTGTGTTTCTCATATTTTTTCCTTTGGGGCTCACCTAGTGTATACCAGACTACACTAGACCTTGTGGGTGCATTTTATGGACAAACATTTTAGGCTTGATCCATCCTTCAAAAAACTAAGGATTGATCCATCCTTTTTCCCTTTTTTCATTTGCTTTGACATTGTATGCTTGTGTATCTTGTCTTGCTACACATATCTTACATGCATGTGTGTCCTTTTTTCTTATATTGGTTTGCCATGGAATCTTCAATCCTCGGGGCTTGCACAACCTCCTTGATCTTTGTCATCCTATCGCATTAACATGTGTGCACTTGGACCCCTCTTGACACATATTTGTCTACTTTAGTGTGATTTTGATCATAAATTCATACTCTCACTAAAGTGGGGGCTAAATATAGTGTATGAAATTGTATACCTTTACAATTTCACATTTTGTTTAGGTTCCTTAATTTATTGGACTTAATTAAGCTTCTAATTTTTAAAATTATGCAATCTAAAGCCTCAATTTTATAATTTTTTGAAAGGGGAACTAACATTTAATTAATGCTTTTAATATTTTTGAAACATATATTTATGGCACTTACTTGCTTTCTATCACTCCTAGGGTTTTTCACCTAGAAGGAGAAAGATGCGCCAAAAATTCTTGTGTTCTCATTAGAAGAAATGGAAATAGGGTGTGCAAGTGTGTGTGTGGATGTGCTTAAATGCTGAAAACTTAATGAAAATGCAAACTAAGGAATGTATTCTAACCAAATGCAAAAGTGTTGGAAAACACAATGTGCATTCAAACAATTTGATTAGAAATGCAAACTATAATAGAAAGTAACCCAATTGGAGATATGTACTTGGAAGTTTGAAGAGGGTAGAATGAGGTTCTGAACACTTGCAGAAGACACCATAAATGCTCACTAGGACTAATTCACCATTCTGGGCGAATGAGTCCTATTTTTGCCAGCAAGTGTTGGAACCAGTTTCGGGGAATTGGGCATCCAATTCTACAGAAATCACTATTCAATCCTGGAAATGGGACTGATTCACCATCAATGGTGAATGATTCCTCTTCTGGAAAATAGAGAATTTTGGACAAAATTCTGTGGCTTATGATTTTCAATTCTATTTTTGAAGATTCCCTGGATTTGAATCTACAAAATTCAACCTGTAGACTCTCTCCAAGCTTGAAATAGGGCTTGAGACACCTTGAATGACTTTGATGGGATATGTACACCTTTCCTCACCTTTCCTTTTGATAAATCTGCATACAAAAACACATGCAAAGGGAAAAAGTGTTGAGGGTTAGGATATAGGGGTTTTCCTTGGTCAAACCCCACTTTGGTAATCAAACCCTTGAAGTAGAAATAGAAATGAGATGGAAAGAGAATGATGAATACACAACATGCAAATGTAAATACTCACCAAACCCTTCTTGGAGAAATCTTAAGTGATGTCAATGGCTGCTCCAAGAAGTCTGATTTATTCTTGATTTGATGTTGTAAGTGCTTGAATGCTTGAGTGAATTTGATGAATGGATGAATGCATGAGAGAATGGGGTTGAAATGAGGTGAAAATCACTTATTTATACACACTTGTGCCTTAGTTACCCGTTCATACCTCATCACAGGCTGACATCAAGTGATTTTGAATTAAAACTTGAAAGGAAATTTAAAATATTTTTAATTTGGGGCCAATGTGGACTGATTCACCACCCATGGAAAATGGGTACCACTGAGGACATGAAAATGGGTGTCAGGAATTAAGTTGTATTTAATGTTGTTTATCAGGCTTACTTTCAAAAATACACTTAATTAAGACATGTGAGGGCATAAAGGGTCCGAATAAAGCATAAGAAAGGGATAAATAGTGAAGTTGTTCCTAGAAAAGTGTGAAATCTTGTTACAAGACTTTACAACACTTTAAAATAGGACTTGATTAGTGATGAAAAGGTGAATTTTTAGGTAAATTGTAATGAATAGAGTCTAAAAGAATTTAGAAATTTCTTACAACACTTCACAATACCTTCACAAGATGCCATTGTTTGAATTTTAGTACCTAAATATGCATGTTCAAGCCATGTTACAACATAAAATCATAGAAAAATAGGTCAAACACCATGAAAAAAGATGTAAAAGGCCATGAAAATGACAAGGGGCTATTTTTCTATGGCACATTTAGCGCCCACTTTACTGAGGGGGTGAACTTGCTTCAAACTCACACTAAAGTAGCCATGAACAACGAGGGGAGGGTTCAAATGCACTTACATTAGCAAGATGGAATGACAACAATCAAGAGGGATGATCAAGAACCCAGGATGAAGATCCTATGGAAAACTAGACATAAGAACAAAGGAACACACAAGTGTTGAAATGAATTAGATGGAGCTTCGATCGTTAATCCAACTAGTTGTGGATTAGATCTAGGCTAAGAGAGAATTCATAATCACTCTGGGGCGACAAAACACATAACGCTCCACCGAGTAAGAAGGCCCAAATGTACTCACTCTAAGGCCACAAAACGCCTGGCTGTCCATGGGGTGAGAAAGCCCAAAAGGGTAAGATACATACACTAGTTGGTATGCACTTACAAGCACAAAGGTGGTTATGGGGAAAAGTCATGCTGCTAGGTGGGATTCCTACTCAACCATATTAAAGTTATGCCTCTTGATAACTTTAACAAGGCGCCACAAAGAAAATTTCATGAAAAAAAAGAAGGTTCCATAGTCATGCAAGTTGTGTTATGCAAGGTGGCAGAAATGCAAAAATGTAAAATGTGAAAGATCTTCAAAAGAGTCTTGTTAAGTTCATGCAAGGTCAGTCATTTAGGGAACATTGTTTCAAATGTCTCCAAGAGAGGACAAATCAAAGAATAGTATATTCACAACTTAGGGGATGTAGTGCGTCACATCAGGCCACTGAGAAGAATGCAATATGCTTAGATAGATCACACTTATGAAGGACATCACACCCAATGTCATCCACAAAGTGACAAACACATCACATAAATGACAAGGCTACACTAAGAGCTGAGAATGCAAATGAATTATGTTAATGTATGCCCCTCACTTTAAAGCGATTGCTAACACCATTGCTGTGAGAAATTTCTTTAAAGTGGAAGAGAAGAACATGAGAGCTTATTCAAAAATCCATATGCTGAGTCATATATTTTTGATAAGCTGCATCATGAAGAAAGGGAGTATGCCACATGTGAGTCAATATTAATACATATCATTTACATCTCAAACTTTCTCAAGTATATGTTCATGAAAGGTTAATGAGTAATTGAAAGAGACAACAAAAAGTGACATATAGGGGATAAGGTTGTCTAACTCTTTGTCCCCACTTAGTGTAGGACAAAGGTGATCCTTGAGTGGATGATGGTATGCTACCCCTTGCAAGGGATGTGAAACATGTAATAGTGAGAATTCTATGATCCTACAACTATTACATGGCAAGGAGCAACAACTAATGTTATTTATGTATTGATTTAGGATGTAACAAGGTTAAAGGTTTCTTGGAAAAATGGTTGGTGATAGTATGGACGTTGAACTTGAAGGTTTGTTGGATGGGTTGATGGCTATGAAAGGAAAATCATGAAGACTATGATTTGGAAGAATGAGGTTAGGTATATTGTGAGCTTGCATAGGGTGATGATTAAGGGTTGAATTTGTTTGAGTATCAAAAGTGAGGGTAGGAGGCTCTATTTGGTTGTTGGCTATTTCATTCTTATGTGCCATAATATTGACCCTAGGAGGAAAGCTAATATGTTCATCACATGTCATAATTGGATTTTTCAAGATAGCTTCATCAGTCATAGAAGAGGCATCAAGAGAAGGATAACTAGGAGTTTCATGGTTACCCATAAGTTTTTCATGAGTTTGACTACCGATATCTTCTAACACTAAACTATCTTCTTCATGTGTAGAGAAGATAGTAGGAGAAGAAAAGGGTGGATTCTCATGATTATCAACATGTCCTATAATGTCTTCTTGAGTGGGGGAAGTAGGATTTTCATAGTTCTCAATCATATCCTCCACACAAATGTGTTTTTCTTGATCGATCAAGATTGCATCTGTATTCTCTAAATGATTGTCACAATGAGGGGAAATATTGGGAGATGAAAGGGGACTTGGTAAGGTAGTGGAAATGTGTGTCATAATGTTGTTACAAGGGGGAGGGGAAGGAAGACAAGCAATGCTTTCATGATCTTTAATGATTGTGACTTCATTCATCAAGATATCTTCATCACCAATGGGAGAGATATTAGGAGAAGAACAATTATGATTATCATGATTATCTATGCATTTATCCTTTTGGGGAAAAGCTTTAGTGGATGATTTAGAATATAGAAAGTCATCTAGGGCTTCATCTAACATGTCTAAATCATCACTACTAAAAGGTTTGTGGGATAAATTGGCATTAATTGGCAACTTAGGTTTGTGATGACAAACCTTAGTGGATGGACTTGGGGAGAGAAAACCTTGTAGGGTTTCATCTAACCTATCCAAGTCATCACTACTAAGAGGTTTGGATGATATGATTTTTTGGAATTAAATAATTTTTTGAATTGGATCATTTGATGTGTTTTGGTTTTTGTTTTCAATTGGTAATGGATCTGATCTAAATGAACTAGGAACTAATGTTGAAAATGAAAATTGCAAAAGTCTAAGTGTCATGAATGTCTAATGATTTAAATGTAAGAGAATCTATGCAAACTTAAAATTCAATTGAAAGACATAGGATGAAATGTAACTTTTTTAGATTTCAAACAAAGTAATTCACTGATGACAATATGCAATAATCTGAAAATGAAATGTTGCAAATGCATAATTTGAATTTGAACAATGCATGAAATGAGCTAGTTTATGCTAAATATCATGAAATGCATGCTACATAAACTCAACTAACTGATATAGGTAGGTTAAGGCACCAAACATAAGCTTAAAAATAGAGTTTTTAGTTATGGAAAATGCAATTTCAGGGGTCAGAAGGGACTGTTTCGCCTAGGGCAGCGAATGAGTCTCAGTATGGACTTTTTTTCAGAATTTTCAGAATTTTTTGAGGGATGTTTATGGTTTCTGAGTGCTATGGTGTAGAAATAATTGAAAAATGCAAAATTTTAGAGCTTTTGAAGGAGTAAAGATGCAAAAATGCAACCTATTATGCACTTTTACTCATGCAAAAATGAAACCCTAGAATGTAATGCAAGTAATTCTAGGATGATTAATGGACTCCAAAATCAGAAAAGAGGGGATTCAAACAATAGGTTCACCAAAATGAAACATAGGTTTTTGGCACCTACTTGCTTTGCTATCACTCCTAGGGTTTTTCACCTAGAAGGAGAAAGGTGGGTAAAAAATGCTCGTGTTCTCATTGGAATAAATGGAAAGAGGGTGTGCAAGTGTGTGTGTGTGGATATGTTTAAATGCTGAAAACTTAATGAAAATGTAGACTAAGGAATGTATTCTAACCAAATGCAAAAGTGTTGGAAAACACAATGTGCATTCAAACAATTTGATTAGAAATGCAAACAAACTGTAACAAAAAGAATCCAATTGGAGATATGTACCTGGAAGATGGAAGAGGGTGGAATGAGGCTCTAAAAACTTGCAAAAGACACCATAAATTCTCAATGGGACTAATTCACCATTTTGGGTGAATGAGTCATATTTTTGCTAGAAAGTGTTGGAACTAGTTTCGGGGAATTGGGTATCCAAATCTATAGAAATCACTATTCAAGCCTAGAAATGGGACTGATTCGCCATCAATGGTGAATGAGTCCTCTTCTAAAAAATTAAAAATTCTAGATAGGATTCTGTGGCTTATGATATGCAATTCTATTTTTGAAGATTCCCTAGATCTGAATCTACAAAATTCAACCTGTAGACTCTCTCCAAGCTTGAAATAGGGCTTGAGACACCTTGAATGACTTTGATGGGATATGTACACCTTTCCTCACCTTTCCATTTGATAAATTTGCATACACAAACACATGCAAAGGGAAAAAGTGTTGAGGGTTAGGATAAGTCAAACCCCACTTTGGTAATCAAACCCTTGAAGTAGAAATAGAAATGAAATGGAAAGAGAATGATAAATACACAACATGCAAATGTAAATAATCACCAAAACCTTGTTGGATAAATCTGAAGTGATGTCAATGGGTACTCCAAGAAGGCCGATTTATGCTTGATTTGATGTAGTAAGTGCTTAAATGCTTGAGTGAATTTGATGAATGGATGACTGCATGAGAAAATGGGGTTGAAATGAGGTGAAAATCACTTATTTATACACACTTGTGCCTTAGTTACTCATTCATGCCTCATCATAGGCCGACATCAAGTGATTTTGAATTAAAACATGAAAGGAATTTTAAAATATTTTTAATTTGGGGCCAAGGGGGACTCATTCACCACCCATGGCGAATGGGTCCCACGTAGGACCTGAAAATGGGTGTCAAGAATTAAGTTGTATTTAATGTTATTTGTCTGGCTTACATTAAAATATACACTTAATTAAGACATATGATGGCATAAAGGGGCCAAATAAAGCATAAGAAAGGGATAAATAATGAAGTTGTGCCTAGAAAAGCATGAAATCTTGTTACAAGACTTTACAACACTTTAAAATAGGACTTGATTAGTGATGAAAAGGTAATTTTTAGGTAAATTGTAATGAATAGAGTTTAGAAGAATGTAGAAATGTCTTACAACACTTCACAAAACCTTCACAAGATGTCATTATTTTAATTTTAGTACCTAATTATGCATGTTCAAGGCATGTTACAACATAAAATCAGAGCAAAATAGGCCAAACACCATGAAACAAGACCTAAAAGGGCATAAAAATGACAAGGGGCCATTTTTCTATGGCACAATTTTAATTTCCATGGATCATGAGTGTCCTAGACTTATAGACCAAGACCCATTCACCCATGGGTGAATGGGTCCCCTTTAAGTGCCAAGACCCATTTTAAAATATGTTTTTGGTGGCATTTTAATGATTCAAATTCAACTTGCAATTATTAGCTTTTGGAATCTAATTTTCTAGAAATTAGATAAACACCTATAAATAAATAGTCTTTTGATCATTTAAATCTAACACACTTTATGAAGAGATCCTATGAGAAAATATTATTGTCAAGAGTATTCAAGAGTAGATTTATCAGTCATTTTTTTGAGCAATCAATATCCTAACATCACGTTCAAGATTATGTGTGTTCATATCATCTTGTGAAGGCTAATATGCATTGTTGATCCTAAAGCATTTGAGCAATTCAAGTATCCAAATCAATCAAGAAAAGTAAGATCAAGTTCCTTAGAGAGATGTGTTTGACTTCAGTCCTCTAAGGGAAGCCATTGAAGGGTGGTGAGTTGTAGCAAACATTGTTCATTCATCATTTCCTTCCTTTTTCATTATCTTTCTATCAAGGTTTAATTACCAAACTAGGGTTTGACCAAGGAAAACCCCCATACAAACAAAACAATGTTTCCCTCTTTGTGTATGTGCAAATTACATGTTGGTGAAGAATTGAAGAGATCTTGAAGGAGAAATTTTGCATTGTTGCACAAGTTGTCATCATTGTTGTCAAGCCACAAAAACTAAGTTGCAGATTTTATTTTTGATTTTTAGATAGTTAAGCCCATGTCAAATAGAAGACAATATCTAGTATCATAGGACTGTCAAAAGTTATTTTGGAAGCAATAATAGCTTTTGGTGGAAGGTAAATGCCATCAAAACCTTCTCAAATCTGCCTACAAAAGTTCTATCATTTCTATTTCTATACATTCCAAAATCTGCATTTTGGGTATTAGGTATTATTGTTCATTTAGTTTTAGCATTTCAAATCATTTTAGTTTGGTTTTAGATCTATCATATTTTCCTAAGGACTGAGATCTAGGTATGATTGGGTCACTATTGATGTTGAAAGTCAATCGTTACACCTTGTGATCTCTTTTCTAATGAAATCCCTAGGGGAAGGCACCTATTGAGATCCCTAAGGCTTTATAGAAAACACAATTATAAAACCCTTAGGGATTCATTTCCCTCTATTTTAGATGGAAATCTTAACAAGAGCAATATTACATTAATTAAAATATTTCCTTTTACTTTTTTTATTGTATTTGTTATTTTTATTTACATATTAATTATGAGTTAGTCATAAAAAATCCTACACCATTTCATTGTAGTTGTAATATTACCTTACATTAGGATATATATGTTCTTCTATGATACTTAAATGGATTATTACATTTCTATTAGTTTATCATATCTATATAACCATATGTTATTTTTCAATCCTTTACTAAGCTCAACAAAATAACGCATTAACATTCAAATTCATAGTTTGAGGTTTACATCAGCTTCTTAAATCTTGTGAAAACTAAGGAACACATTATGAGGTATATTGGACCTAGGAGACTTTATAGTGTACATCACATTGAGATCCATTGATCCATTAGTATCACACTCATTCTGAAAGGTTCTTTCTACATGTTTTTCCAATTGCATATTCTCAAGGCATTGAGTTTTATACCACCTTGTAGCTAAATAAGATTATTCCTAAGGAGAGACGATTTTAGAAAAAACCAATCATCATCATTTAAAATCAATTAAATTGGAATAAGGAGTGAGAATCAATTCCAAGAATTATATTGTATATATTTCAAAAATTGAAATTCATAATGAAATGGTCAAGGCCTAACATGTGGTAAGCACATTATGGTAGAGACTGATGATGTAATTTTGATTTTTGATTATGTATATATAATCAAGTTGTTTGACATGAGAATGTGTTTGAGTGGGTGAACCCATAATTTAGTGAGTCCTACTTATGGGACACCACTCTTTTCTATCATGTGGGGCACTTAGAATATTCAAACACATTCAAACAAAGGTTTTTCTTTAAATGAAGATGCCTTAATTTGAAGGTAGTATGGCAAGCACCTTTAAACAAAGGTAATCCTTAATTCAAAGGTTACCTTCATCTGAATGTGTTTTATTATTGTTTGAAAAAATAAAATAATACTTGTTTGAAGATGACCTTCAAACAAGTTTATTATTTTTTAATGTAAAAGAGAAGTAAACAATGATGAAATGACAAGTTCAAAAGTGAAATAAAACTTTCCATTTCAATTTCACACTAGAGGCAACACAATAAAGTGCTCATGTAGACTTCATCACTATTATATCATTGGTCTTTAGGAAATCATTTGCAGTCAACTCATTCTATATGGCTTGAAATAGAGGTCGACTACACCTAGTCACTTGCAAAATTTAATATTTAATATAGGCATGTTTAATACCAGATCATTGATTTTCAATTGATATAATGAAATTTAATATGGTTTTTTACACCCTAAAATATCTAATTTAAACCCTAAAGAGATAATTTGTAACCTTGAATAGTTAATTTGAAACCCTAAATGGTAATTTTGAAACCCTAAAAACTATTTTTAAACCCTAAACAACTAGTTTGAAAACCTAAAATCTTCAATTGAAATGTTGAAAAACTATTTTGAAAATATTCTAGACAAGTTTGAAAAAGTAAAAGTTTCACACATCTACAGGGAAGCTAACAACATGGCAGATTACTTTGCAAATGAAGGGGTTAGGAAGCAAGGATTGAACACGTGGCAGAATTGTAGGGACTTGAGAATTGAAGTCAGGGCCTTACTTGATTATGATGTTATGCATGGGAAAGAGGAAAATACGTTTAATGATTAAAGAGAAAGGGGCCATGTACATCAAAATCAAGAGATTTTATGGGGTTGCGTCATGTTACTTAGAAGGTAAGAAGAAGCAACACACTTTGTGGGTGCATTGGAACAGCTGCATAATTCTGCAACAGGTACTTGGCGTTGGTAGAGTTTGCAGTAAGGAGCAAACAAAAATGGGGGGGATAGGAAAAGAGTTGAACCTAAAAGCTATGAGGTGCACACTAGGAATGACAAAGTTTGGGAGTGGATTGAAAGAGGTGGGCTAGTTCCATTTCTGGAAAAACTTCATGGGCCCGATTCTATGGCCACAGACTACTTCGAGAAGAATTGGAACAATGGTGAAATAATTCTCTTTGGAAGAAAGGTGAAGCTGGATGAGAAAATTATAGGGGAGATTACTGGAATGTCCATTGAGGGCGTGAAGTTTTATCATGACAGAAGATTTTCTGACAAGGTGATCATCAAATTTCCTAAGAAGGACAAGGAGAAATTGAAACTGGTTAAAATTTCTAACAGCTACTTCAAAATTGACACAATCAAGGTGCTATGGAGAAAGGTACTTCGTGTTATTATGGAATATATCACACTGGATGAGAGATTTACCAAAGTGTATGGGCATCATTTTTTCATTCTTAACCACTTCTGCCATAAGGTAAAAATTTCTCTGCCTCACTACCTATTATGTTCGTTGAGTAATAGCCTTGAGGACCATAAGAAAAATCCTAGGAGATACCCTATTCTTCATCCTGCTCTTATTAGGTCAATATATGAACACTTTCAAAGCATTCCAACTTTATCTAAACCTATTGCCTCCATGGAATCTAAGGAATATGACATGAATAGTGGGGGTTTGGAGATTTAGCCTAACCAGGAGAGAATTGTTGAAGCCCACCCGTCCTCTAAGATGTCTAGTAAGAAAACCTAGTCTAAAAAACCCCAACTTGCTAAAGCCCCTGAGACCTACCTTGATTGCTCTATCTCCTTAAGGAATCATGTTCTTAAGGGATCCCCTACCAACAAGTTGGTTTCCTACTTTGCAGACTCCTTGGAAGATAAGGCCAAGAACCCTGAAGCTAGTAGAAATTCTGTGCCCTCCCCTCCTGCCTCTTTTAGATTTGAAGGTACCAGATTTCCTAGCTCCCCCAACCTAGGTATTGCTAACCTCATATTAGATCGGGTTCAGTCTGGTGACATTCTGGCCTCTGCTAGAAATGACATTAGTGACATTTTTAGGGTCTTGAAATGGGCCTATCAAGAAATTAATGATCTTAATCAAAGAAATAGGGCTGTGTATAGTAAATCGGAGGAGATGGAACTGAAGTAGGCTAATCTCAGCAACAAAGAAGGGAAACATAATAAGAATAGTACTGGTAGGAAAGGAGGTGACATTGAGGAAAAGTACAAGTCTCTGGAAGAGGAAATGGTTAAAATTAAAAATAACTTGAAAATAGTTATGGAACAAAACCATAAAATAGCTAGGAAAAATGCCATTATTATCAATGCTATGTCTAAAAAGTTGGAAAAAATGTAACAGGGTTCATTGGTTGCTGATTTGGAAGACAAGGAAAGAAAGAACAAGGACCAAGGTATTTTGAAAAGGACCCATGCCAATCTCAAAAGGAAAGCGCCTCCCAGTACACAGATGGTTCAAATCTTAAAGAGGGGGGTTCAGGATATGAATGAGCTAGAAGCTGAGACTGTAGATTTATTAAAGACACAAAATTAGTTGTTGCTGGCTTTTTGTCTAGTTCTATTGGTTATGTGGCCTTCGCTAGCTTTTCTAGTGGCTATGGTCTTTTATTGTTGTTATTTTTACAGCCTTTTCGACTTTGGTGTCTTTAATGATTATATCTTTATTTTTTAAACTTCATGGTTTTGGGTCCCTATAAAACCCATTTTTTCCTCTTTCAAAAACTATTTTGAAACCCTAAACAACTAGTTTGAAACCTTAAATTTTTATTTTGAAACTCTAACATCTTCAATTGAAACCCTAAATAGTTATTTTGAAACCTAAAATCTTCAATTAAAACCCAAAAATATTTAAATTTGAAACCTTGAAATCTTTAATTGAACCCTTATTTAATCTCCAAATCAAACCCTAAGATGTCCAATTGATACCCTAAAATCTCTAGATTCTTAGATCTAAAGAGCTCTATTTCAAAGAGAAGCACTTGTCATACACAAATTAGCTCAGTGGTTATATTTTCTACCTTTGATGAAACTTATAATCCTCTTATGTTCTTACATACAACCTCCCCTTTAAGGGAATTTCCTTGATTTTTTTCATAAATAGGAATACACAAAGGGGAAAGTAGATCCCCCTATCTAATTTCCCTCTTGGTAGGGAGGAAATTTTTGGAGACTCCATTGATTAGAATGGAGTGGGTGGCCATGGAAATGGAGCTTGGCATCGATTTGGGCCTAGAACCTTCCTCGTAGAAAATTAGGAAGTATATCTAATTTCCTCCATTATAAATGGCTCATAAGTTCCTTATTCATAGGCTTATTGTTACAAAGTCTCTTCATTATAGTATATATATGCATCTTCATCCTTTAAATGTTTTCTAAGTACTAAGTTCACATGTTGCACACCCACTTTATTACTACTTAAATAGTAGACAATGACAAACACACTTGAATTTGTATCTCCTTTGAAACATACTTTTATATTTATATGAGAATATGTTGAAATGGACCATCTTTGAATTTTTTTGATGATATATAACTTGCTTCCCACTTGATCATGTTTCCTAATTTTGTATTATCAAACTTCCATTAGTATGTGCATGTATATATATATATATATATATCACAACTTAGAGTTTGAGGGGGGTAAGATAACAAATAGTGGGTTAATTGTTTCA
This sequence comes from Sequoia sempervirens, assembly GCA_007258455.2. Lineage (NCBI taxonomy): Eukaryota > Viridiplantae > Streptophyta > Pinopsida > Cupressales > Cupressaceae > Sequoia > Sequoia sempervirens. The sequence goes on from VDFB02058242.1 coordinate 43,380,639, forward strand.
AACAATATATGTTGGATCTATCCTAGTCATACATTTATGAGCTTCATTGTGGTATGTATGGATAGATTCATCCTTTACATTACAGGACTTACTAATTTCACATGTTTTCCACCCATTCCAAACTATTACTTAAATTATACCAATTCATTACCAACAACACTAAATAATTTGTCTTCTTTAGCATAGTTTCATACTCAAATTCAAAAATTATGAAATGGATAATATAAATTAGTTTAAATTATTAATGATATTTAATTCGCTTCCCATTAGATCATCTTACCTAATTATCTATTATCAAACTTCCATTAGCATGTGTGTCTCACAACCTAGAGTTTGAGTGGGGTACGATAAAAAATAGTGGGTTAAAATTTTGAGCATTGTTGGATCTATCCAAGTCATACATGCATGATATTCATTATGGTGTATATATTAATGAATTCATCTTTTACATCACAAGCCTTACTAAATTCAAATTTTATGCACCCACTCCAAATTACCACTTAAATAGTACCAATTCATTACCAACAACATGAGCAAGAATTTGTATCTCCTTTAGTATTATATACCATACTTTAATTCAAGAATGATAACATGGATAATCTTTTAATTTAAAATTTTGATGATATCTCACTCACTTCCCACTTGATCATGTTGCCTAATTATTTATTATCAAACTTCCATTAGTATATGTATATCACAACCTAGAGTTTGAAGTGGGTAAGATAAAAAATAGTGGGTTAAAGTTTCAAATATAATGTATGTTGGATATATGGATGCTCAAAAATGTTGCTCCACTTCTTAGAGAAAAATAACACTCACAAGGCCAAGGTTTTCATTGTGCAAGTGAAATCAAATCATCAACAGATGTACACTATAAGAAAAGAGGGCAAGTATATTATTAATTTTCACAAGAGAGATGCAACGTAATACACTTCCTTATTGATCTCTAACAACTTAGATGCTTCCATACACTTGTAAATAACACAACATGAAGGGTGATCCCACAATATTGGTTTACAATTTTTGGCCAAACTGGACATTGAATTGAATTTTTTTAACTAAATCTTCACTTTTGGGCACCTATAGTGGCTAAACTGCGAGGAATTTGAAGACGATGCAAACTAGCAATTTGTGACATTTTATCTGTAGATTCTAAACATATTTTTTTCATTTTTTTTGGAATCAAATTGCACTTCTTTTCCATCTCCTTTGAAAACCATTTTTTAATAGTAAACACCATTTTTAAAGAGTGACGCTACTGGCTAACACATAACTTTTTTCTATGAAGGATAAAATTCTATATTTTTCAAATTTATATTTGTAACTACGATATCTAGTGCATGGGATTGGTTTCATAGCATTTCATTGAATATTTTTTTCTTAATTAAGCTTCAAACTCAACCTAGTTACAATTTAGACATGATTAACTGTCTAAAACATAACTCTTTTTGTATGTATCAAAATTTAATTTTTTTTGTTGGATCAGGGACATCAATAACTAGTGCACTGATATTTTTCCACATGTGCAGAATGGAGAGCTTGATTTTCGGTGAAAAACCTATGTTTAATCAAACTAAAAGAAACTATAATAAAACTAAAACATATTAAAATTATATTTGATGCATAGCTTGTTCTGAGGATTACCATCATTTAATTTGTCTGTGAAGTCTCCTCCATTTTCGTCCTTAACCCAAGCTTCGCAAGGAAATATTTTGCAGAGATTTGGTAGAAGAGGGGAACAAGGGGGAAAAAGTGGGTTTTGAGCGAACCCCCTTTGACCCTTTTGAGCGAAAGGGGGTTCACTCAAACCCCCCTTTTCTTTGAATTTTCCCTTTGTTTTCTTAAAAAATGTGTCATAATATGGTTCGAGCAAACTTGGCATGGAAAAGGTGGTTCGCTTGAACTAGATGTTCGAGCGAACCACTTTTTGGGTTCATGTGAACCCCCTAGTTCGTGTGAACCCTTTAAAATCCAAATTTTTGATTGTGGTAGTGTTTTTGAAATTTTCCTTCCTCAACAAAATTGTAAACCAGTATTATGGGTTTAGCCCGAAACTATTGTCTCATGGCTCCAATATATAGAACTTGTGAGAGGCAAAACCACAATGGTAAATCAAAACAAGAGGTGCTAGAACCACTTGAAAAACCCATGCCATTCCTTGCAGAACCAAGATTCATGATAGATATTTAATAAAATTCATAAGGCTCCAACATGGGTGCCTAAACCATAGCCTCTTCATCTTCTACCTTTTAAGATGCTCCAATAACTATTGAACTTCCAAATGCAATACCAATGGACACTTGCTTTCCTCCAAACTTGGGCACCCCACTCAAGAAATTTCACATTCCCAATGTGGATTCCTAGAAGGGATGATTTACTCTTTAGTGATGTGTAACTTGCAACACCATTAAATTTCTTCTTGAAAATAAAATTATAATATACCAATATTTAACTAATTTATCTTCCAAGAAATATGGAGACATATAAATGGCATAGGTTTACACGGTTGATGTCACCTAACCTAACCATTGTACTTATAATCAATACCACATCCAAGAAATCATTATTTTCAACAACAAATTCACCACCAACAACCTCTATCTTTAAGGAAAATGATTTTGTAATTACCTCTTTTCTCAGAGTATTGATGAAATCAAGGAAATCATATGCTTGTTGCATGTTTACCAAATTAATCTCTTCCCATATTGAGCTAGAACCTACAAAAATTCCACAAGATTCAAGAAATTTTTTAATACAAGTAGGTATGTTAGGTTTGCAGCTATTGAGGATCTTGGAAAGAGTAATAGAAAAGATATTACTAAATTCCATACTAGACTCTCCCTCTTGCCATTTGATATTTTCTAGTTCTTCAAAAAGAGAAATAGTGTCTAAAAATAACCCTTCTTTAAATGTAGCCACAAGATGATTCCACAAAGCAAAAGAGTGCTCGGGAAAAATTTGATACCAATTTATTTTCCTTTCCATCTACCTAACAAATAATCTCATCCACATCTTCATCTTCAAAATGACATTTCTCGATATATTTATCTATAAATTAAAGATCTTGTGATTTTTATTTTATAGTCAACCTAGTAAAGGTCAAGTTACTTATAAATGGGATCAAACGAGACAATAGGGGATGGAGAAACCTATTTTTCTATAACTACAAGGGGTCTTTGTGATTGTAGGTCCTTGACTCAAAACTCACATTACCATTCGAGCTCTTTCAACTCCTCTATCCTTAACTCATTTTCAAGTATGGATTACATTTTATGCTTGATTGTGGATATATATTTTTGTGCCAATGGTTGTATGAACAATAGGGTGATTCATCCTCATAATACTCCTATACATGCATCCTCTCATACTCTCTAGGGTACAAAATATGTCTTATATTTGTTGGAGTGTCCTCAAGGTAAATGCATCAATTCTAGCTATCCATAATTGGTTACAACTACTCATGCGATGTAGAAAAGAGAAGAGAAATAAAATTGTTTCTTTACCAAAAAAGAAACCATGGTTTGAATTGAAATAAAATAGGGTACATTAAAATAACCTACAATCGCATGATATGTGTTCATAATACATGAATGATAAAACAAAATTTTATTCTTTGATATCAAAGTTTCCACCTCACAATAGTGATGAAACCCTTGAAGCACACATACCTCCAAGACATAACTTTTATTCTAGGTTGTAGCCACCAACAATGTCTTCAATATACTCTCAAAAAAAAAACCATTATCATTCTTTAGGTGTCATTCTATTTGCATAAATTTCAATGAGATATCAAAATCACCCAAACACAATACACAATTGCAAACTCCAAGTTACCAAGGTTCTCAAAATATTATTTTACTCTTTATATCCCTAACAAAAATGTCATTTTTTTGGCATAAGTTGATGGGATGCCTAACTTACCTAACACAATTCCACTGGCATAAACTGGAAAACTAGTCACAAAGGTGTTTCAAATATATACGGGGCTCACACTTTATCGACAACATCTAAAGTAACTTCTTCCCGGTAATGACACCATTCTATTGGTGATCAATATTAGTTGTTTCTAGTTACACAACACTTTCAATACTCACTCTTAATTGGAAATAACTTGAATAAATTAGGAAACTATTTTGTGAACACATAGAAAATGATATAACATTATTAGTAGATGTGTATTTCCTTATCTTTTCTTATATTTATATGAATCTATATTTTTTAAAATTTTGAATTATTTTACTAATAATGGGAAATTTATGGTTTAGGTTAGTGACAATATAATTGGCTCAAGTATCTTGTCATGAAGGCTTGGAAAAGTAAGTAACCTTAGAAGAAGTGACAAGTTAGGATTCTTCCAATTATGTTTTCTCTTAAGATAAATTTTTCTTAATCTCTTATTTTGAAGGATTTGCAAGGGAAAAATCCCTTGGGCCATGCAAAGTTCAAAGGAGAGAGGAGCCCAATGTGTTGACCTTGTCATTGCTCTATTTAATTAAGAATTCTCCATTTACTTATCCTAATATATGACATTCTTTGTAACTTTAATTTGCTAAGAGAACTCCCAAAGTGGAGTCCAAGTTTAAAATACGAAAAAATCATAACACTAAGTGATTCCATTCTCTTTTTTATATTTCATAGAATAATTTACACACTTATTTGACTTACCAACTCCCAATCATATTTTGTTAATTTAGAATAATTGTAAGTTGATTACATTCATTTAATTAGCCTAAGTTAACCCTTAGAAATGTTTATTTTACTTTGTACACATTTATATATGGGATAGGTTTGATACTTTTAAATTAGAAAATGGTCAAAATGTTGTTAAATTGACTTAGGTAGTTTAAGTCAATCATGTACACTACAATAAGATGATTATGAGTGAATATGTTTTATCAATACAAATTTGAATGGTGGAGGTTGATCTTACTCTAAAAAAACTCTAAGGTGAGCATGAAACTTTTCTTGAATAGGCCTAATCTAGATGTTCCTAACAAGCAAGTCTCAACAAGCTACACTTAGCTACACATTGTTAACAATTGTAATACCAAAAATAACACACTCATTCTCTTTTCACTTATTTTTTTTATTCCTACTTTGATTTTAGTACTTTTTGATACAATAAAAAATTTGTAAGTGGTATATTCTTGTGTGAAATTTGGCTTATGACTTTAGCTTAACCTATCCTCATCATTACTCATCTTTTATCTGTGACCTTTAATCAAATCTACAAGGACAAAATTGACCCAAGCTATTTCTATAGTCATGGATCTAAACCTTGAATTTTTAAATCTCAAAATTCAAATTTATATCCTTACAAACCTTTTTATGAGCCATTATGAGCCAAGCTAGTGCACATTTGTGTGGATTTGTGTTCTATGTTGTGTTGTTTAAGGACATTCATTGTTACATTTGAAATCATGCACCATGCACAAATTTGTTTACACATCATCTTAACAACATAAGGATTTTGGTTGCATTATTAGAGCATACATTATAATCCTGAGTATATTGTATCCTTACAGGTTGTCTTCGATCTTAGTTCAAGGTTGTTGAATTGGTCTACCTTGGGATATGATTAAGAAGAACATGATCCTCAAGTAGCAAGTTCCTTGATGGTGTTTGCAGACATCACTCCACTTTAGACATATAGATATGATGAATTGAGGTGAATTTATTATTATCATCCATTCCTTGCTACTTCAAGTACACAATGCCATGTTTAGTTCTAGATGCTAGATTTGTTCTATAGTCTCAAATTTGAACCATAGAAAAGAACAATCATTCACAAATTTTAAAACATTCATCTTCTCAAACTTTAAAAAATCCATTACATTAATAAACCAATTTTTCACACATTCAACAAAATTCTATTATCAAAAATCTAAAAAAATATTATTTTGAATTTATTTAGATTCACATTTATCTTATATTTATTTTTTATTTAAATCTAAACTAGTTGTCTATTTTATTAGACTAAATATTTTTATGTATGATTTTCTTTTAATAGATAAGGGGAGTAGTGACCTTTATCCATTTTGATATATTAAATTGTAGAATAAAACATGATTATTTACATAAAAAATCTGCCACCTACATAGTATGTGCAGGAAAGCCGTCTGTGAATGGCATTAACCACAGCTAACTAACAAAGTTAGAACTATAGCTTCATCAAACTTCATGGTGATCCTTTTAGCTATATCTGCACACACTTTGTCCAGAAGAGAAGAGCAATGAAGCGTAGGCTTCTAGAAGGCCTAAACCTCCATTCACCCTGACTGATTAGGGTTTGAATGTTTCTAAACTGATCAATCATCAAGAACCTTTTCTCCATCTGAAAGAGGAAATACACTACTTACCTGAATTCGGCCCAAGAATGGGCAGGTTGAGCTTTGACATCATCTTCTCCTCAAACCCACCCCTATACCTTCGACGGACAAAACAAAGGTCTAATTCTTTGGAGTGCAAACGAGCTTTCAGTAATTAAACTGCTAAAAATAAGGAAACATAGAACACATGAAGGAGCCGAGCATGTTTTTGAATAGGAAGATGAAGGCTCCCACATAGATATACAACAGATATATTACCTACAAACTACAATACAACCGCAGGCTGCCGTTTAGATAGCACTCTGGGTGTCAGGTAATCTTGTTCTGAGGAAGGCAGGCTAAAGGACATAACAAGCTTCCCTGGCCGGTCTTGCCCACTCGTCGGCCTGGTGCATTTCCCACCTCCGTGATTTTATATCCTTTCGGATATACACACGGTTTGTAATCGTCGTACCTCAATTTATATACCTCCTGCTCTTGGTCTCTTTCTTGCAATGGAATCCTCTGCGTTGACCAATGCATTGGCCTCGGGGGTAAACACCACCGCACAAGCGTGCCCCCGCACAGCCTTATCATGCCTTCCACGCTCCGGACCAGCCAGTAGGGCTGACGAGGGTAACCCATTGCCTCCACAAGTCTCTGATCGAACAGAGCATAGGTTAACCGTCTGACGAAGGAGCGGAACGGCGCCGGCACCTTTGATAATAGCAGATCAAGCGTGGCATCCCCAATCACTCTGTTCGATTCTGAAGAGGCCATGTGTTGGGCTTCGTATCCCCTGCTAAACGCATCCATTTCCTCCAAACTGTGAGGGATGTGGTTAATGCCCATGCGCATTCCAACGTCATGCCACACTACAAATTGCGCCTGCTTCTCCCCTTTAGTCCAATTTCTGTAACCGAATCTGAAAATACACACAAATAAGTCCTCTACAGCAGAACACCCCCTTCGCGCCCCGTCCTCCCCTTACCCTGCGCAAAGAAAAAATAAAAACGAGGAATGTAGAAGGCTTACTTGGCTGTGAATCTGATGGGCTCCAGGATGAACAGAGAGAGAGTATAGAGCAGGTCGGCGTTAGAGATGTTGTACTGGGCGTGAATGAAATTGAGGCGTTGAATGGCGAGAGAGCCCCTGTGGCTGTCGACGTGATTCAGGACAAATTCCTGAGTCAGAATGTCCGTGTCATCGTAGCGTTTCAAGACACTGCTCGGGCAGAACTGTTGAGTAGACTCTAATAATTTGGAAATGGAGGGAATGGCGAAGGTTCTGAACAGTGCGAATTCAAGAGCTTTGTGGCAGAGGAACCCGAATTCTACATAGTTGGTGAACTTGTAGAGAAGCAGGGCGTCCTGTGTGGGAGAGAGGGACGCCAGGTAACGGCGGCGCTTGGCCCTTAAAAATAGGCAGCAAAATGTCCACAGCATAAGCACAAGGCATATAAAACAGAGGATGTCAGGCATTTTGTTTTTAAGATAGCGTTTGACAGATTGAGAATTCATTAGCCGATAGGCTTTACTAACAGCTTTGCTCTGATTATTTGTTGTCCCTCGCAATACCTGCAAGAGGACTTTGAACCATACCAGAAAATCACTGTTGTTTAAAGGCTGAGATTTTCACCGGTTGAAAAGAAGTTTTCCGGGCTATTCAAAACCACACAATCAGATAACATTTAGATAACGTTTCTCCAGTCCTCCAAGAAGAATTGGAATGATCCAATCCCTCACGCATCAGAGATAGGTGTTGATGTCATCTTTTGTAATGATGCTTTTAGAGAGGAACCAACATGTCAATATCTAAACATCTGATTTTAGAGAGGACCCAACATGTCATTATCTTAAAATCTGATTTTAGAGAGGAACCAACATGTCAATATCTTAACATCTGATTTTTCGTACAATTTCAATGAGAATATTGTTGACAAATCGGGGGAGTTTATCATCATCTTGAATAGAAAAAAATGAAATACAGAAAATAAAAATAACAAGGCTAGTTGTTCTATTGACTATGTTTTAGTCTTGTACACTTTAAAAGTTATTCATTCATTCATTAGCTGACAAACAATTTTTATTATTGACAATGAGAGCTTTCTGTGATCAGTTTGACAACTGGCAATGATACTAACTAGTAACACAATTTCTACTTGTTTGCAAATTTTTAATTTCTCTAACAATTATCCTTTTCTTATCAATTATCTTTGAATGTTTTTTTTTTTCTTATTTTTCGTTACACGTCATGTTAAGTGATGTTTCCTCTATTTTGTTTTGTTGTTGTTGTATATGCTTAGTGATGAGGGGAGCACGTTGGACAAAATTGTTGGTTGTGTTTTGAAAGTAATGAAAAATATGTCGTTTATGGTTGCCAACCATCTAGTTGGTCTAGATAAAAGTCTAATTGAATTTTAAAGGACAACACTTCAATTTGCAAAGAGGCATGACAATGTACAAATCATAGGAATATGGGGAATAGGTGGTTTCAACCAGACCACTCTTGTCAAATAGTTATATAATAATAAATATAAAATTATGGACATGTCTAATTTTTTATTAGACATTTGAAATGTTGCTTCTAAAAGTAAATTGCATAAGAAACAAAAAATGTTTCTAGAGTCCTTGGTCTCAAGGAGTATCAATTGACAAAATAGAAAAGGGGAAGGGGATTCTTGCAAGTTGGTTGAATCTACTTGGCTGATTATCATTTTGGATAATATGGATAATGTAGACCAATTGAATGCTCTAGTGCCCAAGAAGACCAATCTTGGATGGGGTAGTTCGATTGTAGTCACTTCAAGAGAATTTGAAGTCCTTCGAAATTTGGGGGATCTTGTCCATTTATAAAATGAAAGTGTTGGATCCACTTCATGGCATGCAAACTCTTTTGTTGGCATGCTCTTTTGCAACCTTCTCCACACCAAGCATTTGAACATTTGGTTGTAAACTCCCTAAATGTTTGTCATGGATTACCTTTGTCTCTAAAATTTTTTGGAGCACAACTATATGGTTCATTTCAACACATTCTTCATATTTATTTTAGTTTTAAATATCAAGTAACTATATTTATCTAATATTATTAATAATTATTATGTTTAAGATTATGTTTATGTTTATTTTGTACTTTTACAATTTTAGAAAAAATTATGATAGTGATTGTCTTATAGGTTTATTAAACATGTTGGTAGTCTTTTTATTATAATAATTCTTTTTTTAAGACAGTTGATTTACTCATAATCAAATTCTTAATTAAATAAAAGATATTACAAAAAATATGAAATTTAAAAATCAATTACTCATAGGATAGAAAACATAATAATAATTCTATATGTTTTAGAATAAAACTAGAAAAAAATTATTTGTAATCTATGTATACACTAAAGTAATCAATTTTTTGTCGAACCTATAAATTTATACAATTCAAACCCATCATTTCCTAATTTTGAAACACCAAATGAATGGTACATAAGATTGACTTGGCTAAGAATCGAATGGGATCCATAAAAATAGCGGTCGCTCTTATTTTATTTTATAATTTGATTTATTATATTTTTATATTTTAAATTATCAATTATTTAATAAAAGTTATTATAAATTAATATTATATAATATTTTAATTTATAAGATATAATATATGTCATTGATATAGTATTTTAATTTATAAAACATAATATATATCATTATTTAGTATTCTAATTTATAATATATATTAACTAAAAATATTAAAAGAATATATAAATGAATTCTTTATAGAATGTTTTTAATTCTTAAAGATAATATTATATTTAATATTTTTTAATATTAGTTAGTAATTTACTTTTAATTTAATATTAATAGTAAATTAAAAAAAATTGTTTTGTGTGTGAATTTTAAAAATAATGGATGTTATTAAATGTTTAATAGTTTTATTTTAATCATATATATAGAGAGAGAGAGAGATGCGCTATATAGAGAGATGCTAAATTATAGAAAGATCAAGAAGAGTTGCTAAACTATAAAGAGACCAAGAAGAGTTGCTAATAGACTATGCTTTGTAAGTAAGAAAATCATATTTTAATTTATTTTTTAACATTTTTTTTAATTAAAAATAAATAAAATCACAAATATATCAATAAAAATGTTGAAATATAAAGAGAAAAAAAAGTTTTTGCTATACTATAACATGCAAGTAATGCAATCATATTTTCATTTTTTTTTAATGTTTTGATTTAGTTATTTTATTTTAAAAAATAATAAAATATAATCTAATAGGAAGGAGAATAGTTGTGCTAATGAATCATCTATTTATATCTCGATTTCTCACATTACTAGGCCATGCTCTTAATTTTATCCAATTTTAAAACAATAATCTTTAAATACAAAGTTTTTGTGTAGATTTAATTTGAATTTGAATTAAATTTTTGTTTTATTTTAAATTCAATATGATTTATTGTAGCTTAAATGAAGTGTTTTAATATAAATAAAATTGTTCATGTATTCTTAGAATCTCACCTAAGTAACACAATCCCCACCCAACCCAAAAAAAAACTTAATTTACATCCAAATGGATCACTTGAATGTTTTTGGGTCAAATTCATTTGCTTTCCATTCCCAACATTCACAATCCTATAGCTTTTGAGGTCAAATCAATTGATTATAACAAGGATGTCATTATATGCCTATATAAATAAAACTTGATAGAAACATCAATTCTAGATGAGTCAACAACTAATTAAAATCTAGCAATCGATCAATATATTAGTTTGGTTGATTTTATTGGTAGGTAGAAATTCATACCAGCTAACTCAAACAAAAAGTAAATAATTGACAATGAGTAGAAACAAGTTTGATTTTAAATTTTTAACTTCAAATGATGTAGATAAAATTAATGTGTCACTAAAAAAGATGATATAAGAGGGGTGTTGTAGCTACACATAATTATTGAAAATAGAAATTAGCATGTAGAAATTGATTAGGGATAGTTAGTTTAGGAAGCATTTATATTGATTATGATAAATTAAATATTTTTTGATAATCTATTTTTTAAATGTCAATTGAAAGGTAGTTAAGTGACCAAATTGTAGTCAAATTTCAAACCTACTAATAGTAGTTATAACAAAGTTTTACCATTTGAATCCACTAAATGTGTGTGATAAAATAGTTAAATTTTATTGACACGTTGAGTGGAAAAGAATAAATGAAATTGATGAGGATATAGGGGAGAGGGGACCATAGTGGAGCACCCTACCTTTGGAGGTCTACACGGTGTGCCAAGTGGACCAAAAAATAATAAAAATAGCCCATCACATCACCAAATTAGTTGTGGACCCACCAATTTTATTTTCCAAATTGGCTAATGTGTCATGTGTCATGCTCCAATTGGTCCAATCTATTCATGACAGGCCCATTTTGGCGTCTAATCAATCATCGATTGAGTCCACCTCTATAGGTTGCATGAAGGGGACTTGGTGGTGGGTTAGACAGATGTGTGGCAACCAAATGCCTCACCGCCCCAACATCTAGTTTAGAGAATTAATTGTGTGTCACCCCCTTTGTTAGCTTTGTACACCAACATACCTTGCATGCCCCTTCCCATTTAATTTTCTTGACTGATGTGTTATTCAAAGAAAAAATTTCATTCAATGCTCTAAATTCTCACATATCCTGCTCAATGTCTTTCATTTTGTTTGTGTTTGTTCTGAAGTCTTCATTTGGTTAGACACCAATGCATGTTTGACTTTGCACTCTACAAATCCTTATTGGCACCAATTCTTGTTCGACTTTGCTTATGGTTTTGAGAGCCACTAAACTTAGGTGATTTTTTTTACCTCACTAATCCTATACCATTTTCTTTGCTTCTTCGACTAGATTTTCATGTTCTTGCATGTCTTTAGTGAGTTAAAGGGTTTTAAAAAATTACAATGAGTTTTTACTTTGACATGGGTTTTCATTCTACACTTTTGTTTATTATTTGTTTTTTATTATGAAATATGAAAATGGTTTTATTGGTTTTCATTTCATTGATATTCTACCATGCACTTATATTATTCTATTCTTACATGCACAAACTTTCACTCTGTAAGTTGCTTTTTATATTTGTTTTCTATTACGAAATATCAAAAGGGTTTCACTAGTTTTCATTTCGATGATATTCTACCATGCACTTCTATTATTCTATTATTCATTGCACAAACATTCACTCTACAAATTTATTTTTATATTTGTTTGTTACTATAAAATATGAAAAGGGTTTGACTAGTTTTCATTTCAATGATATTCCGTTGTGTACTTCTATTATTCAATTCTTCATTGCACACACATTGAATCTACAATTTTCCTTTTATATTTGTTTGTTATTACGAAATGTGGGTAAGTGCAAAAAGATGGGGGGACAAAAAGGGGTCTTAAGTGGCTACTTTTTTTTTTTTGAAATTAGGAAATACTAGCCTTAATGGATGTGAAATTGAGGATAGTTACACTCAAAAATTTTAGATGCAACAGAAACAAGGATCGTAGTGCTCTAAGCCTACTTTCTAAATGACTATTTTTTTTTTTAAATGGTAGAGATTAAGGTGTTCAAAAGAGGGAGCCACATTAATTGGTGTTGTTTTTGTCCAAAATATACAACATAGCGACTTTTCTATCTCCCTCAAAAGGTTAACCTTTTTGGTATTTCTAAAATTGCTTCAATGAGAAATTAGCTAATAACATGTAGTTTATGCTTGATTTTTTTGATAATTTTTTAATGAATATTTGATTTTTTTACTAATTTTCAAAGTGGACACATCTTAAAAATAGAATTCTAGTCATGCTACCCCTATAAATTTTGAAAACTAATTTGAAATCATTTTTTTTAATGTGTAGAATGGAGTCTAATTTCTAAAAATGTAATTGATTTGAAATTTTAATGAATGGTTAAATTTATAATAAAAAAATACCAAACAATGGTTTTTGTAAAAAAATAGACACACAAACAAAAGAAATTAAAGATGAAAGACATAACATTGTCAAAATGTGAAACAAATTACATTGTTAAATAGCTAAGAGAGAGCCTACCAATACCCAAGTGTTCAATTTGTTTTACGTTGAAACACATGCAAACGTGATAGTTAGCACAGACACAATTATGTGAAATCCTATAAAATATGCAAAAAAATGTCTTTTGACATTTGGATGACACTCCAAGCCTTTGGGTTGGTAATCCAAAGCAAATATCAAGCCTAAGGCTTGGGGATTCCCAAAGCAAGAAATAACGTGAGCATTTTATAATGCGCTTTCGTTATTTCATAGATTTCACATAATTTTTTGTGTTTGTGCTCAAGAGTTGCCAAAGCAAGACATAACACGAACACGTTATAACATGCAAACATTATCTCTTACTTTGTGTTAAATGCTAGTCTATTAAATGTATGTATGCTCGTATGACATGTATGTATGCACACCTATATGTATGTATGCCTATATGTATGTATGTATATATGTATCTGTAGTGTAGAAAAAAATATCTCTTTTTCACACTTAATTTGGGGATGAATAATTAATAATAAAATGGACTTAATGATGCCTTATTTAGGGTTTTGTAAAGTTTTTCTTTATAATTTCACACTAATCTAGGGATTTATTAATTAATTGAGGTTAATTGGCTCCTTTAATTCAAATCCAAGCCTAATTAATTGCATTGTTCAAGGGATAAACCTGACACTCTTAAATAACATTACACAAAACTTAATTTTGCAAGGAATGTCTCCTAGGAGCTAGTGACCTAGGACCCATTTTCCACATGGAGAATGGATCCTCACTAGGTCTTAGGACCCCCTTTTCACATATCATTCCACATCCCTTGAAGTGTGTCCTAGTTAAGTATGTTAGGACCCATTCGCCCTATGTCTCGAACGGGTCCTCACTTAACTTAGTACCCCCCTTGGAATATGTTTTTGGTGATATTTTAATGATTTCAAATCCTAGATCTGATGTTGGCTTGTGTTATTTGAATTTTGGGAATTAATCTTAAGTTATCTATAAATACAAGGTTATTTCACATAGTTTCATCTAAGAATCTAGATTAAGAGAGAGAATTTCCAAGTGATCAAGAATTCATCTTCAAGAAGTAAGCAAGAGTGAATACTTCGAGTAGCATTATAGTGTTTTTGTAGGTCTTCATGCTCATTTTTTTTTTCATAAGATCAAGCATTATTGAAGAAGTGATGATATATTCCTATAAAGAATCATGATGGATTCTAGGTTTTGGAAGAAGCACCATGATAGTCAACCAAGCCTAATGAATTTTTTCTTAGTTATTTCATCTTCTATGATCATTCTATTTTCAGCCTAAAGCAAGGTATAATCAGTTTTGTGACTTATTAAGGGGATTTGGGATATCCTAAAGTAGGCCCTTTACATTGTTCATGTTTCATTCTAGGATCCTATTCTAACACAATTGAGTAGGGTTTCCTTGCATTGTTAGGGATTTTAATCTTAAAAACACTTAAGGTTAGGATTGCACATGCATTTCATGCTTCATATTTTCATTTATCATCAAGGTTTAATTGCCAAACTTGGGGTTTGATTGAGGAAAACCCCCATCCACAAAGAAGCATTAATTTTTTTTTTAGTAGATTATTAGCAAATCTAGATTTGAAACCAAGAATTTCAAGCTACAGGAAGAAATTGCAGGTTTGGAACTTCAAGATCAGGTTCAAAGTTTTTCAGAAGAGCCTACCAGGACCCATTCAACACCTGGCAAATGAGTCCTTGTTAGGGTTTTAGGGGTAGAAAATTTTCATAATTTGCAAGCTTCATTTCCAGATTCAGAGCCTCCAGGACAAGCATACTAGGACCCATTCACCACCTGGAGAATGAGTCCCTAATAGAGTTACAAAAACATCAAGCTTTGACTAGGTGCACATCATTCCTTATTTTTTATTTTTTTAGAAAATTCCTTGTTTTCCTTCTATTTTGTGATTGATTTCTTCATTGCATCTTGTAGACTTAGGTTTAGAGGGTTTTTTTTTCTAGTTTAAACTTTTCTCCCCAAAGTGTGATTTGATTCACCACCCTGCCCTTGCATAAGGAGAAATTGCAAGATCCCAAACCTTGATTTGACTAACCTTTTGGGTTGATAGTTACTTCATCATTTGGATCTCCTTTCTTGAATGAAATAGTGGGAAAGAGGGTCATATAATAGTCTCCCTTTTCTTATGTTTCATTTTGGTGAACCAAACCTTTTCAACATCTTAATTTCTAATTTAGATTGCATTAAAACCCTAGATCTTTGTTTGCAATAGTTTGCATTATATTTGTATTACTTACAAATGTTGCATTTAGGGTTCTTTCATTTTTTATTAGTGAAAATTGCATTTAGGGTAAATTTGCATGTTTGCATTGCTTATATTCACTAAAAATAAAAAAAAGTGCATTAGATATGACTTTGTTTTGCATTTTTTTAACATTGAAATCATCATTCAACCATTTAGATTCATATTGCACATTATATTTAGTCACTTTAGTCATCATTGAACCTTAGTCAACATTGCTCTCAATTGAAATATGGAAAATTTGTTACAAAATTGACTGTTATAGAACTGAAACAACAAACACATAGGATCAACTTAGAAAAAACAAAAGTCAAATTCAGAAAACCCTAGCCTAGGACCCATTTTCCATAGGGTGAATGAGTCCCTGTACACACTTATTTAACCAAAATTTTAAGTGATTTCTGGTGTTTGAATTGCATTTCTATTCTTTTTATCAACCCTAATTTGGGACCCATTCACCATAGGGTGAATGAACCCCTGCACAAATTTAGCAACAAAAATTTTGAGCAATTTTTTAGTTTCTGGTTGGCATTTTTATTTCTATTGATTAGATCTGAGAAGTAGTTTCCTGAAACAATTTGCTTTTGCATTAAATTTACTATTCATTTAGTTAGATTTTGTAACATGTGGAAAATAATTTCTTGCATATTTCAATTAAAAGTAGCATTACATTTATGCATTTCCAACATTATTTCATTAGTAAATAAATTAGTTTATATTTTGCAATGATTAGAAAACAAAAAAAAGAGATAAAAACATAAAAAACATCAAACAACACCCTTGGCGAGAGCATAGTTATTTGATTATGCCAAATCTCTTCTTCAATGTTAACCTATACCTCAAGCTCTTTAGTAGTGATGAATTTGACATGTTAGATGAAGCCCTTGAGGACTTCCTCTCGCAAGGTCCATCCACTAAGGCTTGTCATGAAAAATAGAAACACAAACATATTAGGACAATCACACCACAACTTATCATTTACCCTCCTTCACAAAAACCTCAAGTTCAAAACAAACCTGTGCTTATCATAGAACCACCTAAAAAAAATCCTTCACTTGATGATAACAATGCTTCAAAACAAATGGGTTACAACACTATTGTGCACACATATAATAGAGGGAACAATAGGCAACAAAAAATAGATCCTCTTTCATTACCTTTTCCTCAATCTATCTTTCCTAGTGATCCTAATTTACCCTCAAATAGTGGAAAGGAATATAATATTGTTGAAAAGCTTAAGACTACTCTTGCTAAGATATCCTTATGGGATCTTATTCAAGCTTCACCAAATTACCATAGTATGCTTCAAACAGGCTTGCAACAAGTTATAATTCCTCCTAACACTAGTTCAAATGATGTGGTAGCGCTAGTTCAAGGGATGAATGGGATAAATTTAGATATTTTTTTCACCAACAAGAGTTACCCTACTTGGGAGCTCAAAAATGACATGATGTATTCATGATAATAGCCTATGTTAATCAAATTGGGATAAAGAGAACCCTTGTTGACAATGGTTTGACCATTAATGTGTGTAGTGTGAGCCTTTTGGAAATGATTCATATGGATAGGAGTGAAATTTCCCCTGATTCTTTGTCTATCCATGGATTTGATAATATAGGAAAAGAAACTGCTTGGAGTCATTATTACCTATTAGAATTGGAAAAGTAACATTACAAAATCCAATCCATGTTATGCTTCACGATCTATCTTATAATATCCTCTTGGGGAGACCTTGAATTCATGAGATGAATGGAGTTCCCTCTACCCTTCATCATGTAATTGAATACATTTATGACAACAAGGTTTACATGCTAAAAGCTGATCCTAAACTTGAAAGTTGTTTAATTGTTGAGAAAGAAGGAAAAGATCCTTTGAAAGCATGGAAATAAAATATAAAAGTGGAAGTCACAAAGGAATAACATGAGGAAAATAATGATGAAGTCACTAAGTTGTTAGAAGATGATCAAGGTTCCTTAGATTTCCCACCAAAATTTATGGGAGAATACAAAACTACAACAAAAGAAACTTAAAAAAAAAAAAAACCAATGGTAATGTCAAAGTATAATTCAGAAGAAAATTCACAAGCATCTACTTCATCTACTCTAGAAGAATACACAAGCTATACAAAAAACTTTGATGAGATAGACTACCAACAACCACCAAACCTAAAAGACATGGTGAGACTTTATGGAAGAGGTTATGATCTCGTAAAATAACTTGGTTATAATGGAAAAGGATGTGGAAGGAAAGAACAAGGTATCTATATTCCTATAGAGCCTAACACATAAGAAAAAAAAGGTGGTTTAGGGTATTTTCCTTCTAAGATAACGCAAGCAACGAAAATACCTTTGCTCAACATCAACACTATCATATGTAACTCCACTAAGACAACTCTCACTTTAAAGCATCTTGAGTTGATTGATACAACTTGTGCAGAATCATTGGAATACTTTTAAGATGATGGAGCATTGAAAGAAATGTTAGGAGTGTATGATAAGTCATTTACTCCTAAAAGAAAAGTGTTACATGTGTTATGGTTAGTACTAAACAAGAAAATGAAGAGAAGGAAAGTAATGAGAATCATAAGGAAAAAAATGAATACAATCCTAAAATTCTAAAATAAAATGCATTTCCTTTGGGAGATACAATGAACATACCAATGGATACAACTAACGAGGAAAGAGTGATTCAAATAGGAAAGTGCCTTGATGAATATGAACAAGAAGATCATGCAACTTTACTTCATGACTTTCACAAAAATTTTGTTTGGACTTATTCGGATATGCCAGGAATTGATGCTATGATAGTAATACATAACATAGTCCTTGAAGAAGATGCTAAACCGGTGAGACAAAAGATACAAAAGATGAATCCTAAGATAGCTTTATTGGTTAAGGCTAAGATTGAGAAAATCCTTGAAGCTAGTTTTATCCGACCTATTGAGTATTCTCCTTGGATCTTGAACATTGTTGTAGTTGCCAAACTTGATAATCATATTAGGATGTGTACGAATTTTCATGATTAGAATAAATCATCTTTAAAAGATGACTTTCCCCTTCCTAATATTGACATGATAGTAGATTCAACCATGGGACATGCTTTTTTGTCATTCATGTATGGATTTTTAGGATATAATCAAATATTTATCAACCCTCAAGATCAATACAAGACAAATTTTACTACAACTTGGGGAACATTTTATTGGGTAGTTATTCCTTTAGATTAAAGAATGCAAGCACAACATATCAAAGAGTTATTCATGACATTTATATTCTATGATAACATACACAAGATTCTGGAAGATTATGTTGATGATATTATAGCCAAGTCTTTAACTAAACAAGACACTATGAATATCCTTTGAAAAATATTTGAACAAATGCACAAATATAACATGAGATTGAACCCAAAAAAGTGTGTCTTTAGAGTAGATAGTGGAAATTTTTTAGGTTTTATAGTATCTCATAGAGGCATTGAGGTGGACACAAAGAAAATTGATGCTATCATTAACTTGCCAGGTCTCCTAAAAACATCTCTTAATTGAGAACTTTACAAAGAAGAATCCAAGCTATCTATTGTTTTGTAGCATTCTTAGTGGATTGAAAATTACCCTTTAAGAAAATCCTTAAGAAAGAGGTTCACTTTAATTTGAATGAGGATTGTAAACAAGCCTTTGAGATTTTGAAAGACTATCTCGCTACTCCACCTATTTTACAACTTGCTATGCAAGACAAATCATTTATCCTTTATATAGCAACATTAGCCCATGCTCTCGCAACATTGTTGTCTCAACAAGATGACAATGGTAAAGAAAATCCTATTTATTATATTAGTTGAACCTTGATTGATTAGGAGACATGATATGCAATTATAGAAAAAAAATGTTTGACTCTTGTATTCACTACTAGAAAATTGAGACATTACTTATTGAATGATGAAATCTATGTGATGACAAAATTTGATCCTTTAAATTAGGCCTCTTTGCTAAAACATATTTATTATGATGCTTAGCTAAGTGGATTATCTTGTTAACTGAATCTTAAATTTTTCTCTCAAAAGGAAATCAAAGGAAAAGACTTGACTGAGTCCAATTAGCTAATGCTCCCTCTCCCCTAGCGGTACCTAATATAGACTCATTCCTTGATGATAATGTGTTGACTATTCAAAAAGAAAAAGAAACATGGGAATTGTACTTTGATGATTCTAAGTGTTGAATTGGCTCTAGGGCATGGGTTATATTAATTCCTCCTTTAGGTAAGCCTATTCCCTTATCCTTCTATTTAAACTTCCTATGTACAAATAACACTACAGAGTATGAAGCTTTAATGAGTGGTATACATGAAACACTAGCATTAGATGTCAAACACATTCTTATATTTGGTGATTCCCTCTTAGTTATTAAACAAATAAATGGTTCATATCAAGAAAAGCATGATAAGATCATTTGATAGAAGGACCTCATGATGACATTAATAGATAAATTTGAATAATATATGATTGACAACATACCACAAAAGGATAATCAGCATGCATATGCAATGGCAAGTGTCACTTCCCTTGTATCTCTTGAAGATCCTTTTGCTAATTTCACATTTACATTTCAAATGATCCGTAAACCATTGATAGATGATAAAATAAAAGAAGTGTTATTAACTGATATAGGAAATTCTAGCAAATGGTACGTAACAATATTCAACTATTTAAAAGATGGTACCTTTCCTAAGCCTACAAATAAGAACACTCGAGCTTATCTTCAAAAATTTGCATCTAAGTATATAATACTTGTAGAAATTTTATATAGAAGATCATTTAATGGTCTTTTACTTAGATGTCTTAAATAGTATGAAATCCCTATAGCGTTTGAAGAAACTCATGCATGTGCTTATGGGGGCATTTTGGAGGAAGATCATTAGTTCAAAAATTGTATAGGATATTATTGGAGACACATGGAACAAGATTGTTTTGCATACATAAAAAATGTCATAAGTGTGAAGAACACAACAATTTGATTCATGCTCCTACTTTTGAGGTTCATGCCCAAGTTCCTATTTGGCCATTCTCAGTTTGGGGTTTGGATCTTAATGGAAAGATATCACTTCCTTCTTCCATTGGACACACGTTTATCATTCTTGCAACTAGGGTAAACCCACAAAAGTGGTTTACAATTTGAGTGAGGAAGAAAAAGTTGCAAAAAATGACCCCATGCAAAAAAAATGGTTTTTTGGGTTTGTTCGAATGAACTAAAAAAGGGTTTGAATGAACCCTAGTTTGAGTGAACCAATTTAATTCTAGGTCCCACCATTCCCATCAAAAACACAAAGAAAACAATTTTTGAAAGGGGGTTCGAATGAACCTTGGTTCAAGCAAACCCTTGGGGGTTCGCTCGAACCCCCCTAGTTTGCCCAAACCCCCCTTTTCCCACCTTCTCACCCTTTGGCACCAAAAAAGTCCAGAATTTTGCACTTCGAAGCTTGGGTTGAGGATGAAAATGGAGGAGACTTCACAGACCAAATTGGATGATGGTAGTCCTCAGAACGAGCTATCCAACGAATATAATTTTAATATATTTTGGTTTTATTATGTATTTGTTTTTTTAGTTTTATTAAACATAGGTTTTCCACCAAAAATCAAGCTCTCTATTCTGCACGTGTTGAAAAATAGCAGATTATAATTTTTTTTTTGAAAAATATGAGTGCACCAGATATTGAAGTCCTTGATGCAACAAAAAAAATTGAATTTCAATATGTACAAAAAAAGTTATGCATTATATGGTTTTCCTACATCTGAATTGTAATTGGTTTGACTTCAACACTTGATTAAGGAAAAAATATTTAATAAAACACTATGTAACCAATTGGAAGCACTAGATATCATAGTTACAAATCTAAATTTGAAAGAATTAGAATTTTATCTTTCATGGAAAAATGTTATACGTTATAGGGTGAGTGTCACTCCTTAAAAGTGTTGTTTATTGAAAAAAAATAGTTTTCAAAGGAGATGGAAAAAGAAGTGAAATCTAATTCCAAAAATTTTGAAAAAAATATATTTAGAATCCACAAAAAAAATGTGACAAATCACTAGTTTGCATCATCTTCAAATTGTTCACATTTTAGCCGCTATAGGTTCCCAAAAGTGAAGATTTAGTTAGAAAAACTTATTTTAGTGTCCAGTTTGGCCAAACATTGTAAACCAGTATTGTGGGATCACCCACCGACTATTTTACAAAATGGGTAGAATCTATCCCTCTTCATTCAATGACAACTGATGCAATATGTCGTTTTGTATTGGAACACATTCTTTCCTACTTTTGGTCTCCATTTGGAATTGATTTCAGATAATGGAACTACAATTAAGAAAAATGATGTGAAGAAATTCTTGGAAATAATTAATATTCAACATCACTTTTCAACGCTGTATTACCCACAATCAAATGGACAAGCATAATCAACTAACAAGACTATTGAAAAAATTCTATGAAAAACAATAATTAAACATAACAAAGATTGACATACTCAACTAACTTATTCGTTGTGGGCTTATCGTACAAGTGTTAGAAAATCTACTAGAAACACTCTCTATAACCTTTTTTATGGTGTTGAAGCAATAATACTCATAATGTTAGATATTCCTTCATTACGAATTGCTCTTAAAGGGCTTATTGATGATACTTCTTATAAAGAGTAGCAGTTGCATTAGCTTGAAAGGCTTGATGAATAGCATATCAACGCTCTCAAGTATCTTCAAACTTATTCTAAAACAATGCAATGTGGTTATAATGATAATGTCATCCCTCATGCATTTAGTAAAGGTGACTTGGTGTTATACAAAAATCGGCGTAATGTCAATGTTCTTCTGAATGAAAAAGGTAAATTCAGCCCTAATTGGTTACGAACTTATGTCATCAAAGAAAACTATGGGTCTAGAGCCTACACATTAACATAAATGGATAGTACACCTCTAAAAGAACCTATCAATGCCATGCATTTACATCGGCATTACACATAACATCCCATCTTTTGAATAGTGTGTTAGAGAAGTTTTGTTAGATTAGGTAGATGGTTCTATTTTATCTCGCATTACTTCATTCATTGAAAAACAATAATAGTGTGTCTTAGAGTATAAAGTTATTATTCAGTTGGTTTGAATTTTTACTTTAGTTGCCATACTATTCAAAAGAAAGACTTGTGTGTTATGTTAATTTAGATCCTTATATGCATTTAATGTTATTAGATATTAGTTGCATTTAAGTTAACATAGCATACTTAATCACAATGAAGTATCTAAGGTAAACTTAAAATGTTTTAATTAGACCACATAAACATTAAATCATGGAGATATTTATTAGACATTCTTGCAAAATATATTTAATAAATTACATTGACATTTAATTCAACATAGGATCATAAAAACATAAACATCAATGCTCATATATATCATCAAAAGTTTAAGTACATATACATCACTGAATACAATGCTAGTAAGGTCTATGGATGCTAGAGCCCTCTGGGGTTGGTGGTCCTTATGGCCATCATGATACATTAGAATGCAATTGCGACCTGCCCGAAGATTCCCATAGGTACTCTTCTAGTCCATCTATTCTCACCTCCCATATGAGTGCCTTGATGTGCTCTCGATCTATTCACTCTCTATTTTCCTGTACCCTTGTAAGCTCCTCTCATAGCCTCAAGATCTCTACTCATAGGTTATCCTCCATCTTGCTATCAGTAGGACCTCTAGATGCTTAGACTACTGCAAGCTCTGCTAGAAGTTGGTCAACATGATTGGTGGCTCTCTTGTATATTGTGCCTAATCTCACTATTGAATTGAAGAGGTTTTCATGTTTCCCTGCAGAAGGTGAAGGTATGTACTTTGGGAGTGTATCATCCTCTACACGTAGTGGAAGTACTATCTCAATGGTCACTCATTAGTAGAGCTCACACCACTCTCGTGTGGGCCCTACAAGATATTAATAATAATAGGTATTAGTACACATCATCATTGTATATAAATCATATACATAAAGATAAAAGCATAATGAAATAAGATAAATATCAAATCATCACCTAGATCTCGAGTCTACTAGTCAAGGTATAATTGTACAACAGTGGTCCCCCTCTATGTTGGAGGTGTGGATGGCCTATTACTACTAGCCTCTCCATGCTCATCATTTGTATCCATGTCTACCTGCTCATCATCCCTACCATCTCTATGACCTAGAAGAGGTCTGACATAACCTACAAGGTAGTGTATAGGAAAGATAGGAGCTAGTTGTGCTGCAACCCACCACTCGTCATAGCCTTGAGTAGTTCCTATGTCATTAGCCTCAAATATTGGGGGCATGTCGTGGTTCTCATCCTTTAAACCACTAATGTATACATCTTCATTGGTAAGTTGATGACTATCTCCATGTTTAGAAGCACTCTTGCTGATCATCGATACATCGGTTTGTCCCATGGTTGTACTTGAAAGTGTCCAAACTGATACATGACATGATCTTAGTAGAATGGTCTCACTATGTAATCATGTATTCCTAATAGAAACCAATCCTGGTATAGCTTTCATAGCTCATGTTTATCATCTAGCCATTGAGGAATCCTGAGATATGGTCTCCAATTGATATCATCCTCATCTTGTCAATCAAACCTAATACGCCAATGCAACAAATCCCCATCCTACCATGATCATCTCAGTTGATAACTCAAGACCCATGGATAGCCCATGGCTACTATGGTAGGAAACCCGGTCGGCCTAGTACATGTGATTTGGTCGAAACACCATACCTAAAAGATTATACAATGTACAATGTTGTCAAGCTCTTGGTATACAAATCATCCTAAATCATATTATAGATGGGTGAGCATACTATGACCCCATGCATAAATGATCCTATGCTCCTCCTTGTCCCTAATAATATGTACAATTCCACCATCTAAATGTTCTCCTCGACCGTTTGGTACCAATGTGAGTGCTCTGAGTGTGATCAAAATCCATTGCAAAAGTGGTGTTTGCACATGTAGAAGCCATCTAAGCTCAATGCATGGACCAATGCTCAACTAATGGAAAGGCCACTATAGACAATATACAATATCATCACACATTTGTTTGAAATATCGATCGTCTACTAGGTGTACAGTCTTTCCTTGGATACAAATTCATAGGATGTGATGTGCATCCTCTATAGTAACAATCATCTCCCCAGTATGAAGATGGAAGGTAATGTGTTTGCATCCCATCTCTCTACTAGGGATAGCAATGTGGCATCATGATACCTATAGGTGGCATGAGGTATACTCGAAACAATTGTACATCATGTAAAAGGTTAATCACCTCTTGTGATAGTCAAGTGATAGATTCTCGAAGGAAACAAAATTGTCTCCCTTCAAGGTGTTGCCAAGCTCGAGGAGCAATCTAAAATAGAAATTTAATACACAAAATAAATTCTAAATTCATCAATTAAATAACATTAGAGTTTCTCTAAGACACTTTACCACCAATTTGGACACTTATGTCATTTTTGGATGGGGGGTCTTGGACACTTTAGAAAATTTAGGACACTTTGCGCTAACAATGGATGGTTTCCAAAAAAGATGGATGCTTTGCACCAATATTTTTGAGGGTCCTAAAATTACTCTAAATAAATGATAAAGTATATTAAATGCATGAAAACAATGAAAAACTAGAGTAGAATCCACTCACCATCTATCAAAGTGCACCTCGTGTCACCTCAATGTGAACTATGTCTAGTCTATGAGGTTTTTAGGTCCTTCGGCTTGACATCCTAGATCATTCTACACCAAGGTAATTTGAAAAAAGGTGAATATCAAATGAATAGTAAAAAGTTTCATTTTCATTACTATATAGTAGAAACCTAGTAAATAAAGCTTATCTCATTTAAAGGGCATTTTATTCAAATTAGCATATTGGGGGCTAGAGGACTCTATTTTCGATGTCTTTTGTTACATTGAATTCATAATTCCACTACTGGTCTCATTAAATGTATATCACTATGTGGTATTGTAATTGGGAATAGCCTATGATATGACCTAAGTAATTCTATGTGGTTTCATATTCACCCTAATTCTAACTCCATAAAGAAAGTGGAATAAGGGAGCATACATATACCCTTGAATTCAATTCTCCATAGAAGTTTGATAAGAGGATTTTTGAGTGACTAACGAACCTATGTTGTAGGATGTAGTCCTTAAAATTGTGGTTTTTCAGGTAACTACAATGGTGGATTCATTCTCCTTAATGAATCCATATAAGTATACGTAAGAGAGGGGGACCAACCATGTTCAAGGCCCTAGGTCATAGAGAGCCAAGAGCAAAAGGATTCCCTAACTTACCTCACTCTAAAGGGGTGTCTTGAAATGAGGGATAAGAATGATGAGGAGTATAAGGTCCTCCAATCACTTTGTAGACCCAAAATCTAGAATGGGGCCAGGCAAGACAATTTTTGGGTTTAACACTACACCTCATGTAGATCTCTGCCTAAGGATGGAAGCGCTGTTTCAAGACAACAATGTGACATGCTGGCATCTCTCAGGTGTGCTGGTGGTTGTATGAAAAAAGGACCAAAAATAGAGTAAGAACCATTAGAAAATGAGTTGATGGCCTAGCTAGTGATTTTTAAGAGGAAAAAATAGAACTATGAAATAAGAGAAATACAAACGAATGTGATAAAGTAGATATATTAAAGCTAAGGTGACAAAGATGATCTCACAAAAGAGCTTGTTCGTTAGCTAGCTCCAAATGCATGTCCACCAACAATAAGAAAGAGGGGAAATTTTTTGGGGTTATACAAGGGTCTACCTTAGTCAGACCCCCATTTTGGTGTTTCCACCTCCACAGATAGCCAAGATAGCAATGATAGAGAAAAGTTATGATAAAGGAGAACAGAAAGTGGAGAACACAATAAACACTACAAAACAATAAAGTTCTACTCAACCAAATCATAAAGGACAGAAATGAAAATGCTTACCACCTCCACCAAGAGCTCACTAGCTAATGGAGGAGAAAAGAGGACTCAAGCCCCTACTACAATGGTTTGTTCCAAATTTTCTCTACAAAGTTGTTGGAGTGTTGTTGTTGCTGCTATAGAGTGCCAAAGTGCTGCTTGAGAGTGAAAATGAAGGTTGAGAATGCTTGAGAATTCTTAGATATTACAAGAGGATTGTGAAGGAGATTGTGAAGAAGATGAAATGAATGAATAATGAATCAATTTGAAGGAAGAATGAGCCAAAATAAGGAATTTTTAGATTGGTTGGTCAAAGAGGGACTTTACAAACCATTCCCAATAGGAAGTGTAATGCCTCTATGAACTTTAGATATAGGAATCCATTAGGGACATAAGCGTGTTGGAACAAAGGCAATGAGTTGATGTGAAATATTTCCTTTGGATTTGGTTCTCTAAGGTGAGGAAGTGTAAAAGGGGAATTTTTGTGAGGGGTGAAAATTCATGCCTACACATTTCTCCCCCACTTTAGTGAGCACAAATATTGATGAGTTCTTCAGTAAAGTAGATCAAAAAAGTAGTAGGGTTAGAAATGTATAACTAGACCATTGAGGATGCATACCACGATTTGGCGAACTCGAGAGTGCAAGAAAAGTAAAGGACTTCATAGCCCCACAGAACTATGAAGTTGTAGAATGAAAGCATCTTACAATCCCGCAAACCTACAAGGAGGCAATCCCCAAGATCTCTCGCATGAAGGAAGCCCCATGAAGTAAGCGCCTCACAGGCCCGTAGACCTACAAGGAAGGTGTCCTTCAAAATCTCTCACATGAAGGAAACCCAAAGAAAAGTGTCTTATAGAACTATAGATCTACAAGGAGGCATCCCCCAAGATCTCTCACATGAAGGAAACCTAGAGAAGCATCCTACAGGCCCGCAATATTGCAGGGAAGGTGTCTTTCAAGATCTCTCACATGAAGGAAACTAAGAAAGTTCCCTATAGACCCACATACCTATAGGGGAGTGACCCCTAAGATCTCTCGCATGGAGGAAGCTCAAAGGAAAATTCCCTACAAACCTACAAACCTATAGGGAGGTATCCCCCAAGATCTCTCACATGGAGGAAACCCAAGGAAGGGGACTCTGCAAACTCAAAAAGTGGCCTCATAGGCGCACCTATAAAGCGGCATGTTCACTTGTAGATAGAACATGTCAAAAAGTGGTCATGTAGGCAAGTAAGTGGATAGTCATGTAGACCATTGACAAGTTGGAAAACTTTCAAAGGGGTCCCTTGAGAACCTGACATAAAGAAGGGGTCCACTCAAGGGACACGTTGTTCAAAAGTATGAAAGGGATGTTTCTTTCTCGAATCGATTCTTAATCAAGGAATCCTTTTGAAAGATGTTCATTTCATTAAGGAATTTGAAAGGAATGAAATTACCCCATGTGAGGGGAAGGTTATTGCTGCTCCCACCTCAAAGGGAAGGTTTCCAAGCTCTTTCTTGGCAAACCCATGATGAAGGAAACATGTTCCAATAGGGTTTCAAGTAAAAAATGCAATTCTTTGAAAATAAGTTTTTAAAGATTATCAAGAAAAGATTTGTTGGCCACAAATACATTTTCTAAAAATAAAAATGTTATAGAAGTGGCATTATCACAAATGAAAGGTACAACTCAAGAAGAGAAGACAAAAAGATAGAAAAAGAGTAAAAGAGAAAAACATAAAGGGCATAGGGGTAGCCTAATATTTTAGGGTCAGAACTGCTCATAAATATATAAGTAAAATAATAGTATATAAAATGAACTGTCATCAACCCCCTACTATATTAGACCATGTGCACAATGTAGGAGGAGACAAAATAAAAATAAAAACTTGGGTCAACATGGAAGGGAAGCCTAAATGCCCCCAACGCTTTGCATTGTCCCCAATTTTCCAAAAATTAATCAAAAACATGGAAGAATGATGATACAAATAAAAGAAGGTTTACAACACAAAAATCACTCCTGTATCCAAGCACCAACAAGGGTGATAGGGATCACATAGCATGATCACGGGTGAACACATCACAACACACACACACTCATCTAACCTAAAGATAAAGAATGGGTCTCCCCCTAACAATGATCGACCAAGAGGTCGCATGCTTCCCACTCTAGATCATCATATGGGGAAGGAGGACGAACCTATAGTGATGGAATGTTAAGAGGAGGAGTGTCCAATCCTCCCGCAACAAGGGCTATGGAAGAAGGCCCCACAAGGTCCTCTCCACCAAGCTCTTGTGCAGGTAAGGTCAAGAATTTTGTGAAGATCACTGACAAGGCCAGAACTTCATCTAGAGAGTTAAACATGCACTTTACAAGAGTGAAATGTTTCACCTCAATAGATGGAGAACGCTACACTCAAGATTCACTGCTAGGCTCATTGAGTGATTTGGGGTGGTGACGAACTCAAGGGAAGTTGAGATTGGTTCCCTCACTAGGAAAAAACAAGTCATTGCATGACCACCTTTTGAAGAAGGTGGGCTCCTCTTATGTCCTTTGTTGCTGGAAGGACCAATCTCCACCTTCTGCTCCATTAGGGGATGTGAAATCCCCATAGACAAGGTGAGAGGTATGGAGAAAGAGGAGGAAGAGAAAATTGTAATAGATACCACCAAAGTGTTCGCCATATCTATAGGTTTTGAGAAAGGCAAGAAATCTAGAAGGGACATCAACAACCATCGAACGGGAAATGAATTCCTGCACCTTTTTAGGGTCAGTCGCATTCATACTCACAACGGAAGCTGGAAGTAATGCAAAGCTAGATTGAATGGAAGCAGAGGGGAGGAGAGAGGAGTATGTAGTAGGAGGCCTTGATACAAGGGTAGTTGTCTCCTCTTCCTACCTTTGTAAGGTGGCCTACTCAGCCATGAGAGCCTTTTGTTGGTGCTTACGCTTGCGCACAAGGTGGTTTCTCGACTCTTCTAACTAGAGGTTGGAGGCTATGAAGGAATAAAAGGCTCCTGCTCAGCCATGGGAGTGTTGACTACAACCATTTTCAATGGAGGAACAGATTCCTGAATGAGAATAGGAGGAGCAGGTTGGGAACAATGGGGGAGTTGGCTCAAGTTCCTTGGCAATAGGTCTCTTCCCATTTACTACTTTTGGAGCAGAAGTGGTAGGAGGCTGCAAAGGTTGAGACATAGAGGATTCCCCACGGGGACCTTTCTTCCTGCTATACCAATGAGCCTAGGCTCTGTGGGCATAATAGGAAGCTCAAACGTGAGACTCTTGGGCTTTTTCCAAGTGGGTACCATAGGATTCTCTCACAAATGTGGAAAAAAATCTGATGGTGCCACAACAGGCTAAGAGGAAGCATTAGGTTGAACGACGAAATAGAAGGGAGGATCTTGGGACCACTTCTCTTCTTCCCTTCAACATTCCTTGGCAACATCACTGTCATCTTTTAAGCAAGCCCTATGTGAAACAACATAAGGCGATGGAGGGTATCACACTCTTTGTTTCAAGCTCCCTCTATTGTAATTTTGATAAGTTTGGTACAAAAGGTCCTTCTTAGCTGGGAGAGGACCAATGAGCATAGGCCAAGAGTAATCCAAGGAGTAACTATCATGTGAAACCTGTAGTTTATAACCAGTGTCATGAATCACATGCACGGAACCCTCATGGATAAATTTTAGATATTTATTCACAACCGAGGGTATGACATTCATAGCTACTAACTAGGGGATACCCAACTTTACTCTGAAGAGTTCAGATCTAGGGATTATGTCGAACAAAAGCTTCAAGGATTTAGGTCCAACCAAAACTGACAAGACAATACTACCCAAAGGGGATACAAAAAGTCTGTCATGTGTGCAAATGGTGCTTACAGGTGCATCGTACCCATCTTTATGCAAAAAGTTGATTAGCATGATCTCCTTAGTTATAATGTTTACTTGAGATGTCATGTAACATAGCAACTATCTACAGTACAACTAACTTCTAGATTCATATGAAGAGTAACTTGTTGGATGTTGTGGTTGTGTTACTGATATGTGGTTGTCATTGATGTCAATACTATTAGCATCATTGTAGTGAAGGTTGTATATGTCGAGGATATTGAGAAAATTTTTAAAGGAAGATTTGCAGGTTGCCAGTGGAATATTCAAGTTCATGAAGGTGTTATGTTCTATACATTGAAGGTCAGTTGTTGGGGACTATAGGGTTTATTGCTGAGAGTATCTAGTTCATCTATCGAAAGTTTCAGAGGTTTGCATAAAGATTTGATTGTGCTATGAATAGTTGTGCTCTGACAATGTTTATGTGGTCTTTGTCAGTGTTCTTGATTGAAGATTATGTAATTCTAGTAATCTCAGTTGTTGTGGATGCTTCTCTATTAGTTTTTTTTTTTTGGAAGCTTCTAGATCATTCTCTATCTTTGTTGTACGTTCGCATTGATTGGTGTGCTCGTGGTTTAATATTTTTCTCGTGTATGTTTATTTTTTCATGTTCTTGGCCAACATAGTGGTTGTAACATGTTGTGGATCCTTGAAGATTAAAATTTTAATGTTTGGTGTGCTCAAGGATATATTGTTTTGGGTTGCATGATAATATTAGCCAATGGTGTTTGATTCAGATTAAAAATTTATTTGTAAATTTGGGCCGACATTGTAAACTTGTCTTATATTTTTGGTCGACGAAGTTGTTGATGTAATTTCATGTTGCGGATATATAGGAGTGTTTTTTGTACGAAGTTAGTGTGTGGGAGGTGAGGAAGAGCTAGATCAAGTGCAAGTGTGTGAATAGTGATCTATTCATTTGATTGCAGAGCAGAGTGTGAAGAATTTTGAGCAAAGTGTGAAGAAGGCTTTCTGTGCTTAACTGGAATTGTAATCAGGATTGTGTAGAAGCTATTTTCTTAGTTCATACCCTACGTATCTAATCTGAATTTATTTGTATTGTTGGGCAGTGAGCCCTTTTGTATTTGAGCAGTGAGCTCTAGGTAGTGTGCCTAAATGCATATCCATTCCCAATATTTTTCATTATACTTTTAACAGGGTATAATATTGTGGACTAACATCTACCATGGTTTTCCCCTAACAGGGTTTCCACGTTAAAAAATATTGGTGTTTTCTATGTTTCTAATGTGCGGATTGTTTATGGTTTATTATTATTCCATCAAATTTGAGATTAAGTTAAGTTTGAAAAATTTAAATATTTTGTGACAAATAATTCACCCCCCCTCTCAGTTTTATGTCCTTTTTTTTTCCAACAATTGGTATCAGAGCAGGTTCCTCTGAAGAAGTTTAAAAGCTTTAGGTGATCCGAGATGGCATCATACAAGGATAGTCCCAGATTCGATGGAACCAACTAATCACTATGGAAATCTAGGATGGAGTGTCATTTGAGGTGTATTGGTGAAACCTTCTAGAAGATTACAAATAATCCATATCTTATTCCTTAGAATGATCCTTCCATTGCTAATGAGATTAAAGAGGCTGAGAATAACTTTAGGGCTATTGAAGCTTTGTTGAGTGCACTGATAGATTCATAAATGACAAATGTGTTAGGTTGGAAGACAACTCATGAGATTCAGACAAAGCTAGAAAATTTGTATGAAGGAGATGTACATGTGAAGATGGCTAAGCTACAGAGTTTGAAAGGAAAGTATGAAAACTTGAAGATGGGTGAAGATGAAAATATTTCTTCTTTTATGTAGAGAGTAAATGAACTATTGATGGGTATTAGATGTGCCAGTGGTACCCTAGAAGAGGAAGAAATTGTGGTTAAAGTGCTCAGATCATTGCCTCCCTCTTACAAATCAAAGGCTCATGCTATTGAAGAATTTAGATCAGTGACAAATATGTCAAGAGATACACTGATTGGGAAACTTGCTTCTTTTGAGTTGAGTGAATTTGGTGAATCTGTTTCCAAGACTAAATATGCATTTAGGGCTTCTATATCTAGAAGAAACAAGAAAATATATGATCTAGGAGAGTGTTCCAAAAGTCATTCAAATATGAGGAAGAAATGAAACAACTTGAAGATGAAGAAAGAGAGGTGGAAGAGTTGGAAGCATTGATTGTCAAGAAAGAAGGCAGAGGACAAGGTAAGTATAAAGGAATGTTTCCTATTAAATGTTTCTCTTGTAATAAAATAGGTCATTTTGCATCAATATTTCCTGAAAGAGTTCCTAGGTCTAAGCCTAACAAATATAGATTTCAAAAGAAATGTTACTTTGATAAAGGAGGAGTGATTGATGAAGAGTCCGACAAAGAAAATGGAAATGAAGATGAATGGGTGTTCCTTGCTATCAAGGAAAATGGTTCATTGGCTACTGAATCTGCCAAAGTTGAGAAAGCTCTTGTAGCCTAAATTGAATAAAAGGATGAGTGGGTTATTGAAAATGGATGCTCACATCATATGATTGGTGACAAAATAAAATTTGTAAGTCTAGAGAAGTATGACGGTGGGGTTGTAAGATTTGGTGATAACAATGTTGTGATTTGTGGTAGAGGATCTATTTGTATTGGTGGTAAGCATAACACTAATGATGTCCTTTATGTTGAAGGCTTAAAGCACAACTTGTTGAGTGTTGGAAAGATGGTGGAAAGGGGTTATGATCTTTAGTTCAAAGGTGGAAGATGCAGGATACTTGGAAGTTCTGGAGATGTAATTGCTTCAGGTAAAAAGATAAAAGGTAATAGTTTTCACCTGAATGATGCTAGTGAAAGTTGTTTAATTGCTCAAGTAGATAAAAGCTAGTTATGGAATAAGAGGCTATGTCATGTGAATTTTTATAACATTGTTAAAGTAAGTTCCACTCAAGCAGTAAGAGATTTACCTAAGATAGTGAAGCTTGCTAACACAATTTGCAAGGAATGTCAAATGGGAAAATAGATGACAGTTACTTTTCGGAGAAAACAAAATCATTGAAATAGATTACTAGAGCTAGTGCATACTAATCTATGTGGTCCCTCCAGAGTTAGAAGTCTTCATGGAGAAAGGTAATTTATGCTACTTATTGATGATTACTCTAGAATGATATGGGTTGCTTTCTTAAGAGAAAAATGTGAATCATTAGAGAAGTTCAAAAGTTTCAAAGCTATGGTAGAGAATGAGAAAGGTCTAAAAATCAAATGCTTAAGATCAGACAGAGGTGGTGAGTTCACCTCTAGGGAGTTCAATTCTTTTTGTGAAGAGCATGGAATCAAAAGACAGTTATTTGCTTCCCAAACCCCTCAACAAAATGGAGTTGTAGAGAGGAAGAATAAAAAAATTCTAGATGTTGCTAGAACAATGATGATAAAAGGAAATGTTCCTCACATCTATTGGAGTGAATCTGTAAGCACTATTGCGTACACTTTAAATTGGGTAAATGTCAATGGTAATTTTGGTAAGACTCCTTTTGAACTATGGTTTGGTTATAAGCCTATTGTTAAATATAATTCAAGATCTTTGGAAGCAAGTGTTATATTAAGAGAGATGAGGACATAGGAAAGATTGATGCAAGAAGCGATGAAGGAATATTTCTAGGTTACTCTACTAAAAGCAAGGCCTACTGGTGCTATAACAAAAGATTGAGAAAAATGGTTGAGAGTGCAAATGTCAGAGTTGATGAGGACTCTGCTAAATCATCCAGATACTATGGATATGATTCAGATGACCAGGAAGACAACACAAACAAAGGGAAAAATGCTCAGACATAGAATCAACTTCAAATTGTTCCATATGTTCTAGTAAAACAACTTCCATTTGTGTTGGTAAATCAAGAAAGTAGGGAAGGAGAGAGAAGTGCAAGTGGAGAAGGAACAAAAGAACCAAAAGTTCAAGAGAATCCTAAAATAACGAGGTATGTAAAGCTAAATCATTTTGAAAATAAAATTATAGGATATAAGAATAAAGGTGTACAAACTAGAAGAAAGATTACAAAAGAGTATTGGCTGATTTCCAAGATTGAGCCTAAAGATGTCAATGAAGCTTGCAATTATGAACATTGGATGGAAGCTATGAAGGAAGACCTAATGTAGATTGAAAAGAATGATACATGGATACTTGTTTCGAGACCTAAAGATAAAAATGTGATTGGTACTAAATGGGTCTTTCGAAATAAGTTGAATGAACAAGGTGAAGTGCTCCGGAATAAAGAATAACTGGTATGTAAAGGATATTCACAGATGGAAGGTATTGATTTTGAGTAAACATTTTCCCCTGTTGCTACAATTGAAGTTGTTAGATTATTTCTTGCTTATGTTGCATATAAGAACTATAAAGTCGATCAAATGGATGTAAATTCAACTTTTCTGAATGGTGAGCTAGAAGAAGAGGTATATGTTGAACAACCGGATAGATTTCAACTGACTAACAAGGAAGACATGGTTTGTTGATTGAAGAAAGCTCTTTATGGAATCAAGCAATTCCCTAGAGCCTGGTATCCTATATTGGATAAATACTTAATAAAGCTTGGATTCAATAAAGGTACTGCTGACAACTTGTATTTCAAGTTGGATCATGACAAAGAGTTGATAATTGAAGTCTTTGTTGATGACATTATTTTTGGAGGAAATGACAATCTATGTATGAAGTTTGCTGATGAAATGAAGAATTGATTTGAGAGATGAAGTTCTTTCTAGGATTGCAAGTTACTTAGTTAGACAAGGTAATTTTCATATCTCAGTCCAAATATGTGAGAGAGTTGCTAAAGAAGTTTGGCATGGAAGATTCAAAGCCACTTGGTCCTCCCATGGTAACTAGATGCAAGTTAACATAGAATGATGATTCTCCTAAGGAAAATAAAAAAAGATATAGGTCAATGATCGGTGGATTACTCTATTTAACTCAGACCAGACCAAACATTATGAATGTTGTATGTATGGTTGTTGGATTTTAGGCTAATCCAAAAGAATCACATGTGACTATTGTAAAGAGAATCTTTAGATATTTGAAAGGAACAGATGATTTTGGGTTGTGGTATCCTAAGGATGATGAT
Source organism: Sequoia sempervirens (assembly GCA_007258455.2). Lineage (NCBI taxonomy): Eukaryota > Viridiplantae > Streptophyta > Pinopsida > Cupressales > Cupressaceae > Sequoia > Sequoia sempervirens. Next base: position 43,416,170 of record VDFB02058242.1, read on the forward strand.
CTTACTTTGAGTGCATATACTGATGCGGATTGGGCAGGAGATGTAGATGATAGGAAGAGTACTGGTGGTGGTTCCTTCTTCCTAGGGAAGAAGCTGGTGTCTTGGTTGAGTAAAAAGTAGAATTCCATTTCTCTATCTATTGTTGAGGCAGAGTATATTACTGCTACAAATAACTGTACTCAAGTGATGCGGATGAAATAGATGCTGAAAGATATTAGAGTAGTATATGATGAACCTATTGCCACATACTGTGACAACTCAAGTGCAATTAACATTTCAAAGAATTTGGTGCTACACTCTAAGACCAAGCATATATCAACAAGGTTTCACTTCTTAAGGGAGAAAGTGAATGAGAAAGAAGTCATACTGGAATATGTGCCTACCAAAGAATAAATTGCAGACATTTTCACCAAGTCATTGCCGAAGGACACTTTTGAGTATCTCAGAGGGATGCTAGGGGAAATTAACCCTCCTAATATGAACTAAAGATGCATTTTCTTGAATCAATCTGTGTGCTTCATAAATTTTTGTTGATCTGGATTGATGTTTCTGTGGCTGCTACTCAAGGGGAGTAGTTAGATGTGCAGATATGTGGTTCAAAGCTTGTATATGGGAAGATAATGTTTATCTTTCCCATTGATGTCAAAGGGGGAGAAGAGTCATGTGAAAAACTATTGCTTATCTGGGGAGAAGAGTTATGTGGGAGAAGAGTCATATGAATGTGTTGAGGAGAAATTGAGTCAGAACCAAAGGGGGAGTAAGTGTAGTTGTATTGATGGTATTTTTCACATCATGTGTTGCCATCAATGCCAAAGGAGGAGATTGTTGGATGTTGTGGTTGTGTTGTTAATATTTGGTTGTAATTAATGTCAAAACTATTAGCATTGTTGTAGGGAAGGCTGTATATGTAGAGGATATTAAAAAAATTGTTAAAGGAAGAGTTGCAGGTTGCCAGTGGAGTAGTGAAGGTCATGAAGGTGTTTTTTTTCTGTACGTTAAATATCATTTGTTGTGGAGTAAAGGGTTTATTGTTGAGAGTATCTAGTTCATCTACTAGAATTTTTGGAGGTTCGCATGAAGATTTGATCATGCTATGAATAGTTGCCCTTTGACAGTGTTTCTGTGGTCTCTGTCAGCGTTCTTGGTTGAAGATTATGTAATTATGGCAATTTCAGTTGTTGTGGATGCTTCTCTATTAGTTCCTATATTTTATGGATGCTTCTAGATCATTCTCTATCTTTTTTTTACGTCCATGTTGATTGGTGTGTTCGTGGTCGAAGATTTTTCTCGTGCATGTTCGAGTTTTCATGTTCTTGGTTGACATAGTGGTTGTAGCATGTTGTGGATCCTTGAAGATTAAAATTTGAATGTTTGGTGCAGTCAAGGATATTTTTTTGGGTCGCATCATAATATTAGCCAATGGTGTTTGATTTGGATTGAAAATTTATTTGTAAATTTGGGCCAACATTGTAAACTTGTCTTATATTTATGGCTAATGGAGTTGTTGATGTAATTTCATGTTGCAAATATATAAGAGTGGTTGTTTGTACGAAGTTAGTGTGTGGGAAGTGAGAAAGATCCAGAGGAAGTGCAAGTGTGTGAATAGTGATCTATTCATTCAATTATAGAGTAGAGTGTGAAGAAGTTTGAGCGAAGTGTGAAGAAGCTTTTTTGTGCTTAACTAGAACTGTAATCAGGCTTGTGTAGAAGCTATTTTCTCAGTTCATACCCTATGGATCTAATCTGAATTTCTTTTTATTGTTGGGTAGTGAGCCCTTTTGTATTTGAGCAGTGAGCTCTAGGTAGTGTTCCTGAATGCATGTGCATTCCCAATATTTTTTATTATACTTTTAATAGGGTATAATACTGTGGACTAACATCCAACATGGTTTTTCCCGTAATAGGGTTTCCACGTAAAAAAATCTTGGTGTTTTTAGTGTTTCTGATGTGTTGATTGTTTATGGTTTATTATTCTTCCATCAGATCTAAGATTAAGTTAAGTTTGAAAAGTTTAAATATTCTGTGACAAATAATTCACCCCCCTCTCAGTTGTCTGTCCTTGTTTTTCCAACATAACTAACTAATTTTCCTAATGAGAGTTTCAACACATTTAACAAATAAGAAAGATAAATCATCTAAGCATTAAGTACTTTAACATTCGATAACTAACTTCTAGCTTTTCAATTTCAGCTGAAATGGAACAATTAATGGTTTAAATAACTAAAACTACAGTTGATTAAGAACTAACTATTCAATTAAGAAACAAATACAACATATTTTAATAGAATTGAATTAAAAATTATAAAATAATTCTATTCTAAAGTAAAGAGGGAGAGTTAATAGATAGTACAGTCTAAAGGCTTCCTGTTGGAATGCTTGAAAACAAGTCTCGGTCTCTGTGGAAAAGAGAAACATCATCAAGGTTCTTTCTGCCCAACCAATACCTATTGGTCTCCCATGTTTCTTCAACTGAAGAAACCCGACCCTTCACGAGGTGCAAACTATAAAGGGTTCCCAAATTACCATCTTTCCATCTGAGTCTACTGTCAACAATCTATACTGCCCTAGTCGATCTTTCACTATAGGATCTCCTAACTAGAATGATCGTTCTATCTAGGGGTATATCTGATTCTTGATGGCTGATTGTAGCTTATTCAAAGCTTCATAACCTTGGCCAAGGTTTTAATGATTAAGATCACGTATCTTGTTCCATCAACACTCTCACCCTTACTTGACATTAATACATTTAACTTTTGAGTTTATATAATCAGTGACTCAGCTCAAAGTTCGTTCTACAATTAGGGTTAATTTGTTCATTTCTTACTCATAAGAGGAGGTATGATAGCCTTAGTCAACATTGAAAGAATGCTTTAGTTTAATATATAAATATTTATTTTATCTAATTAATATTTGTAAAAGATTATTGAATAGACCCGATTCGAGAATTGAAGAAGAACAGAGTATGGTTTTGCTTCAAGTAAAATATTGTGGAGAAGAACACATGAAATCTTGGTTAGAAAATAAGGAAACCACAAATAGATTAAAAGGTTTAGAGTGAGTAAGTCAACTAGATAGAGTAATGGAAATTTGTAGAGAATTCAATATCCTTAATCACTAGACAGGACATGTTTCAAATGAATTCTCTCAAGTTAAGCATCTTTTCCTTGAACAAAATAATAGATTAATCATTATGTATGATTCAACAAATAAAAGACACATAATAACATGCCTGGAAATGCCAAGCTGAAATATGCTAGCTCTCCTGATGAATCCTCCCAATGATCAAATGTTAGCATAATTGTATTGAACTCTTTTCAGCTTGAAGGAGAGTTTCAGAGATGGGGTTATACAAGAGTGAGGAATGAATCAGAGATATGGCATTCAGTCATGGATACACCAATTAGAAAAACAAAACCAAGAGATGTTGACTGATAGAGTAAAAGAAGAAAGTTTGAGAGTGGAAAATAATGAAGAATTCCCTCCTAAATCCTACGTGAGCCAAGACTCCTAGGGTGAATGACTGCATTCCTAACTTCTTGTGCATTTTTATAAGGCAAGATGGCAAGGGTGGTGGGGATTACTGTCACCATCAACTCCAACGGCAAGAGATACCTTGACCTTTTCATTATTGCAACTAGATATTCTTATAACAACTTTAATATTTTAATTCAAATACTAACTCCTAAGGTGCGCTCTAAGAGTTTAATACATGATTTCAATAGGAGAACGATGATGCACAAATAAATTTGACTTTTTTTCTTAATTATTTAATTAAGTGTGATATTATCCCAAGGTTATGACTACCACATTAGCATCCTTACACCAAACTCGGGATGTGATGGTGATTTGGTTCTTTTATAGATTGTAGCCTCTCCGTGATGATATTTCCCTTTCCCTCGAGGTGTTGAAAATCTTACATCCACTTGATAAAGAAATAGGGTTAGACCATTCTCTATTTCATTTTTAAAATAAAAACACATCAATACATTCACACACACACACACACAAAAGGAAATCATTCATAATTGTAGTTATATCAAATAAATTAAAAGTTATTTTCCCACTTTTCACATTCTCTTGAAAGGTAGTTGATTACAACTAACATAATGACCATATTATTATTGTCATAATCTTGTTCAAGAAAAAAGGGATGTAACATACTTCTCCCCTTAAGAATCATCGTCCTCGATGATTATTTATTTAGAGGTTCAAGTATAAAATCATAAATATATATAGAGTTCTTCATTTTTCATAAAGAGATAAGGAAAATTTTGAAGGATTTCATCATAATATTCCCATGTTGCATTTTCCTCTGAATACTAGTCCCATTGGACCTTGAATTGTACCACCTCATGATTACGTAATCATAGCTTACATACCTCAAGAACTTTGAGTGGATCAATTGTGATCACCCCAAGTTCCCCCACCTGCAAGGAATTCTAGTCAATCATATGGTCAAAATCTGCACAATACTTCTTAAGATAGGATACATGAAATACATTGTGCAATCTGGCGAGAGCTAGAGGTAGAGAAATTCCATATGCTACCGGGTTGATAACTTCCAGGAATTCAAAAGGTCCTACATATCTTGGGGCTAGTTTAGAGGTTTTTCCAAACTTGATAGAGCTCTTCTAAGGCTTAACTCACAAGATAAATTTCTCTCCTACCACAAACTGTTTGGGGGTTCATTTTGCATCAGTGTAGCTCTTTTGTTGATCATTAGCTTCCTTCAACATCTGTCTAATTAACTTAACCTATTTAGGTCCATTTTCTAAAGCATCATGGGTCCTAGAATGATCTTGTCCTCCATTATGTTCCAACTGATAGGTGTTCTACACTTCTTGTCATATAGTGCTTCAAAGGGTGTCGTTTTGATAGCTGACTGATATGAATTGTTATAAGCAAATTCTATCAATGGTAAATATTCCTCCCACTTATATTGCTGGTCCATGTAGTACATTCTTAGAAGGTCTTCCAAGATCTAATTTACTCTTTCCATTTGTCCATTTGTTTTAGGATGACGAACTGTACTAATATTTAGCTGAGTTCCCAAGGCAGAAAATAGAGTTTGCCAAAACCTAGATGTCATCCTAGCATCCTTGTTAGAAATAATCTTTCCCAGAACTCCATGAAGATGGAAAATTTCTTGTACAAACTTCCAAGTAATCACAGAATCCCCATCTATCAAATTTTTGGGTATGAATGGTGCTACTTTGGCGAGTCTATCCACTACTACTAGTATTGCATTTTGTCTATTCCTCATCATCGGTAAACCTTATACAAAATCCATACTGATGATTTTCCATTTCCAATCTAGTACACTATAAGGTTGTAAAAATCCTTCTAGATGCTGGTGCTCCACCTTAACCTTCTGGCATTCAAAACATCCTACAATGAATTTGGCTACATCCTTTTTCATTCCCTTCCAAAAATAGAGAGGTTTGAGATTGGTCAACATTTTGGTTACCCTGAGATGACCTGAGTATGGTGTTGTGTGAACCTCCTTCCATACCAAATTCCTTAGTTCTGTTGAGTTTGGTACATACATCCTTCCCTTATATCTAAAAATTCCATCTACTTCAATATGAAAACCCTCATATTTAGGCTCTTGTGAGTTTTCCTAAAAAGATTCATGGACTTGCAGGTAGAATTCATCTTCATTCAACTTTTGTAGTACTTGAGTTCTAAAATTTGTAGTGACTGACACCATGGAAGTTGTATGTTTTCATTGGCTCATAGCATCAACTACTTTGTTATCCTTTCCCTTGATATAACTAACCTCAAAACATTAGTCTGAAATTAACTCCATCCACCTCCTTTGGCAAGCATTAAATTAGGCTGGGTGTATATATTTTAAACCTTGAAGGTTTGATAGGAGTTCAATAGTCTTCCATAATAAGTAATGTCACCACATTTGTAGGGCATGCATAATAGTTGCTAACTCCAGATCGTGAGGTGCATAGTTATGTTCATATTGCTTCAACTTTCAAGATTCATAAGCCACTACCTTCCCATTTTTCATTAATACTCTGCCCAAACCTTCATCGGATGTGTCTGTTATAACTACAAAATGACCATTAGGGTTTGGTACTACCAAAATTGGTACATTCATTAATTTATCCTTCAATGTATTGAATGCTTCTTCACATTTCTCTGTCCATTCAAATATCTTTCCTTTTATTTGAATAGAGGTAATGGGGTGGGCACTCCTAGAGAAATTTCTTACAAACCTTCAGTAATACCTAGCCAAACCCATGAAACTCCTAGCCTCATGCACATTTTTTGGTACTAGCCAATCCACTATAGCTTTTATCTTTGCTGGATCCATTACTATTCCTTTGGATGATATTATATGCCCCAAGTATTGTACCTCTTTCTTGAAGAAGGTGCACTTTGATAATTTTCCATAAAGTTTATGTTCTCTCAATCATTGAAGAACCACTTGTAGATGCTGAAGATGCTCATCCTTGTTTTTGGAATAAATGAGAATTTCATCAAGGAAAGCCAACACAAATTTTTCCAAACAATCATTGAAAATACTATTTATTATATTTATAAACTCAATTGGGGCATTGGTGAGACTAAATGGAAAAACTATGAATTCATAATAACCATACCTAGCTCTGAAAGTTGGTTTGGAATACATTCCTTACTTTATGAAACTTTTCTTCTCTAGCTAAGAATTGTGTTAATGTACGATTGGAATTTACTTAGCTTTTCTATTTATTATTAGCTTCCACCAATATTTTCTAATCAGTTTGATTTGTTTATCCATTTCTGACAACCTTTTTGGACTAATGCTAATCCTATCTTCTAGCTTACCCAATTCATAGGAGTTTGGCATCTTCTTCTATCCAATGTTTCAAATGGAGTCATCTTGATAGTAGAATTATAGAAGTTGTTTCAAAAAACTCCATAAAAGGTGGATACTCTTTCTACGTGTAGCAATCAACCACTTTTAACATAGGTTTACCAAGAGAATTTCACCAAAGGATAACAACATTATGCAAGTAAGGTACCACTATTCATCATGTAAGATACAAAGAATAAAATCAACTCTCTTCTTTTTGGCTGAAAAGGTTATTCATCAAGTACCAATTGCATTTATTTCATGCATCATGAAAATAAGCTGATCAGTAAATACAAGATAAAGGATCAAAATTCCTTTCCTAGTTCAACTATCCTCCAAGACTTGGCATGCCACTGATAAGAGGTAAAGCATCACTTGGCTATTTTTTCTTCCAACCATAGACTTAATAAGTTTCCCCCCGCACACTTCCTGCCTGGAAGCAATCCTACCTTTCAACGAAAGGGTGTGTTGGAAACCCTCTCAGTTTCCATTTGAGCTCTAGTGTGTACCCCCACTTAACCAACTCTATCTTACTACTAAGGATACCCTCCTACTAAGTACAACAACTATGGTTATCTAAGTGTTTGGGGTACTTTGAACTAACAAGTGTACGTAGTGGGAACAACACTCACTATGGCCATAGTTTTCATATATATACATTTTGCAATGAACGTAGTCATGGTTCACCACATTGCTCAACTTGGAGAGACTATTCACCTAGGCTACTAGACTACCTATCCACCCACATACCATAACAAAAGGTTCAAAAGGTGATATCAACATTTTCTACAATTTATTTCCTTACACAATCCATCAGAGGCCCATCTAGGACATGATAGAGATGAACATTACATAAAACACAGTGAATAGGAAAAATGTTCTTGTATAGCCACCACAAAACTTAACTCAATATCAAAATATAAATGGTTTTAATTTCAGCAATAAATGAAAAGAATGAGCTCATTTCCAACAATAAATCAAATTTTGACCAATTGACCATAAGATAAACAATCTTCAAAATTCAGTGGCTAGACCATTTCAAAATAAAGAAATAAAAAAATGACAATCCTTGCTAGTATTAAAAGGAATTTTACCAAAAATCCAAAGAAGTGTCAAAATATAGTGAAATACTTATTATGCACTACGTGACTTAACTAAGTCACTAACAAGGGAGTATATTGCTGCACTGAATTCATATTTTCCAGAAACTTATAGTGGTTAGAGATTGTGTTTCAAACGCATCAAACAAATAAGTCCCTTAAGACTTTCATAATGCTGAAAAATTTTGCAAATAAAAAGGTTATACCACATCCACTCCTATTTCCTAGAGTATCTATCATTCATTACTAAGATGATATTATAAGATTGTGCTATAACAACACTCAAAGATTATAGTTGGAACATAAACTTCTTTACTTCATTTTGCTTAACCAAAACAATATTCCTTACTTCACTGAATAGGTTACTTGTTCAAAACGTAATTTTTTTTAGCTAAATACCTTGGTGATGATTATATTCACCATTGTAATTGTATTTCTAGTTCCTCCAAAGGAAAAATTCATAGTTCTCAACCATTTGGCCCAAATTCCATGAGAATAACTAATATCTTCTTCTTACAACTGTTATGATTTATCTTACAATCTCTAAGAAGTTTCTTAACAAAAGTTCAAAGAATGATTCTAATCCTGATCTTTATTCATCAAAATATTGCCTAAGATGATCCTCTTTAATTATACCCTCTTCCACACATTAACATATTTTCCCAAAAGGCTTCATGAGGTATTAAGGATCTTGTATTCACCTTTATTTATGCATAATTATTTGTATATGGAAATTGGTTTTCTCATGAATCTCAATGAACAAAAGTATTTCTAGGTCATATACCATTTTCTTAGCATTCCATGCCAATGTATAACAAATTTTCCTTTATTTATCCTTTTATTCCACTTGGCTCATTCCAAGACATCTAGAAGTTAGACTAGAACCCATCTTATCTACATGTCTTTAATATAATTTCAAGGATTTTCAACACTCAGTTGCTCTTGCACTTGATTGATTACTTTTGGATCTTCCCATCCTTATATTTTTGAGAAATAAAATTTATCTTGAACTCATATAGACACTGCTCTACCCAAGCTCTTAGTCCGATTAGTAACTGACCAAGGTTTCACCTTTCTAGTCTAAGTCTCAAAATATTTCCACTATTCAACCTTAGCAAAATTATTTTTCCCTTGAAGTTTTAATTTCTCAATTGGCCTTCTCTTAGCCATTGACTTGGGTAAGTCCTAGTAAAATAGTCATCCTAATAGTTTCCTTGGTTTTTCTCTATGCCATTCTAGCATCAAACTACTTTTAAACCTTAGCCAAACTGTTGAATGCTTAACGGGTTTTCTCGTAATCATCTCATAGGTCCATGTGTTGAACTCAGTTTGCTTTGATACCATATGTAACATAACAACTATCTATAGTGCGGCTAACATCCAGATTCAGCTAAAGAGTAACTAACTAATTTTCCTAACGAGAGTTTCAACAAATATAAAAATAAGAAAGATAACTCATTTTAGCATTAACTACTTTAACATTCAATAACTAACTTAGTTTTACATTTCAGATGAAATGGAACAATTAAAAATTTAAATAACTCAAACTATAGTTGATTAAGAACTAACTATTCCATTAAGAAACAAATAGAACCTATTTTAACAACAGTGAATTAAACATTATAAAATAATTCAATATTGAAGTAAAGAGAGAGAGAGTTAAGAGATAGTACAATTTGAAGGCTTCCTGCTGGAATGCTTGAAAACAAGTCTTAGTCTCTAATGGAAAGAGAAACATCATCAAGGAATTTTCCACCCAACCAAGACCTACTAGTGTCCCATGTTTCTTCAACTAAAGAAACCCAACCCTTCACGAGGTGCAGACTATAAAGGGTTCCCAAATTACAATCTTTCCATCTGAGTCTGGTGTGAAAAATCTATACTACCCTGGTCGATCTTTGACTGTAGAATCTCCTAACTAGAATGACCTTTCTGACCAGGGGTATATCTGATTAGGCTAGTTGTAGCTTATTCAAAGCTTCATAACCTTGGCCAAGGATTTAATGACTAAGAGCATGTATCTTGTGCCATCAACACTCTCACCCTTACTCGACATTAATATGTTTGAATTTTGAGTTTATATATTTAGTGACTCGGCTCAAAGTTCATTCTATAATTAGGGTTAATTTTTTCATTTCTTACTCATAAGAGGATGTATGATAGTCTTAGTCGATGTTGAAAGAATAATTTAGCTCAATATATATATCATGTAATTAATATTTGTAAAATATTATTGAAAAGACCCGATTTAAGAACTGAAGAAGAATAAAGTATGGTTTTGCTTCAAGTAAAATAGTGTGGAGAAGAGCGTAGGAAATCTCGGCTAGTAGGTAAGGAAACCACAAATAGGTCAAAAGGTTTAGAATGAGATAACTCAACTAGACGGATTAATGGAAATTCGCAAAGAATTTGATATCCTAAATCACTGGACAAGACAAGTTTCAAATGAGTGCTTTGACTTTACACATCTTTTCCTTCAATGAAATAATAGATTAATCATTATGTACGATTCAACAAATAGAAAACACTTAATAACATGCTTGGAAATGCTGAGATGAAATATGCTAGCTCTATTGATGAGTCCTCCCAGTGATCAAATGTTAGCACAATTGTATCAAACTCTTTTCAACTTGAAGGAGAGTTTCAGAGACAGGGTTATACAAGAGTGAGGAATGAATTATAGATATGGCATTCTATCATGGATATGCCAATTAAAAAAAAAAACCAATAGATGTCAACTGATAGATGTAAGAGTTGTTGATGAACTCGAGCACCTAGGATCACCTGCAAAACCAACATAAACCTTCCACACGAGAGCAGCAAGAGATAAAATGCAGGAATATAGTGCAATAACAAAATGATGTTATTATCACACACTAAATGATACAAAATGCCTCAACTCTCCCTTGAATTGATTGAGTTAATATGAACTCATCTGGACTAGATTTGAACTAGATAGGAGGGAGAGGTGAGTGTTGATTATATAGCACAATATGGGAAAATAATTCCAAGAGGGGTAATAACTCCCAAATAACCAAATTAGGTGGGAGTTATGCCTACTTGGAAAATGCCAAATAGGTGGCATAACCTACTTAGTAAAAGACAAATGAGTGGTTTTGTGAGGTGGCATATAAGGCCAAAAGAGGGTGTGAAACTCAACCACCCAAGTGTGAGTGGGAACAACACATGTAATCGATGGATTACGCCATGTGTCCTCACATGAACCACATCTCCTATAACCTAAGGTATGCTTAATAATGTGTAGGAAAAATAATATTTAAAAACCTACACTAACACCCCCCCTTAAGCATAGCTTAGGTGGGTGAGAAGACACAAAGATGCAAATATGGGTCCCGACTACTAGGCCATGTTAGGTACCCATGTACAATGATGTAACCTCTCAAAACATGAGAAAGAGAAAACCCGTAGGACAAAACTCTCCCCCAAGAGAGAAGAAGAGAGACCATATAGTCCCCCAATGTAGAATCTCCTGCATCGTTGGTGAATGCTCGACACAAGAAGCTGAAGATGATCCAAGATCGTTGAACACTATTTCTCCCCTTAGGAAGAAAGAAAACCAAGGATGTATGCAAGATATCTTCCCATTCTTGAAAGGAATGTGAAGGAAGAATGTATGATGTCTCTGAATTCTGTTCAGGTGTCCCCACATCGATGCTAAAAGTTGTCACCATCAAATCAAGTGTTCTAGGCCACACTGCAGAAGATGATAATCTAGAGCCTAGTGGAGATGGATGTAGAACAAAATCTGAAGACAAAGATATCTCCTTTGAAGACAAATGTGGCTCCTCCAAATGCTACTCAAAAGTATCCATAATCATGCCAAACTATAATGAATGATCATGTGGAGAATGAACAAGAGGATACAAAGGTTCCTCCAGAACAACTGAAGAAGAATCAACTTCATCAAAGAGAAGATGAATGCCATGAATAGTGTCTCCCAAGTCCGAAACATGAGACTCCATAAATAAACCTGCAATGTCTGTCAAGTAGTCATCTGAAGTAGCTATATCTGGAAGACAATGTGTATCCTGCTGCACTGAATCACAAGAAGCCATGAATGTAGCAACGCAAGTATCTTCAGATGCAATAGTAAATGGAGGAGAAGAAATACAAGGCTTGAGAATTGGATCACATGTGAGAATACCCAAGTTCAAGTAGCCAAAGTTCTCCTCAAATTCAAAGCTCACACTAGGAGTGTGATCAATAACCAAAGGATCAAAACCATCATCAGGTGCAAAGTCTGAAAAGGTATACAACCGAGATTCATGATCAACTATCCCAGTAGCAATTATCTCTTTGCTCTCCAAGTCTCTAATGATAACTGAATCAGGTGTGAATTCCACAGTCTTCCCTGCTCCACCATGAGTGATTTGATAGATGGAAAGAAGATTGTTTGTCAAGTGAGGTACACACAAAACATCATTGAAGGTACCATCCCCAATATCAATAGATCCTTTCCCAATTACATCCATGTATGTATTATTTCCCATCATAATAGGCGGCATAGCACAAGGCTCAAAAGAAGAGAACATAGACTGTGTAGAAGCCATATGATGAGAAGCTCCAGAATCTAGGAGCCATCTCCTTGATCCAAGACCTGTAGAAGCACAAAGAGCTTTACCTTTTGATTTACCTGCCCCTATAGTATGGCCCTTTTCCTTATCAAATTCTGAATTTTTGGAATTAGAAGAAGAAGCTGAATCAACCATTTGAGAAGGAAAATTGATGTTGTTCTTTGCTAAAATATTCTTCAACTCATCAATTTGTTTTAAGTAACATTGATGTTCATCATGCCCAGGTTTCTTGCAATATGCACAAGTGAGCTTCTCCTTCTTAGATGAATCCTCTTTTGAAGAGAATTTAGAGTCTACTTTAGAAGTAGATGAATATTTATCCAAATCTTTCTTTCTATCACCTTGGTTCTGTTGTTTCTTGTTTTGCTTATTAGTGCCTTGTTTTGCAGTCAAGGCTTGAGATTTGGAAGATTTAATAATGCCCATTTGAATCAATTTATCTTGCTCCTTTGTGAGATCAGCTGCGAACTCACTTAGAGAAGGCATAGTAAATCCTTTTCCTAAGGCTCTTTTCATTGCATGAAATGTAGAAACAAACACTGCATAATTAGGACCAAGTTTTGAAAGAATACTCAAAATCAGTTGTGAGTCATCCTTTTTAACTCCACATTGCTCTAACTGCAATCTTATGGCATTTAATTTAGTAAAGAAATCCTGAATGGTGTCAAAATTGCATGGGCTCAATCCTATGAGCTCGTTCTCCAATGAATGTGCTCTCAAATCATCTTGTTTACCAAAGAGAGTATTCAAAGTATTCCACACTTCATTTGGTGATTTTGCAGACATAATATGAAAGCATAGATCAGGAGATATAGCCATGCATAAGGTGCCAAAAGCTTCATCACACTTATTGAACCATTTAGGCTTATCTTCATCTTCTGTAGGTTCCTTATCAATACCCATTGTTATTCTATACAATTTTAACTTCCTTAAGTGAATTTCCATTTCATTTTTCCACTCAAAGTAATTGTATGGTGTGAGTAGAGGAACCAATTTATCCATTTTAGATTGTTGTTGCAATGTGAGAGAAAAAATGCAAAAAGAACACACAGACACCCCCTTTTTTCACTCAATAAAGAATCCCCCCCCCCAACAAAAAATGATTTGGCACTTTATAAATTAGTGCATTTACAATGCTGGAGTTGTTTTCCAAAGTTTTTCAAGTGTCCAAAATGGACTCAAATACTGAAAGTACAATTAAATCTCAAAATTAGAACCTCAAAATAGTACCAATGTATAGTTCTCAAAAAACTATCAACTTTCAAAAAAGAATCACCTCGATCCGAGGTCATATGTGAAAGTTATAGCCATTTGAAGTTCCAAAAATGAGAACTGTCCTTCAGATCTGCTGATAAAACTGATTTTTTGGAAAATTCAGATCACTTGAACAAAAATGGATCATATCACTGCAAAGCCTATGAAATTCTAACCCAAATAAAAAAAATTGCTCTGAAAAAAGAGCTCGTATGACTGAATTATGGCCCTCCAAAGATTGACTGCAAAATAAAAAATGCAATTGGAGAGGGGGTCTATTGAAATGTTCTGATTTAATTTCTGCAAAATATACAACCTGTATGCAGAAACTAGCAATGACCCAGATGATTTTTTTCTGCTATGAACAAAACCTAGATGGTGGATTTTCTTTAAAATATACATAAAATATGGTTCTAGTGTAAAAAAAATGCCTTTAGCACCATAAAACGACCCCAACAACCAAAAAAAAGCATGAAAAGGTAGAATCAGCTACTTAAGACAAGTAAAGGCATGCTGAAACCTGCAATGCTGATTAAAACACTCACAAATCTCTCAAATTTGAGAAGGGGCTTGCGGATCTAACGCTCTGATACCATGTAAGAGTTGTTGATGAACTCGAGCACCCAGGATCACCTGCAAAACCAAGATAAACCTTCCACACGAGAGCAGCAAGAGATAAAATGCAGGAATATAGTGCAATAACAAAATGATGTTATTATCACACACTAAATGATACAATATGCCTCAACTCTCCCTTGAATTGATTGAGTTAATATGAACTCATCTGGACTAGATTTGAACTAGAAAGGAGGGAGAGGTGAGTGCTGATTATATAGCAAAATATGGGAAAATAATTCCAAGAGGGGTAATAACTCCCAAATAACCAAATTAGGTGGGAGTTATGCCTACTTGGAAAATGCCAAATAGGTGGCATAACCTACTCAATAAAAGACAAATGAGTGGTTTTGTGAGGTGGCATATAAGGCCAAAAGAGGGTGTGAAACTCAACCACCCAAGTGTGAGTGGGAACAACACATGTAATCGATGGATTACGCCACGTGTCCTCACATGAACCACATCTCCTATAACCTAAGGTATGCTTAATAATGTGTAGGAAAAATAATATTTAAAAACCTACACTAACAATAGAGAGTAAAAGAAGAAAGACTTAGAGTGGAAAATAATGAAGAATTCCCTCCTATATACTACGTGAGCCAAGACTCCTATGGTGAAGGACTGCATGCCTACCTTCTTGTGTGTTTCTATAAGGAAAGATGTCAAGGGTGGTAGGGAGTTACCGCCGCCATCAACTCCAATGGAAAGAGCTACCTCAACCTTTTCATTACCACAACTAGAGATTTTTATTATTAACGGATTTAATATTTTAATTCAAATACTAACTCCCAAGGTGCACTATAAGAGTTTAATACATGACTTTAAAATAAAAACACATCAACACATTCACACACACACACACACACATATATATATATATAAATCATTCATAATTGCAGTTGTATCAAATAAATTAAAAGTTATTTTTGCACTATTCACATTCTCATGAAAGATAGTTGGTTATAACTAACATAATGACCATATTATTATTGTCATAATCTTGTTCAAGACAAAAGGGATGTAACATGTTTGATGAACGAGAACACTTGCTACGATGTTTCTGTTGATTCACATAGGGATGTAAAGAGGATATGGTTCCCTATTAAAACCCATCGACAAATCTTGTGAAGTGAAGGTTATGTTGGTGTTTTTTCTAGTACACCCTTAGAATTCTCTAAAGTGTTGCCAACCCCTATAATCAAGAATCCTCAAGATGAATTGCCAACATAATGAGCAGAGGACTCTAGGGTCTTTACTCCCTGAATTTAGGCTCTGTGAGACCTAGGAGGGTGTTCCTTATCATGTTCATTATGATCTATTTGATGGAGAACACTTCTATGCACAAATCAATTCCTATTATTTACAAATGAACATAAATTATTAAAGATTTGTTCAATCTTTAAGTAAATTATTATCAATTTACTAGGAAGAAGGAGATATTTCAAACTCATGCCTCATAATTGAAATATTTTTAAGTGAATTTTGTTCCTATTATAAATCCATGGTAGGGTAAATCATCAACTCATTCAATTGAAAAAATCCCTAACAAACATACCAGTGCTTCATCAATTGGGAAATGGAATTGAATATGCAATAACTAGTAATACAAAAGTTATTTAACTTAGATAAAGGTGGACTATTTTCACAATTCCTTACAATCTAAAAAAATCCTGCTTTCTAAAAAGTAACTTCTTATCAGATCCTATGCAAATTCTCACAAATTTGTGACCCTCTTCATGCATTTAATTAACTATTTGAGTTAAAGCAGAAATAAGGACATGCATTCAATTGAACATTTGAAGATAAACGATAATACCCTTGGTATTTTCATTTATAACTTGTAGAAATTTACAAAAGGAGAGTATGCATTCCAGATATAAGATTTGTTTCAATATCTATAACTTGTATAAAACTAATTTAAGACCACTACATATAAGACTTAAACCCAAGACAATTCTACTATTCTATTCATTAGCTTTCTACATTATATCCTTTATGTACTTAACTTCTACCCAGACCATGTAATGGACTCAAAATAAAACCTATTGTAATAAGCCTTGAAAATGCTTTTATAGATTAAGGGAGCAACAAGCATTGGGATCATTATAGTTACATTTCAAAACACATTTCATTTTAGTCCAAATTTTAATTTCATTTCAGACATTCCCCAAATGGTTGCCAGTAATCATTTGCTGAACATGGAAAGCAAAATTCATAACCACCACCAAAAGAGACAGGCTGATGCCACCAAAAGTTATGTTTAACCGCTAACTAGAAACTGCATTCCACACCCATGTCAAACAAAAGTCTTCATAATATCAGCTCCAACAATCCACATTAGCATGAAGACAAAAAACTAACATACACAAAGAACGCAAGAAAATCCACCACAACAATATCATCACAACAAAATTAAGATCCCAACATCACATCCATCACCCAGAACCAGAACAAGCACCACTGCCAGAGCCATGGTAGACCTGTCCACTTTGTGTTTTGTTGAATGAAGAGGAGAAACCACCACCCCTTCTTCATCTTTATCCTTACCATCCATAGAGTAATCACACTCACTTAGAGTCTGTACAAAAAATGGGGAAACTAATAGTACTTCCTCCCCTGGGGCCGCCAATTGATTCAGGAACATGAGGTATCGTTGGTAACCTAAATTTTTTTTGGTCTCACTGTCTAAGGAGCTATTAGTAACGAAAATGGGGGAATTATTCCATCCAAAAGAAGCTCACCCATATCTTAGCTTTCTTCACATTCCTCATACAAATCCTACAAGCTCCTTACCCTTAACCTCCATCATTTATATAGTCACAACTTGGCTTCTCAACCTATGGCTACTTTTGGTAGTAATTGGTGTAGACTTCTCACCACAGACCTTCTCGTTGCCTTCTTCCTTCAAAGTTGAAGTAGCCATGGGTATGTTCTATTCATATTCTAGAACATCACTGTGAGATTTCTACACATTCAACCTCAGGGACCTCTGCACTGATGACACAAAAGTATCAGGCTTACTCATGTTCTCTAAAAATGTAGCTTCATGAACACAGAGTACACCTCTGGAATTCAAAAATTCACACTCTCAATTGGAGTAGTGAAAAAAAAGGCCATCAACCTTCATTTAATAAGAAAATTAGGCATTCTAATCATCAATGCTTGATGAAAGTCACATGAGTGAGCAAGTAATCATAAAAATATGTGTATCATTCTCAATGATGACAAAAAATTAATTCCTTGCATGCACCACAATCAAATTGATCACTCTTGAAGAGCATATTCCATTAATGCATACTCCTCATAGAGAAAAAATGACTATCACATGCCTATTTCTAGTTTTTTTAATGTTGGCGGTCGATCTCTAGATGAGATGGGGAATCCAATAGCCTAGATTGAGTTAATTTGGGTTTGAAATCTCGAAACCATGGCCTACCCATTTCTAGCCAATAAAAATTTGCTGACTAGGAGCCACATCATTCCATCCATAGGCTCTACCGCACTCTTCACAATGATCAAGGAATTCTGTGTGTTCATCAATAGCGTATCTCACAAGTTTCCGACATGCATTAATTAAATGTCGTGAGGTGTGCGATGGACAACCTATATTCAACTCACACTACATAATAACCATCAATTTCTAAATCATCGATCGTCAAGCACTTGGAAAAGGAGCGGGCCCCATCATGGCAAGGAGACGCATCAAACAATTATGCAGGTATCGCACATCTTCTGACAACCATTCTTTAATTCTTGCACAGTGTGTGATCAATGAACGAGATCTAATCTCCAAATCGAATGAGCAAGATTCTTGCACATGCCAAAAGGTTAGTTTTAAAGTGGGGCCATGACTAGGCTGACGACAAATAGACCCACAAGAACAAATGACTTAAACATAAGTCACTTGGAGTGAAATATTTCAATTGGCCCTAGGATAGTTATAAAATGGTAAAGGCCATGAGGTGACTAACAAACCTAGAAAAAGGGGGTCGGTAAAAACATGCATTCAAAGGCTCAAGTGATAATTTAGGTGACCGGTGACCGGGTGTAGCAAGTCAATGTAAAATTAGAATGCCCAAAGGATTTTAAGATAGAACATTATCAAAGAGGGTTCACAGACCAAAACCCTAAACCCATCCTTGGACACCAAGCTCACAATCATGATCAGAATTAGGATGTACGCAAAATTTGAAATTTTTTTTGGAGCTTTATCAGGTTAGACCAGTATTACTGCTCATAGGCTGTGTAGAGGGGATATGCTAATGCAGGAAAGAGGCCATTACATGTAATAAATCACACTCTCTCGGGGCCCTCTAAAGGTTGCAAGGTAGGATAGTGACCCAATTAAGGTTTTGTTACACAACACTTTCAAAACCTTCCAACTATGCCTACTAGGGGTCATAGGTTGGGTTGTAAGGCGAAGGCTTGACAACACTCACACCTACAAAACTCCTTAAATACAAGGAAAGGAGCTTTCAGTATTTTAAAATGGAACCAAAATGGTTCACGTTGGGTTCACCAAAAATGTAAGAGAGGGGTACCAACCACGTTCAAGGTCCTAGGTCATGGAGAGCCAAGAGCAGAAGACTGCCCCAACTTACCTTAGTTTAAATGAGTTTCTTGAAATGAGGGATGAGAATGATGAGGACTATAAGGTCCTTCAATCACTCTATAGACTCAAAATCTAGAATGGGGCTAGGTGAGCCAATTTTTGGGTTCAATGTTGCACCTAAGGTAGCTATCTACCCAATGATGAAAGAACGGTTTTGAGATGACAGTGCAACACACTAGCTTCTCTCAGGTGCACTAGCGTCCGTATGACTAGAGGACTAAAAATATAGTAAGAACCATTAGAAAATGAGTTGATGGCCTAGCTAGTTATTTTTAAGAGGACAAAACAAAACTATGATATAAGAGAAATAAAAATGAATGTGATAAAGTAGATATATTAAAGCTAAGGCGACAAATATGATCTCACAAAAGATCCTATTCTCCAGCTAACTCCAAATGCACATCCACCTACACACAAGAATGAGGGGAAATTTGTTGGGGCTATATAGGGGCCTGCCTCAGTCAAACCCCCATTTTCGTGTTTCCACCTCCATGGACAGCCAAGATAGCAATGATAGAGAAAAGTATGATAAAGGAGAAAAGAAAGTAGAGAACACAATAAAGTGCTACTCAACCAAATCATAGAGGAGAGGAGTGAAAATGCTTACCACCTCCACCAAGAGCTCACTAGCTAATGGAGGAGAAAAGAGGACTCAAGCCCCTGCTACAATGGTTTGTTCCACACTTGCTCTACAAAGTTGATGGAGTGTTTTTGTTGCTGCTATGGAGTGCCAAAGTACTATTTGAGAGTGAAAATGAAGGCTGAGAATGCTTGAGAATGCTTAGAGATTGCAAGAATATTGTGAAGGAGATTGTGAAGAAGATGAAATGAATGAAGAATGAATCAATTTGAAGGAAGAATTAGCAAGAATAAGGAATTTTTGGGTCGGTTGGTCGAAGAGGGATATTGCAAACCATTCCCAATAGGAAGTGTAATGCCTCTACCAACTTTAGACATAGGAATCCATCAAGGATGTAAGCACATAACAGAGACGTCTATGTGCCGCATGGGCATCCCCAATAGTTATTATTCTACCGATGCAAAAAAGGAATGCTAAGTGGAATGAAAGCAATGGGCTGATGTGGATTTTTTCCTTCGGATTTTGTTTTCTAAGGTGAGGAAATGTAAAATGGGAATTTGTGTGAGGGTGCAAATTTGTGCCTATATAGTATCCTTCTTATAAAATTTTCATTCCTTTAGCTTGCATATGCATGTAGTATCATATGGCCCTGCTAAAGTGGGGGCTAAATGTAGTGTAGAAAAAAGTATCCCTTTTTCACACTTAATTTGGGAATGAATAATTAATAATAAAATAGATTTAATGATGCCTTAATTAGGGTGTTGTAAAGGGTTTCTTTACACTTTCACACTATTATAGAGCTTTATTAATTAATTGAGGTTAATTGGCCCCTTTAATTCAAATCCAAGCCTAATCAATTGTATTTTCTGAGAGATAAAACCCAACACTCTTAAATAATATTACACAACACTTAATTTTTCAAGGAATGTGTACTAGGATAGTGACCTAGGACCCATTCACCACTTGAAAAATGTTCCCTTACTTAACTTAGGACCCCCCTTGGAATATATTTCATGGTAGTTTAATGATTTCAAATCCTAGATTTGATGTTGGCTTGTGTTATTTGAATTTTGGGACATAATCTTAAGTTATTTATAAATATAGGGTTATTTCACATAGTTTAATCTAAGCATCTAGATTAAGAGAGAATTTTCAAGAGAGAAAACATTCATATTCAAGAAGTAAGCAAGAGTGAAGTCTTGGAGTAGTATTAGAGTGTTTTTGTAGGTCTTCAAGCTCATTTTGTTGTCATAAGATCAAGCATTATTGAATAAGTGATGATAGATTCCTATGGATAATCATGATGGATTCTAGGTTTTGGGAGAAGCACCATGAGAGTCAACCAAGCCTAATGACTTGTTTCCTAAGTGATTCCATCTTCTATGATCATTCTATTTTCAGCCTAAAGCTAGGTATAATAAGTTTTGTGACTTATTAAGGGGATTTTGGATCTCCTAAAGTAGGTCCTTTGCATTGTTCATGTTTCATTCTAGGATCATATTCTAACACAATTGAGTAGGGTTTCCTAGCATTGTTAGGGATCTTAATCATAGACATACTTAAGGTTAGGGCTTCACACACATTTCATGTTTCATATTTTCATTTATCATCAAGGTTTAATTACCAAAATTGGGGTTTGACTAAGGAAAAGCCCCATCCACCCAAAAGCTTTAATTTTTTTTTTTGATAATTATTAGCAAATCCAGATCTAGAAGTGGGAATTTCAATTTGAAGGAAGGAATTGTAGCTTTGGCACTTCAAGATTAGATTCATAGTTTTTTAGAAAATCCTACGAGGACCCATTCACCACCTAGCGAATGAGTCCTTGTTAGGGTTTTAAGGGAAACATATTTTCATAGTTTACAAGGTTCATTTCCATATTTAGAGCCTCTTGAACAAGCATATCAAGACCCATTCACCACCTGGAGAATGAGTCCCTGATACTGTTGCAAAAACAACAATCTTTGACCACGTGCACAACATTCCTTATTTTTAGTTTTTCTAGAAAATTCTCAATTTTACTTTTGTTTTGTGATTTATTTCTTCATTACATCTTTTAGACTTAGGTTTAGAGTTGTTTTGTAGTCTAAAATTTTCTCCCCAAAGTGTGATTTGATTCACCACCCCATCCTTGCATAAGGAGAAATTGCAAGACCCTAAACCTTTATTTGACTCACATTTTGGGTTGATAGTTTCTTCATGGTTTAGATCTCATTTCTTGAATGAAATTGTGGGAAAGAGGGTCATATCATAGTCCCCCTTTTCCTATGTTTCAGTATCAGTGTATGTAAATGTATGTATCAATGTATGTATGTGTATGCATGTATGTATCATTATATGTATGTATGTATGTATGTATGTATGTATGTAAGATTTTATGTACATATGTATACATGCTTGTATGTATGTAAGTATGTATTTATGCCTATATGTATGTATGTTTTCTTATATGTATGTATATATTTAGAGGGAGAGAGAATATTAAGAGAGAGAGAGAGTTGTCTAGGTAGGGTGGGAGGGAGAGACTTGAGTGAGTGAGTGAGAGTGAGAGAGAGAGAGAGAGATTTTTCTATGTAGGGTTCTAGAGGGAGAGACTTTAGAGATAGGGAGAGAGAGGGAGTAGGATAGAGAGGGAGTGAGTGATAGAGAGAGATTTACCTAGGTAGGGTGCTAGAGGGAGAGAACCAAGAGAGAGGGGGATGGGAGTGAGAGAACTAGAAGATAGGGAGAGAGAGGGAGTTTGGGAGATAGGGAGTGGGAGAGATAGGAAGTGATAGAGAGGGAGTGGAAGAGAGATAGAGAGAGTGAGTGAGAGAGAGAGTTATCTAGTTATGTAGGTAGGCTTGCTTAGGGAGAGACTTGAAAGAGAGGGAGGGGGTGGTGTTGGAAACAAGCAACACTAAGTTGGGGGGTGAATTAGTGTTCTACAAAATTTAACTTTATTATTTTGATCTTTAACCCACTTAAAATATTCAACCAAGAGAAATATGCAGAAACAGAAAGAAAACAACCACAACAACATAACACAAGGATTTTTACATGGAAATCCTATTAGGGGAAAAACCATAGTGGATTTGCAATCCAGAATATGATTTGAGTATACTCAAAAAGAAGTTTACAATAAGAGAATGCACTTGCATTCAGGCTCACTGCTCAAAATAGAAAGGCATACTACCTTACAAAGATTTTGATTAGATCCAAGAGAATGAACTAAGAGAATAGCACCTACAAATGCTTGATTATAGTTCTAGTTAGGCTCAGTAGTAGATATTTTGTCCTTCTAACTGATTTTGTACTTCTACTCTGCTCTTTTCTAACTCACACCACAAAATCTTTAATGCACAAGTGAAACTGTGCATAAATCACTTAATCACCTTTATGATATTCACAACTCACATTGATACACCTTCTTCATACAAAAAATGGTTTAATTGAACATTTATATATATCTGCGACTAAGAATTTAATCACAACCTATTGGCTTCAATAAAACTTAAGAATATTTACAACTGTTGGCTCAAATCATGAATAATATTCAATGCACACCCTCAATGATTGGTCATAACTTATCTCAGACCCAAATCAAGATGATCAAAAAAAAAAAAATTGAGTAGAAACTTCTCAAATATCTACAACACTTAAAGTCATCCGGGTTGGCCACAAAATATTGATGAAAAAAATATATTCAACCTAACCTCCAAAATTGCAGAAAAATTAATACGTGGCACTGATATTTTTGGACAAAAAAAGAAATACAATGATTAACCTCCCATAAGATCCAAAACTCAAACTAACAGTAGAAAATTTGCATGAGAATCGAAGAACACAAAGATGCCGGATGTTATGTTCTTCCTGACTATCCTTAATCTATCTGTCAGTGGAAGTAAATGATGACATGCAGATCCAAACATTGAATAGGGTTTCCATAAATGACAAAACCAAAGTATATTTGTAGTGTCTCTTTCCAACAATCTCCCCCTTTGGGATTGCTGGTAACACTTAGTGAAAAATGACTATGTGTTGGATCAATACCAACATGCATTACACTGCTACTTCAAAATTTCAAAAATAATCTTCAAATGAAACTCCCCCTAAGATGAATATACATTTTTCACTGTACAATTTTTTCCCTTTGACATCAATGGAAAAATTGGGGAACCAAAAAGATAACAAAATTTCAAACTATACAGGCTTGATCTGGTAACTTACACAAATTGGAAAATATCTGCAAAATATCTCTTCAACATGCTCAAGTTTATGTCCAAAACCCTTTTGAAACTCTCTAGAATTGTTATGTGACCACAAACCAAATAAGATTGAGTTTTTGTAGTCTCGAGATTCATTGGGTCACTAACTGCCATAAAATCTTTGACTTTCGTTAAATTATTCATCATTATTTCAATCTTTGGACCAATTAGTCCTCTAAGCTCACTTGCTCTTCCTACAATCCTATCATTTTCATGCTTCAAACTCCTTATTTTGTCAAGTAGAGATATTAATTGACCTTCTTGCTCACCAACATTCCCAACTAATGGATCAAAAGCATTAGAAATGGTAGCCAATTTTTTTTCAAGATCCTTCACCTTCTTCTCATTGACTCTAGTGAATTTGGACAAAATAAAACATGACTTGTAGGATTTTCCACCTTTAGATATAGAATCTTGAATATTCTCCATATAGGTGCTAATAGAGTTTTATCCTTAGCAATCACTTCTTTTAACCAACTAAATCGTTTTCCATCAAAATCCTACACTTTAACCATGGCTGATTTTTTAAGAGACTCAAAATGAGTACTTACAAAATTTATGAGCTTCTTCAGTTCACCGGAAGAGGAACTGGATGGATCCTTAACATGTGTTGGCATAATTTTCTCGAGAACTCCAAATGCAAGACTTAATAATTCATTATCCTCCATGTGAGACTTCAGAATCTTTTCACTAGATTTAAACTGTGCAATTGATGCAACCTTCATTATTTGGATTGGGGACAACATGGATAGATTGATTGGGCCTTCAACCAATTTAGGATCAAAATTTTTTTGTTGATCCAACATAGATTCCTTTAGTGCCTTGGATGTATCTCTTGCTTCCACTGGGATTTCCTTAACCTGAACCTTTTCTTCTTCTTCAACCTTTGGTTCCACAATAACTATTTCCTAATTGTCTTTACGAGCTTCAACTTCTTCATTTGGTATTTCCTCTTCTTTAGCTAATACAACCTTAGGAACCTTAGTTTCCATAGGTGCATTTGTGTTATCCACATCAAGAGGAATTTGATTATCCTTAGTATCCACATTCACCTCCTCATTTTCTAGAATAGATATAACATCTTCTGCATTCACTTCTTCAACATTGATCTTGTTTCTTGATAGAAATGCTTTGAGGATTTTCTTGGTTTCATCAACAACAATACCAGTTTCACTGATCATAAGTTTGTTCACCCTTATTTTTCTTTTGAATTCCCTCTTGGCTTTTTCTAGGAGTGAATTCATCTCCTCAATAGACATTTCTGGACACAAGTTTGCAATAATTATTTTTCTCATATGCTCTTCTTCTATTCTAGCATTTACTCTTCTTGCCTCCAAAACATCATACAAGATCTTAGGTAAACCAGACATAATTTCAACAAGAACTTTGTTAAAAATATTTAGATGTTTTATTGTAGGCTCTTCAAGAATTCTTTGACCTGATTCATCAAACATTTCATACCATTTGCAGAGGGGTTTGAGATTTCCATTCTTGACAACAACATTCTCAACTTCTTCAACTATCATAGTTTGTATGTCTGTTTTTGCCTTCTTCTTCACCTTTTCTTCCCCACCAAAAGATTTCCTCTTCATTCCTTTCACAACTTCATCTAACTTAGTCTCCTCCCTTTTTGAGACCACTTCATAGGTTCTTGAGCTATTTTTCTTCTTCCTCTTACTAGAACCCTTGTCTTGGGTTTGCATAGGAATTGGCTTGGTTGCAGGAGCGGATGGGAAACTCCTTGTTGATCTAGTATGGGCAGAGGATCCTGCCGGACTAGAAAATTCGGTTCTTGCTGACTTCCTACTTCAACTTGATCTCTCTTTCTTCTAGCTTCTTTATTTTTTTCTACAAGTATGCCCATGTTTTCTACAAACACTTCTACTTCTTTCCTTACTCTTCTAAATATCTTTGGCTTCTGTAATTGATCATGGACTTGCATGTTCTTTTTTGCATAAGATCCAAACCTTTCTTCTATTGGATCTAGAGGCATGCTCAACAAATTTTTGGAATACACTTTCAAAATTTTCTCCTCTACTTCATATCCCATAGGCATAATCCATATTGTCCTAGGGTTAGCAGCTTCCATATGGCATTTATCAATATCTACCATGAAACAAATTGTATCTGTGTACTTCTCTACAATTGAGGTAGGTATTCTTTTTCTGGAATGCATCATATTCTCAAAAATTTTGAAGTACCCCTAGAGGGCAGTATTTTAGGTCTGACGATCATCGCTTTCAAACAATATATTTCTTATTTGCATAGGTATAGGCTAATTACTTTTCCAATTAACTTTCCCAACACCCGAAACCTCACTCATGAAATAAAAGAACAAATAAAGTAGCAAATTACCATACTTAAAAGAATTATTTTTTTCCTTCTTAATCTTACCTAGATTCTCCATCAGTTGACTTCTGAGCAACTCACATGAGTCATAATCAACATTTTCTTTTACCATCTAATAGGCTGCATAAATGGTCATACCAGATACTAAATTATCCTAACTGGAATGGTAGATCTTGTACCCAATAACTATCGATGCAAATTTCACATCCACTTTAGCAATATCTTTGATTGTCATTACCCTTCTATCCCATTGTGCACCTATTGCATTAGTAACTGTCTGATTCTTTACAGATTTCAAGATTGGAAAACCACCAGCGGAACTTAAACCTATGACAATGCTTATAGCCTCTTTCATAATCTTGAAAAGTATATTCAACCACATGAACTCAGCATGAACTCAGCTCAAAATATATCACACCCATTCACTTTCCTCAAATATGGAAAATTTCACAAACTGTGTAAACTTCTTCACTTCTAGGGTTTTGTATTCCAGCTTAATAGTGAAGTCCTCTCCAATTATATAGTTGGAATACAAATTCATTATTTGAGATCTTCCTAACTCTTCAATGTTGGCATGTATATAAGCCCTAATATCTTTAGTGTGCAAGACTCCCTATGATACAGACAAAAATGCACCTATGGGCTCAGTCTCTATAGACTTATGAGGATCCCACTTGAACTTTGGATAGGGTCTATCCTTAACCTCAACTACCAATGGAGTGGCCATTTTTACAAATTCATAGATTCACTAGTTTTTTGATAAATACATTTTCATTGGATCAGAGTTTTGATCGCTGAATCTTCTTCACACTTGAATCTCACCACAACCAAGCAATGTTCACTCTAGGGCTCTCCAAACTTCTTTTCTCCAAAATACAAAGTGACAAATGAAGGATAAAAATAACCTTTTATTGTTTGTACAACTAACCCTTTTTTTCACAATAAATGCTTTTTCCTTAATTCATCTGGTTACTCTATTTCCATGCACTGAGATAGATAATTCTTCTACAGATCTCCAATACTATATGATATTATCTCCAATTGGTTGAACAACATATGAAATTCATCTAAGAACTTATTGGACTTATTCACATTCTGGTTCCAATTACCGACAAGGGGTTAAGAGATTTTCTTGGTAGCCCCCCTAGGCCAAAGGCCTAAAACTTATTTTTGGAGGAATTACCAGAAGCAAATTCTAGTGTAGGTTCATTTCCTTCAACAGAGGGATCCTTCTTCACCCATTTCTTTTACATTTTCTTCTTGATCACATCAGTAATGAGTTTACCTTTTCCCTTAACATCCTGCTGCATGTTTTGTTTTACTAGACCTCTTCTACTCTAACAAAATCTAGTAGTGTGGCCAAATTTGTTGTAGTTGTAACAAAAATTTTCTCTATCCAAACCTACTATTCCACTAATTTTTCTTTGATTTGCATTGGTTAGCAATATTCCCAAGTCTATTGCACGCATAGCATTTGAAATTTCTATGAAAGTTGTTCATCGTAATTCTCCATTCACTTGAGTTATGACCAAACTTATTACAATTAAAGCATTGACCTGAGAATGATGGTCCTCTTGGATTCATCCTTCTTCTACACTAAGAAGCCATATGACCAAATTTATTGAAAGTAAAATAGTAACCATTGAATCTTTGAGCATTTGGTTGTCTTACTAGATTCCTTCTAGCTCCATTCATCTAATTTCCTTGCCTGAATCTCTCTTGTCCAAAAATCCTTTGTCCAGATCTGAAACTTTCTCCTTCTTGATAGCCAAGACCTGACTTGTCACCATCAGTCCTCTGACCTTTAGTTAGTGCATCAAACTTGGCTGAGCTTGCTTTGAATTTCTCCTTGTACTCATAATTTGCAGTAGTAAGTTCATTTATGAGATCATCGAGTTGTTTTTCAAGCACTTCCTCACTATTTTTAGATTTTTCCAATTCATTGTCCAACTGACTGCATTGTTTAGATTTTTCTTTCAAGGATTGAGCAATATTTCTTCATTTTTCTTTTTATCTTCAAATTCCTTGGTCATTTTCATCATGATAGATCCATCTCACACTTCAGGGCAACATTTTCTTTGGAATTTTTTTCACATTCTTCTATTCTCTCCTTCAAGGAATTACACAGTTGCTCATCTTCCATGCTTCTATTCTTTTGCTTAAGCTGATCACACAATTCCTTTCTTTTCTCCCTTGATTCATTGATTTTTCCTTTCAATGACTGAATGAATTTCTTTGCATTCTCAATATTTTCTTGTAGTTCTTGGTTCTTAGATTTTGACTAGTTAAGATCATCCAGGGCCACCAAAATTTGTTCTTGAAGACTACACGTATCCATTGAAAACACTTTACAAGATATCCCCAAGCTGTTAGACTTCTTTTGAGGAACTAGATTTGATACCAATTGTTGGAAACAAGCAACACTGATACGGGGGGTGAATCAGTGTTCTACAAAAATTAACTTTATTATTTTGATCTTTAACCCACTTAAAATATTCAACCAATAGAAATATGCAGAAATAGAAAGCAAACAACCACAACACCATAACACAAGGATTTTTATGTGGAAACCCTATTAGGGGAAAAACCACGATGGATGGCCAATCCATAATATGATCTGAGTATACTCAAAAAGAAGTTTACAATAAGAGAATGCACTTGCACTCAAGCTCACTAGTCAAAATACAAAGGCACACTACCTTACAAATATTTGGATTAGATCCAAGAGAATGAACTGAGAGAATAGCATCTACAATTGTTGGATTATAGTTCCGATTAGGCTCAGTAGTTGATCTTCTATCCTTCTAACTGATTATACACTTCTACTCTGCTCTACTCTAACTCACACCACAAAATATTTAATGCAAAAGTAATACTTTGCATAAATCGCTTAATCACCCTTCTGATATTTGCAACTCGCATTGACACACCTTCATACACAATATGATATAATTGAAAATTTATATACATTAGAAACTAAGAATTTAATCACAACCTGTTAGCTCAAATCATGAATAATATTCAATGCACACTCACAATGGTCAGTCATAACGTAGCTCGAACCCAAATCAAGATGATCAAACACAAAAAAATTTGAGTAGACACTCCTTGAATATCCGCAACACTTAAAGTCATCTTTGTCAGCCACAAAATATTGATGAACAAAAAGATATTAAACCAAACCTACAAACTTGCATACAACTTAATACAAGGCACTAAGATTTTTGGAAAAAACAAGAAATAAATTGATTAACCTCCCATAAGATCGACAACTCAAACTAACAATAGAAAATTTGCATGAGAATCGAAGAACACAAAACTATTAGATGCTCTATTCTTCTTGATTGTCCTCAATCTGTCTACTGGTGGAAGTAAATGCTGACGTGCAGATCCAAAAACTGACTAGGGTTGCCATCAATGGCAACACCAAAGTATATTTGCAGTGTCTCTTGCCAATAGGTGGAAGGGGGAGACTTGAGAGAGAGGGAGAGAGAGAGGGACTTGCCTAGGTAGGGTGTGAGGGATAGATAGATAGAGTGGGTAGAGAAAGAGAGTGGGACAGAGGGGGTTGGAGTGAGAGTGACTTATCTAGGTAGGGTGTGAGGGATAGATAGAGAGAAGGGGTAGAGAGAGAGAGGGTGTGGGAGGGAGGGAGAGAGAGAGAGATTGTGGGAGTGGGAGAGAGAAAGAGGTAGTGATAAGAGAGAGCAATACCTTAGAGGGTGAGAGAGAGATAGTTATCTAGTTATGTAGGTAGGGTGACATAAGGAGAGACATGAGAGGGAGAGGGGGTGGGAGGGAGAGACTTGAGAGAGAGGGATACATAGAGAGAGAGAA
>VDFB02058242.1:43453182-43496233 GCA_007258455.2 Sequoia sempervirens
TTCTCCACCGTTGATGTGATTTTCTCAAATTGCATCTTGGCCTCTCATTTAAGGATTTCTCCCTAACCATAATTAGGGATTATACTATGAAATCTTGACCATTGATTCTAGGGTATTTGTCATCTTCTCATCTTGGCCACACATTCAAAATTGCAATTTCTATAAAATAGCAATTTTGTTCTTATTTTGGTCCTAATGCTCATTTTGTCAACTTAGGCTATTATTATTGTCATTTACAGTCATTGTCATTTTCAGTCTATTGTGAAGTCATTTTTTATACAAATCCTTCAACATTTGTATAGGGCTTAGACATTACTTTAGGTTGCTCATTTGAAATCTGAGGGCTTCATCTGATTTGCTACAAACTAGAAGGTGTAACAAAGGTGAACCATGGAAGATGAAGATTTCTGGTAACATTGTTCCTTTTATTTTCATGTTTATTTCTTTTGTGCTTTGTTACTTCATGGGATTTTGATGTTTATGATTTAATAACCAAACAATCTAAATTTTCCATTGATGCATTTGGTGAACCCAACTCCATTTTTTTGGTTATTTCTGTACGTTTTGTGTTTTCTGCTATTTTGAAGGCACAGATACGGAGCAATGCAACTGCCTGTTTAAAAAAACTTCGTGACACATTTGATGCATCGCGATGCATTCAAAAACCCAAAAGTCACAATCACTCTGACAAGCCGCAATCAATATCCTGAACGGTGCATCTGCTCTGTCATGCCACTTTTGAAGTCCTGAATGACACATCTACTCTATCATGCCACATTTGACTGGTAAAGATTTTCTTTCATTTTTTGGCATTCTGATTTTTGGATTTTAGAGTTTTCTGGTTGCTGGTTTCTTTCTAGTTTTTCTGGTCCTTTGATTTCCTAGTTTTTCATTTTTGCATGTTAGCTAGCTTAGGGTTTTGTGTTACTAATCTCCATTTGTAGCTTGTGGCAGTTACTATTCATATGTCGAAGATCATTTAATAAAGAAACTACTAATCTTTTGTATGCAGATTCAAATGTTGAAGATGGAATAAAGCAAACATTGTGTTTGTTTTTCATAGATTAGCAAACATTTAACTTTAGTGCACATACAAAAAACATTCATGTCTTCTTTGCTTGATTGTGTTTGCAAGATGGTAGGTGAGTATGCTCTCACTTAGTGAAAACCTTGTGATTAGAAAACTAGACCTATTCTTATTTGTTATTACCCTGACTTGGTATATCGGAGTATCCTCTCCCCTCGCGCTTTCAGGCGATCTTGGGTGTAAGAGAAACAGTTACCAACTCTAGAAATTGGGCCTGCCTGTGGATTTCATCACCCCAACATGACTCAAACTGGCAACGGAGCTAAAGCCAAGCTACCCCCAATTGGTATATAAATGTAAACCTTAAGGGAAAACCTAAGGTTGCTTGTGCGGATGTGTCATACGGACGGAGTTGTACTCCCTTAAACCCTATTGAGCTTAACCTCTTCAGGCTGGAGTGCCACCTTAATGGTGATTAATCTCTTTCCCCATGTATGTCCACTCGAACGGGGGTCCTTAACTAAAAACTCTTGTATAGAAAGCCAAAATCCTTCTATTTTCTAGCGCAGCACTGGTCGGTGTGAAGGCATCCACACTTTCATAGTTTGTAGTAGATGTGATCAGCTCGCCATGGGAGTTTCATGGGGGTTGGAAGCTTGGTTGGCCTGAGAAGAGAGTGCACTGTAAGGGGGAGCCCGTGCAGCCAAGCTTCTGAATTCACACGCTATAGATATGTGGTTAAGGAAACCCACGTGGAATCTAGCGAATACTGTCATGGCCTAACCTAGGATTGTGCTTATCTGATGTGTGTTTGGTTACTTTTCAAAACACTGTATTTTTCAAGTGCTTTCTAGTTTCATCATAGCTCCAAAAAAAACATTCAACACCAAACATATCAAACTTGCAATCAAAACAACAAGAAAATCAACTTGAAACAAAACTGTGTCGCATCTGTCAAACCGCAATTGATTTTATGAACCACAATTGCTCTGTTAAATCATAGTTGATATTCAAAACACCGCATTTGTAGGCATCGTGACACATCTGAACACTTCAGAGCCATATGTGCAAAACTAAAATGCAACTGACTGTCATCAAGTCGCATCTAATAAACCGAGTCACACTTGTCTATTTCTGAGTCGTATCTGCTAAACTTGAGCCACATTCACAAAACTGCGATGCATTTGCCTGTCACTATTTAAAACTTCATCCAAAGTCAAATTTGAAGTCTTCATCTTGTTAATAATCTGTCAAACACTGTTTCTTGGAAGAATCTGTCAGAAACCAAACTTGAAATTTCTCAAAGTCTTGACCACTAGTTTGCATTCATTACCATAGGTTGCATCCTTCATTATTTTAGTTGCATACATTTGACATTAGGTTGTCCCTAGGTTCACATTTTTGCATCTCTTAGGATTAGGTAAACCTTAGCAGAATTTGCAACATCATTGTTTTCAAAACTAGGCTCTTTTGGACTAGGTTATCAAACCCCTTTGTAGTCATTGTCCTCTTTTGTGGATTTTCCAACTCAAAAGTCTAGTTAGGAAAATTCACTAGTCATTTTGACCTTGTCGCCTTGTCATTTTCAACAAAGTTTAAGCTTAGACGTGCTTAGGTATCCTTATCTTACATTGCATTTTAAGTCTTCACATTGCATATCCTATTTACAAAAATCCAAAACAATAGTCATCCTAGTCAGCATTTTGAACTTAGATCTTGCATAATATCATCATTATTAGCTGTCATTCCCATTTGAGCAATCTCATTTATAGTGGAAACTAGACTTCAAAAACAACAATGACAAATGGAAAACTCTCGGCAAGACCCCATGTCTACTGTCGATAATCCAAACTAGACCTTTTACGATCCATTTTCCAATCCAAATGATCCACCTCCAGTGACAACACAATCCTCATCAAGGGGTACATTTGAACTTTTCTTGTAAAGAGATAAATACGGTCACATACTTAAGAAAAACATAGAGGCAATAGCACAAGACCCAGAGGCCTCTCACTTAAATGAAACAATGGTCCATCACAACAAAGACAGATTCTTGGCTATACTCTTGAGTGAAGGAGCCAAATTACCTCAAGGATTTGACATTAACACGATAAATGTGACACCTCCTGACCCTAATAAAAACAACGCACATAACATGTCACATAGTGGTCAACCTCCAAACACTATGAGCAATACTAGCTTGGAAACCACAACGACAGTGCATGCCACCCCCAACATCCCAAACACTCCCAACACCATAAATACCATGGCAGCAAATGCCACGACAATAAATATCATGGGGGCATCATCAAGTCACAACAATCCCCCCTTGATAGCTTCATCTACTACCATGAATACACCTTTGACATATCTGGTTGGTGGTATTTCACAAAATCCTTTGGGAGGGGGAAAGGGATGCATTTTTATCCAAGGACAACAACGAAACATTAACATGACAACACAGTCACATGTCATTGCTTCCCAAAGTACAAATACAAACATTCCTCTTGTGCAAAACCAACAATTCGCACAAGGTGGCCAAATAACACAACCCATGGCATCATTAATGCATCATAACATCCATGGTCATCACATCCCCCAAATAACGACAAACATGGTTGGGGGACACATCCCAACCTACTCATCTAATGTTCATAGTCACCAACATGCACCCAATCATAACCTTCAATATCAACAACACGTCAATCCGCACATGTCATACATATCACAACAATCCACACCGCCACAATACACCAATATTCACGCATAACAAATAGGGACTTATGGTGTACCAGGCAATCCAACGTATGGAAACATAAATGACCCTGTTGTGGATGCCCTCCAAACATGAATGATGGGTTTAGAGAAAACTATTCAAAACCTACATATTTCAGGCCAGAAATCAAAAATATCATATGACCTAAATGTATACCCATTCAACACAAGCATATACATGCCTCCATTTCCTTTGAGATATGTGTCACCAAATTTCACAAAATACAAAGGCAAGACAAACCCCATTGGAAATGTTCACGAATTTGCAACCAATTGTATGGACATCACCTACGAACAAACATATTTGATGAGACTTTTTTCTAAAAGTCTGGTGGGTCAAGCCCTTGAATGGTTTTCCACACAAAAGGATATCTAGACATGGGATGAGCTTAAATGGAAATTCATCAAGAACTATGTGTACAACATTGACATGGACACCTTCATCACTAGCTTGTGCAATCTCACACAAGAGGATGCTGGAGAGACATTTATCCCATTTTTTCAAAAATAGAGAAGCCTTGCTAGTTGATGTCATATTGATATACCCAAACGGGAGAAGGTTGACATGTTCATACAAACACTACTAGGGCCCCTAAAATATGCATTTCAAATACAGTGTTGCACAAACTTCACAGATTTAGTCGAAAAAGGGATCCAGATTGAGAAAGCCCTTATCGCAAAGGGAGAATTACGATATGGTTCCAAAAATGCAAATGTCAGTCCAACCACTGACAATAAATATTGGATAAAAAATAAACACATTACAAATGATGGTGTGGTTGATGCCAAGACTGCAAACGTTGTGGGTCCTGTACTAGCCCTAAAAGGGGTTCAACAACAACACCAACCACCAACAACATCAACACCCCCTCCTAATGTCCCTTTCAACAATTAGAATAGTCAAAATAACCAGGGACAATACCGTCAAACGAGACAATTTCCCAAAGGATGCACATACACTCCTTTGGGTAAACCCATTAAGGAAGTCCTTAAGAAATGTATCCAGAATGGGGTCATTACACTCTAGGAACCAAAATCGTATGACCTAGGACAATTCAAACCAACATGGTGGAATGACAATGCATTTTGTGAATATCATCGAGGAAAGGACATACAACTTCCAACTGTCGACAATTGAAAAACCTAATACAAGATCTTATCGAAAGTCATGTCATTGAAGTAGGTGGATCTCAATTTGCTTCCAATTCAGATCATACTATCCATAAGAATCCATTGCAGGACCATGGTTCTCATAGTGCTTCCACATCAAGACCACAAATGCACAATAATCAAGATAACTTCTCTCGAGTCAAGTACGACTATTCTGGTGGACCTATTATAAACAATTTCCAAACTGATAATGAATACATCAATACCATTACGGTCAGGAGAGCACCCCAATGTAATGCTACTACTTGCAGTGGGAAAGTTACCATAGCTGGTCCACCTACCACTAGACAAGCCAAAATCACCATACCAGGCCCATCTGCTAAACAGTCATAGCTTGTTCCATCTACTAAACAGTCACAACCTGTCCCGACCACAAAGCAATGGAAACCCAAAAGTCAGCTCAACCTTATTGACCAGCTAGGAAAGACTCCTGCAAAAATCTCTATACTTGAATTGCTTCGCATATCTCCCACACACAAAGAAATTATGGACAAAACCTTGCTTGAGTCATCGGTCCCCAAGGACATCGATGTCAATCAATTCGAAACAATGGTGGGATATCTCACTACGCCTCACCACGTCACCTTCTTAGATCAAGATTATTCATCACCTAAAACCAACCACAATGATGCATTGCACATAGAAAACTTTGTCAACAAGCACAAAGTTAGATGGGTTTTAGTAGATGGTGGGGTAGGATTGAATATATGCTCCCTCAAACTAGTTAAAGCTCTAGGGTTCTCTGATGCGTGCGTAGACCCAACGAAGAGTATAGTGATCAAAGCATACGATGATGAGGAACACTCTTCACGGGGCGTTATCTCTCTCCCAATCAGAGTGGGACTGGTCATTGTGGACACAACCTGTCAAGTCCTGGATTTGGAACTACCATATAACATTTTGTTAGGTCATCCATAGATTCATGCATTAAAAGCTGTTCTATCCACATACCACCAGTGCCTGAAGTTTCCATTTGACGGCATAGAAATAACCATATATGGAGACCCCGACCCTTTCCAATATTGTACAAACTTAAGGGGTATCTCTGAAAATTGGGTACCTATTAATCAAGAAGCATCTGGCTCCTTGTCATCAAAATATGTCAACCCATCCACACTCACGCCATCTTCCAAATCTGCTCCATCCACATATTCTGCCATACCACCACCTTCCACTAGCCCTAAGACTGAATCCACTGTCAAAATCTAGGACCTTGGCTACAGAGAATTCAAACTGCACACAACATACAATATAACAACAATGCCTAGGTCTCCAAAGGACTATGGTCAGCCATGTTTCAGAATGGAACCTCAGGAGACTTTCAAAGTTCCACCGAAAATAATTTTTATCAAGTGGGGAGACATGAGTAAGGAAGACCTTACTGACATTACAAGATGGATCTATAAGGATATTGTCATACTACCCCCATTAGTAGTTCAAAAGTATGGCAAGGGTTTCGACATCATGAAGGCTAAATGCTACGATGGTACTAGTGGCCTAGGAAGAAATAAAATTGGCCAAAGGGAACCCATAAAAACTTTTCAAATTCTGAGATATCTTGGGTTAGGGTTTGGATCACCCGACAATGACGATCGACGTATCTCTGAACTTTCAAATGAGTGAGTACATGCTTCGGATAGTGTCGACACTACTAGGGAAACCCTCACCAAAACTAACTCCCATGAGTGGGAATTTGGCTCAGAACGATCCCTAAGTGACTGTTGTCTTGATGATTTGTTTGTCGAACCAAGGGAACTGACCTTTGAACAATGGTTTTGGCAAACATTCAAAATTAAACAGGCACCAAATACTCAAAGTCCCATTATCACTTCCTATGACAACCAACACCCATCATCTGAACCCATTCCGTCCAATTCATCTGAAGTGTCAGATGACATTGACAATTAGGGCTCTAAAACCTTCACCCCTTATTTTGACAACGAATATGACACTAGTGAAGGAGAATATTGGATAGAGTCCGATGTCGAGTTGGATGATGATAATCTCATCTACAACATCATGAATACATCTATATGCTATCCACATCCTCACCCCAATTCACCAACATGGATGATGGCATTTCCTTAGTTTACCTTGACCTAGTCAATTGGGACCAACAAGGACCACCAGTGCTAGATAAATTTCAGAATGATGAGGCAATTACTGAATTTATGGGATTATGAGAAGGCATACCCAGTGGGGACCACAAATCAGGATTCACCATTGATTTAGACTGCACGACATACTTCGGAAAGACTGCTCCATCGTCTAGTCGCAAAAGTAAAAATAAGAATAAATCAAAATGTGAACTGTCTCTAGGTGAAAACTGAAAGGAACCTCTTGACGATAAAATAGTAAAAATAAAGGATGTATTTGTGGGTGAAAACCTCTTTGAGGCACCCAAAGATGGAGGACTGGACTTTCTCCCCATGCAATAGGAGAAATCAGCTATGATTATTGAAGACATAATAGAGGACAACATATCAACTATAGAAGATCCCAAGATGGTCCTCTTTGTTGCATCATTAGCTGAAGACGAGAGACTAGAATTTCATAAATTCTTTGTAGAACGAAAAATCAACTTCGCAGGGTCCTATGTTGACATGCCAGGATTGGACCCAGAACTAGTCCTGCACCATCTTCTACTATTACCTAATGCTAAACCAATCAAGCAGAAGTTGCGCAAAATGCAGCCTCAAGTTGCTCTATTGGTCAAGGCCGAGTTAAAGAAATTATTGGATGCCAGATTCATATGGTCTATAGATTATGCTAAATGGATTTCTAACTTAGTATCAGTGACAAATCCAAATGGACTGATCTGCATATGTACAAACTTTTGAGACCTAAATAAAGCATGCCCAAAGGATGACTTTCCTCTACCAAACATTGACATCATAGTTGACCTAACTGTAGGATATGAGATGCTATCCCTCATGGATGGTCTCTCCGGCTATAATTAGATTCGCATTGCTCCTGAAGATCAGTACAAAATGGCATTTACTTGCCCATGGGGAACATATTATTGGAATGTCATGCCATTTGGTCTCAAAAATGCAGGTGCCACATACCAAAGGGCTATGACCACAATTTTCCATGACATGATGCATAAAATAATGGAAGATTATGTAGATGACCTATTGGCCAAATCAGCAAGTAGGAAAGATCATCTGAAGGTACTTGACACAATTTTTAAGAGACTTGAAGAGTACAAAGTCCGGCTAAATCCTAAGAAGTGTGTTTTTGGGGTCACATTAGGAAAACTCCTGGGATACATAGTTTCCCGAAGAGGTATAGAGGTTGATTCAACAAAGGTCAAAGCCATCATAGACATGCCTCTGCCCAAAGGAATCAGTGAGCTAAGAACTCTACAAGGCAAGTTACAATCTATTCAGCATTTCATAGCCCAATTGGCAGATAAGTGTCACCCATTCCAGTATTTGTTGCGCAAAGGGACCCCCTTTGTATGGATAGAAAAGTGTCAAGAAACTTTTCAGAAAATCAAAGATTACCTACTGTCAACACCAATCCTCATGCCTCCAATTCATGGAAAGCCATTGATCCTATACATCTCGACTACTAGTTCAGCATTGGGGGCATTATTGCCACAAAATGATCATGAAGGAAAAGAATGAGCCATCTATCACATCAGCCGCACATTAATAGGGCATGACTTGAACTATACACACATTGAACATGCATGCCTTGCTATTGTCTTTGCATCCCAAAAATTAAGACACTATATGCTTAGTCACTAGACACAGTTGGTTGCCAAGATTGATCCACTGAAATACCTCTTAAGTCGGGCGGCATTAATAGGCTGGTTGGAAAAATGGGTTATGATACTAAGTGAGTATGACATACAATATGTCGAGCGTAAGGCAATAAAAGGATAGGTAATAGCAGATCAACTGGCAGATGCACCAATTCAAGTCACTCATCCACTAGTAACTGATTTTCCCGATGAGTCTATTTTTCATGCAGAACCAGTAGTACCATGGAAGCTATATTTTGATGGGTCTCATACTGGTCATGGCTTAGGCGCTAGAATATTTTTTATCACACCACAAGGGGATTCAATTCCTAATGCATTCCGGATCGCTTTCCCTTGTACAAATAACATTATTGAATATGAAGCACTAGTCACAGGTCTCAAAATGGCAATTAAATGGAAAATTCAAATGTTGCTTATATTCGGGGATTCCCAGCTCATTATCAACCAAGTGAATGATGACTATGAAACAAAGGATGGGAAGTTGATTCCCTACAAGAGGATGGTGGATAGTTTCTTGACACACTTCCAATTGATTTCTTTTGAACAAATCCCCAGGGTACAAAATAAGGCAGCTAATGCAATGGCTACTATTGATTCTCTCTTGGACATCCCTCAAAATGTGCCACAGTTTGAGTTCTTAGTAGAACAACTTTTAATCTCGGCATATGATATCCAAGAATCGGAAACGGTTTGCAAAATTGTTGGTCCCAACTCTCCCTGGTATTAGGACATTTATGACTACCTAAAATCTCAAGCCCTCCCACCGAACCTGTCCAATAACCAAAGGAAGTCCTTCATCCAAAAATCTGTAAAGTATGCCATCGTCAGTGACACCCTATACCGACGTAGCTTTGATAACACCTTCCTTAGATGTCTCGACATCGACGAAGTGCGTACGACCTTATGTGAAGTGCATGACGATATATGTGGATCTCATTCGAGTGGTCCCACTCTAGCTAAGAAAATAACAAGACTAGGGTATTATTGGCCAACAATGGAAAAGGATGCAATTGAATATGAGAGGACTTGTCGCAAATGTCAGATTCATAGCGATTTGATTCATGCACCAGCATAGGAACTACGACCAATCACTTCTCCTTGGCCCTTCGCTCAATGGGGGCTCGACCTCGTGGGTAAGATCCATCCAACCTCCTCCAACGGCCATAATTTCATTATCACTGCCACTGAGTATTTCACGAAGTGGATTGAAGCCATCCCATTGACATATATTACTGACAAACAAATATCTAAGTTCATCCTAAACTACATCATTTGTCGATATGGCCTTCCGCAATCCATCATCACTGACAATAGACTTCCATTTAAAAACCAAGACGTTCAAGAGTTATGTGAGCAATTCCATATCCAACACCACTTTTCATCTCGCTACTACCCACAAGGAAATGGCCAAGCTAAGGCGTCCAATAAAACTATTGTCAAAATTCTCAAAAAGATTGTCAATGACGCTGGCCGTGACTGGCACATACAACTCAACCTTGCTCTATGGGCTTACCGAACTATCATTCGTACACCTACATGAGCCACTCCATTTGCCCTAGTTTTTGGCACTGAGGCCATTTTACCCATTGAGGTTGAAATTCCTTCATTACGAGTGTCCCTGAAGGGTTTAACCAACGAAGAGGAGTATCAACAGTCACACTTGTACGAGCTGGAAATGCTAGAAGAAAGAAGGAAAAATTCACTGAACCATCTCCAAGCATATCAGAACCATCTTTGTCGCAGCTACAATAAGAAGGTTATGGTCAAAATTTTTGACATTGGCGACCTAGTTCTCATGCAGAATCCCAAGAATCAAGCTGATAGAGAAAATCCAAGAAAATTTGAACCAAATTGGTTGGGTCCCTACATTATCATATCTTCTTTCAGTTTTGGAACCTATCAGCTGGCCACACCAGATGGAGAACAACTGTAGAGCCCATTAACAGTTTACATCTCTGAAGGTTCTACGCATAGCATCAGAGGATTCGGTTGAAAACCACAAAATACAAAAAAATTAAAAAAATGATAAAAAATTGTTGCCTTGATGAAAACCTGGCAAACAAGCATCTTGGCGACACCAAAAAAATAAAAAAGTCAAGAAAATAGTAAAGAGAAAAAATGATTTCTTCAATAGTGAAAACCTGGCAAACAAACACTTTGAACAAGTACCATGGTGAAAACCTGGCAAACAAGCACCATGTGTAGTCAATCATTGCTCTGCCATCTACTATCACTTTGACTGCCTTGGGTTACAATGAAAGGTATTATTGCCATTATTATGCAAATCATCACCACATTCTACCCTACCTATCATAGTGGATAAACGATTGACATCAAGTCCTGACGACTGTCCATCTAGTAAACCAGCAACATCCTGCCCATGTTCCTTACAATTGGCTAAGTCTTGGACCTGACTGGGGGCAAATTTTTTATCATGAAATCGTAGTGGATGTCGCACATGATCTTGGAAATTAGAAAAAAGTCTTGAAAAAAGACAAAAACATTACAAAAAGTCTTGAAAAAAGATAAAAACATTGCAAAAAGTCCTAAAAAAAAGACAAAAACATTGCAAAAAGTCCTAAAAAAGACCAAAAACATCACAAAAAGTTCTGAAAAAAGACAAAAACATTGCAAAAAGTCCTTAAAAAGGACCAAAAATATCATAAAATGTCCTGAAGAAAGACCTAAAAATCATAAAACGTCCTGAAGAAAACCACAAACAAAAACATTAGACTACTCGAGGAGCAAGAATACATGGTCATCTCTTGTCAAAGTCAGTCATATCAATTAGTCTTTGTTATTTGTCTGAACTATGTTGTCTATGTGCATTTGCTATGTAGGCAAGACTCAAATTTGAGTCCCCAAGACATTAGGTCAGTCCATTTAGGTTTGTCCAAATAAAATCATGATTCAAACTTCTATCTCTTCCACAAAGTCATTGGTTGTGTCAAACTACGAGGTCTCTGAGTGTATGATGTAGGCAAGGCCATCTGTCGATGAGCCCCCGAGGCCGCACTAGGTCAGTCCATTAGGGTCATGACACTACACTGGCACACACGTCAGAATATCTTCAAGACAAAACAAATCCCTCCCAAATGGAAAAACTCCCGAAAGCAAACTAAAACAATCATTCCTTAGGCATGACAATCTCATCAACAAGCCAATCATATCATCATGACAATACCAGCATATAGTTAAAATACAAGTCAAACTCGGTCAAAGTAAGTCAAATCATGATAACCTGTCAAACTGTCAACTTTAGGTTAATGTTCAGATGTGTCCTAAAAGATAACCTCTGTCATTCATGCCTTAGGATGTGTCCTTCCTAGGCATCATCACTGTCATTCGGCATTTCAAGGGATCCTCTTGGCATCTAAGGATCGTTGCTCTTAAAATCAATTTTCTTCAGATATGTCTTTCTGAAGAACCAACTATGTCATCTATGCCCTAGGATGTGTCCTTCCTAGGCATCATCATCATCACTGTTATATGACAGTTGGAGACCAATTCTCTTGGCATTAATTTTATTCAGGATGTGTCCTTCCTGAATTTGGAAAATTTGGACATTTTTTGTTTGACCAACATCAAAGCTTTAACACTCGGACATCTTATCATCATTAAACCTGGCATCTTGACATTAGAACAATGGATATCCAGATGCACTTGGTAAACACTTGACAATTGTCTTTTAGTTTTTTATCATGGTATTAGTTTTTCAACGAGGTCTCACTAACCAGGATTTAGAGAAGCAACAACGTATCATGACGATTGAAACACATGACTACTAGTTTCTCAGCAAGGCCCTGATTTTCAGATTTAGAAAAACAGTGA
This sequence comes from Sequoia sempervirens, assembly GCA_007258455.2. NCBI lineage: Eukaryota > Viridiplantae > Streptophyta > Pinopsida > Cupressales > Cupressaceae > Sequoia > Sequoia sempervirens. The sequence continues at coordinate 43,465,758 of VDFB02058242.1, forward strand.
CATATCATGGTAAGGGCTCTATTTTTGTATTGCGACAATCATGCCACTAGTTTCTCAAGGATGTCCTGGGAACAGGATTTAGAGAAGCAACAACGTTTCATGATTTGTCTTTGTCTTTGTCTTTTTTGGCATGTGGTTGATTATGACAAAAAGACTGTGGCAATCACGCTCTTAGTATGAGTCATGATCATCCTTGTCTGTGACTGCTTGTCTTACGTAATGGTATGACCTTGCACACCCTGATCTATGTCATATCATGGTGTTTCTTGGCCATTACGATAGTCTGCCCAATGATGATTAGGAGCAATAAATACTAATGTCCTATGGTAAAGCTTTGAGGGATTTGGTATAGGAATTAACATGCATCTTCATTAGTCTGGTCATCTCCTCTTCTTCAGTCTAGTCATCTTCTCTCATCAGTCTCATTGTCTTCTCTTGTCCATCTCACGATGATATCCTGTGACATACAAAAACATAAGTGCATACATGATCATATAAACATTGCATTAGGTCCATACATACAACATCCATAGCATCAAATCATATACATAAACACAAACATTGCATTAACATAATCAACAATAGGACATCCATGTATTAAATACATTATGCACATCATTCTCATCTCATATAAATAAACATTGCATCATCATGGCATTAACATCACAAATAAGCATCATAGGACATACATGCTACATCATAAATCAACATCATACATCATACATATCATAAAGCATTAAATCAAAGAACATCACATAACACATGTAGGCCACATCAAAACTGCATCATGATATAGTATCATCTCAAAAATGTACAATGTCACAGGATAATGTCATGGGATATCCCAAAAATGGAGCTTGCAGGCTCAATAATATACATAGTATGTCATAATAACAAAAGGCCCCTAGGGTAGACTCTCATCATCCCCTCATGGTGAAGAATGTGGCAGAGGCAAGTCTGTCACGGGTACTAAAACAATAGGTGGACCTGTCGCAACCTCTGCCTAGGCCACTAGTGGAGCTACAAAGGACGGTGCCATCTCAATGGTATAAAACATCTATGATGTCACTACAGCCAGACTCTGAGAAGTAGAGGGATCAACCATTGGCGGCTGTACCTATCCTGACCTCTGCACTAACCCAGTCGACCCATGACTATGACCTAAATGGTGATTTGAGATGTGCCTGCATGAATGATGTGACCTATGCCCTAAAGTGTGCCCTGTCGAGGTAGACCCTCCGACACTAGTTTGACTCCTACTGGCACTGTCACTGCGTGATCTATGGCCACTGCCCATCCTCGAATGTGACCATGACAAAGTAGGATCCCATCGCTTTGGTGGCACTGCCTACTCATACAAGGTCCTGTACTGCCCTAATTTCATGCTCACCTTGGCTAGCTCGCGAGCCATGTATCCCATAGGCCCTGTGCATAATGCTACAAAATCTATGCACCGTTGAGCTGAATCCTGCTAGCGGATCACCACCTGATCTCGCTCTCCCTGCAGTGCTTTGACCTATTCCATGCTAGCATCTAATCTCTATTGTAGGTCTGCCACCCTTAAATTTGTAGTAGCATCCTAAGGTAATCTCGAGGAGGACGGTATCTCCTCCTCTCCCTCCACCATCGGAGGAGTCTCTCGGCCTCATCCATAGCATCATCATCATCATCATCATCATCACCCACCTCCTCCTCCTGTCCTCCGACCTCCGCCTCCTCCTCCTGTCCTCCGACCTCCACCTCCTCCTCCTATCCTCCGACCTCTACATCCGCCTCATCCTCCTGGCCCCCCACCTCCAACTCCTCCTCATGCCTCTCCGCCTCCACCTCCTCATGCCTCTCCTCCCGTCTCTCCTCACCCTCTCCCTCCTATCAAGGCTACTCCTCTCCCTCTCCCTCCTTGCCAACCTCAGGGATAGCATCTAACACTACCCTCACCACTCGTGGATGCACCCTTTGGAGCTATCTTTGTCCATCCCGCCGTCACCTACTGCCATCTCCATTATCATCCCCACCCCTACCTCCGTCTCCACCTCTACCTTTGTCTCCACCCCTGCCTCCATCTCCACCCTTGCCTCCATCCCTGCCTCCATCTCTCCCCTGGCCTCTACCCCTGTCACTGCCTCGGCCTCCTCGCCTAGCCCATGGCACCTGTGGAATCATTGATCGTCTGTCTACTGGTGCTGGCCCATCTGAATCTGTCAATGGCACTGGTCTGCATGCCTGCCACCATAAATCATAGTTCACTATAGTCCTGGGATCGACCACTCTGCCCCTCCAACCCTAGGCCTAGGCTACTAGCCCATCAATCTGCTACTCTGCAAATGCCACTGGGATGGCTGGCCCCCATGCATATTCTCGGGATGATCTGGCATACTTAGCTATCCCCGCAGGTACACCCTACTGCTCTCCGAACTGCCTTAGGATGCACTATGGTAGGTACATCTCAATGATCAATGAAGTCTGCACTGTCTAGCCAATCAAATATCTAAACTGCCTGCACAAACTTAGGTGCTCATCCTCATTGTCCCACGGCTCATAGTCTCAGTACGGTCTCTAGATAAAAGATATCATCGTGTCAATACGATGCCGCCACCAACCTGTGTCACCCATATGAGTCTTCTATAGCACACTGACATAGTAATAGGCATAGGGCATACCATCAGCCAACTGTGGTCTGTCAATGGGAGGTCAAAATATGGATATGTGCTCCTAGGCCCATATCATCATCAGCGTGGTACCACACGAGATGCTCTCTCCTCTCCTGTAAGCAACATCATGCAACTGATGGTAGAGTGTCCCAAGTAAGCAAGGATGCCAAGCATAAACTATCCTATCTCGCCTCATACCAACCAGGACGTCTCCCCAGCCAATAGGAAAGCCATGTCCTCAATGGTTAGGAACCAAATTACTAGCAATCAGAGTTGCCAAGAAAGCATCAAAGCGACCATAGTGATCCGCTATGAACTCCCACCTGATCTCATAACCTTGAATGCCCAGTCTAGCACCCTAATCTCGATAGTAGGCACAGAAGGTCTGCTCACCATGCCATGGATCATAGACGATTCGCTCCCCTCGGATAGGTACTCGAAGAATCTAGTAGATGTCCTCCAAAGTAATGGTGGCCTCACTTGTCAGCAGGTGGAAGGAGCAGGTCTCAGAATTCCATCGCTCACGCAGTGCCGTCAATAGTCCCCTGTTCACCCGAATGGCAGGCATGAAAGCAACATAGAATAATCCTAAGCGCATCAATCATCGCTGCTCTTGCGGGCCCAACCAGTTAGCAAACCGAAACGTCATTGGTTAGCTCTCGTGAGTATAAATTGGGGCAAGTTGCCTCTGCAAAATGCCAAACAAGTCATCATAACACTTTGGGAAAAATGGTTGATATTATCAAAATGCATCTCAAGTTACACAAACATCAAAACAAGCTCTACACAAAGGAAAAGCAAATGCGTCGCAGTAAGGGAATTGCGTCTCAACCAGTCCATTGTGTCGTTCCGCACGTCAAATGCGGTCCAGTATGGAAAATGTGTCTCTGTTCCACACTTGTGTCATGAATGTTATCACTTGCGTCGCATATATGCGAATGCGTCACACATTAACAATTGCATTGGTCAAAACAGTGAATGCGTTGCAACTTCGTGATTGCGGCATTCCAGCAGTCAAATGCGACTCGATAAGTCACGTGTGTCACACTTTATGTCAAATGCAGTGCAAACCACCAGTTTTGCTAAATCCCCTTTTGCACTTGCATCGCGACGCATTAAATGCGTCGAAAGTGAAAGTGATTGCGTCGAACGCAAATGCAGTTGCATCACGGTGCAGACGTTGTTGGCCCTAGAAACTAAAATTTGACACGCAAAACAAAAAAATTACAAAGCAAGGCAAGGGTACTTACCGCTGGCTCTAAGCCCTCTAGTCGTCTAAAGGTCCACACGATCTCCCCGCGATGCTCTGACACTTGAATCACCATCGTCCTTGCTGTTCTTTTTCACTCTGAGCTCTCAAATTTGCAATGTAAAAAGTGGAAATGAATTGACTTTTACCCCTTTGTCAACTTATTTATAAGGTTAAAATGACATTTTTCTCAGGTGAGTTACTGTTGGAGGCTCATTTGACCACCTTTGACTTCCCCATCGACTGTCTTAAACATGTCCAAATCTGAAACCGATTGCGCCATTGTTTTTCTGGTCATCAGATTGATTTATCAGGACCCTTTACAAATTTTTCTATCGCTGACCCAAAATTTGAAAAATTTCCTAAGGGGGCAATGATACTCCGTACCTTCACTGGGGCATATTCTTGACTTATTTTCTTTGTCACAATGAGACATGCTACATTATGAAAAAGAGGGGCAAAATGTAGACACCTAAAAATGACCTAGGCCTGCAAGCTTCATTTTTACCACTTTCATCCTAGCATAATTAATACATTTAATTATGTCCTTGGTCCGCATTCAACTATTAATTAAATAATTTATAATTGTTTAATTAATTCATGTTTTTGTATTCTTCATGATTATTAAATAAATAAATTTTATTTATTTATTAATACGCCATTAATTGTCTAAGTCTTCCCTTAATTAATTAATTGTCTAAGTCTTAATTTATTTAATTCCCCTTTGTCATATATTTCTTCCTGATTATTAAATAAATAAATTTTATTTATTTACTTAATATGTCACTAACTGTCTTAATTAAATAAATTGGTTAATTTATTTAATTAATTAATCTTATCTTCTAAATTAAATAATTAAATTTAATTATTTAATTGCCAATTTAATATTCCTCTCATTTTAAATAAATCAATTATTTAAAATGTCATCACAATCTTAACTGTCAGTCAATTTTGGTAAATAATCTAAAAAAGATTATTTATTGTCTCATAAAATCATCATTTTGAATTAATTAAATTCAAAAAGATATTATTCTTCCAAAAATCAAGTAATTTTTATTTAATTCTTGATTTTTCCAAATATGATCTTTAATTCAATCAGGGAGTCCTTATCTTCTTGATTTTCAAATATCTTTTATTTTTTCTAATTAATTATCTCTTTTATTCTCTACCGTTGATGTGATTTTCTCAAATTGCATCTTGGCCTCTCATTTAAGGATTTCTCCCTAACCCTAATTAGGGATTATACTACGAAATCTTGACCATTGATTCTAGGGTATTTGTCATCTTCTCATCTTGGCCACACATTCAAAATTGCAATTTCTATAAAATAGCAATTTTGTTCTTATTTTGGTCCTCATGCTCATTTTTTCAACTTAGGCTATTGTTATTGTCATTTATAGTTATTGTCATTTACCATCTATTGTGAAGTCATTTTTTATACAAATCCTTCAACATTTGCACAGGGCTTAGACAATACTTTAGGTTGCTCATTTGAAATCTGAGGGCTTCATCCGATTTGCTGCAAACTAGAAGGTGTAACAAAGGTGAACCATGGAAGATGAAGATTTCTGGTAACATTGTTCCGTTTATTTTCATGTTTATTTCTTTTGTGCTTTTTTACTTCATGGGATTTTGATGTTTATGATTTAATAACCAAACAATCTAAATTCTCCATTGATACACTTGTAACTAATGCCTCATATTCTACCAATTTGTTTGTGCATGGGAAGGAAATACAAAATGACTTAGGAATGGAGTCTCCTTGTAGGGTAATGACCAGGATTCCTACCCCCGAGCCATGATTTGTGTGTGATCTGTCAAAGTAGAGTCACCAAGGTGCCTTAGGTTCCCTATGGAATATCAACTCATCTGGAAAATCTGCCACTAAGGGTGATCACTCTGCAAAGGTGCATCTGCCAGCTGGTCTGCTATGGCTTGTCCTTTTATAGCCTTTCTTTCGACATACTGAATGTCATATTCGCTCAGAATCATGACCCATTTTTCCAGACGTCCTGTTAATGTTGCTCGACTTAACAAATATTTGAGTGGGTCAATCTTTGCTACTAGTTGTGTCTGATGACTCAACATGTAATGTCTTAGCTTTTGTGCTACAAAGACCATGGCTAGGCAAGCTCGTTCAACTAGTGTGTAGTTCAGTTCATACCCGACCAATGTCCGACTGATGTAATATATAGCTCTTTCTTTTTCTTCTTGGCCGTTTTGTGCTAGTAATGCCCCCAGTGATGAACTAGTTGTCGAGATGTATAGGATCAATGGCTTTCCATGAATGGGAGGCATGAGGACTGACATTGAAAGTAGGTAATCTTTGATTTGTTGAAAGGATTCCTGAAATTTATCTATCCACACAAAGGGGATACCCTTGCACAACAAATATTGGAATGGGTGACACTTGTCTGCCAATTGGGCTATGAAACACTGAATAGATTGTACCCTGCCTTGTAGAGTTCTGAGTTCACTGATTCCTCTGGGTAGAGGCATGTCTATGATGGCTTTGACCTTTTCCAGATTGACCTCAATGCCTCTTCGGGAAACTATGTATCCCAAGAGTTTACCCGATGTGACCCCAAAAACACACTTTTTAAGATTTAGCCAGACTTTGTACTCTTCTAGTCTCTTGAAAATTGCGTCTAGCACCTTCAGATGATCTTTCCTAGTTACTAATTTGGCCAATAGGTCATCTACATAATCTTCCATTATTTTGTGCATCATGTCATGAAAGATTGTTGTCATGGCTCTTTGATATGTGGCACCTGCATTTTTGAGACTAAATGGCATGACATTCTAACAGTATGTACCCCATGGGCAAGTAAATGCCATTTTGTGCTGGTCTTTAGGAGCAATGTGAATATGATTATATCCAGAGAAAATTTCCATGAGGGATAGCATCTCATATCCTACTGTGAAGTGAACTATGATGTCAATGTTTGGCAAAGAAAAGTCATCCTTTGGACATGCTTTTTTTAGGTCTTGAAAATCTGTATAGACACAGATAAGCCCATTTGGCTTTGTTTCTAGCACCAGGTTAGATATCCATTCAGCGTAGTCAATAGACGATATGAATCTGGAGTCTAGCAATTTCTTTAACTCGGCCTTAACCAATAGAGCAACTTAAGGGTACATTTTGCGTAACTTCTACTTGACTGGTTTGGCATTAGGTAATAGTGGCAGATGGTGTAGAACCAGTTCTGGGTCCAATCCTGGCATGTTAGCATAGGACCATGCGAAGTTGATTTTACGTTCTATGAAGAATTTATGAAATTCTGATCTCTCTTCTTCAGTCAATGATGCAGCAAAGAGGACCATTTTGGGATCTTCTGTAGTTGATATGTTATCCTCTATTGTGTCTTCGATAAGCATAGCTAACTTCTCTTGTTGCACGGGAAGAAAGTCAATTCCTCCATCTTTGGGTGCCTCAGCGAGGTTTTCACCCATAGATACATCCTTTGTTTTTACTATTTTATCGTCAAAAGATGCCTTTCGGTTTTCACCGAGAGATGTTTCATTTTTTATTTTATTTTTATTTTTACTTTTACGACTAGAGGACAGAGCAATCTCGCCGAAGTATGTTGTGCAGTTTAAATCAATGAAAAATACTGACTTGTAGTCCCCACTAGGTATGCCTTCACGTAATCGCATAAATTCTGCAATTTCCTCATCATTCTGGAATGTGTCCAGGACTGGCGGGCTTTGTTGGTCCCAATCGACTAGCTTAGGGTAAACTAAGGAAATGCCATTGTCAATGTTGGTGAATTGAGGCGAGGATGCAAAAAGAATGTAGACTGATTTAGTGATGTTGTAGATGAGATTATCATCATCCAACTCTACATCAGACTCTATCCAATATTCCCCTTCACTAGTGTCATATTCATTGTGAAAATAAGGGGTGAAGGCCTTAGAGTCCTAGTTGTCAGTGTCGTCTGATACTTCAGATGGATTGGACTGAAGGGGTTCAGATGATGGGTGTTGTATGTCATGGGAAATGGTAATGGGACTTTGACTATTTGGTGCCTATTCAATTTTAAATGTTTACCAGAATCTTTGTTTAGAGGTTAGTTCCCCTAGTTTGACAAACAAATCATCAAGACAACAGTCACTTAGGGATCGTTCTGAGCCAAACTCCCACTCTTGCGAGTCAGTTTCGGTGAGGGTTTCCTTAGTGGTCTCGACACTTTTCGAAGATTGTACTCGCTCACTCGAAAGTCCAATGGTACATCGATAGTACCTTCTACCTTGCTGACTGACGTGTTGCCCTCAGATTGAATGTGTGAGCAATTGCTGACGAAGTCCTACACCAAGCTTTGAAGGAGTTGATCAAATATCGAATGCCTAATGCCTAAATGACTAAGAATTTCTATGCCTAAAGATGTCAAAACTCAATGAAATATGCTAACAATTGCTATGAGAAGTCTAAGTGTGCAAGTGCAAGAGTGTATAATGTGAATGTGTAATATGTCAGTGTAATTGAAAAATGAGAGGAAAATGGAATTTTGTAGAAAATGTCATTTTGAATGGACGGATGAGATTGACTTATAACTAAGACCTAAAATCAGAGGCCCAGATTAAATATGAGAATCCCTAATTAGAGTTAGGGAAAAATCATTAATTGAGTGGTCAAGATGCCATCTCAAAGAATCGAATCGGCGATGGAGAATAAATGAGGAAATTAATTCAAAAATAAAGATTTTCGGAAATGAAGAAGATAAAGACTGGACTGAAAATCAGTTTTGGAAGGATCAAGAACCCGCCTGATCACTTGATTTCTGGAGGAAAGTTACCAATTTGGAATTAAATTATTTCCAAATGTGAACTTTGTGAAATAATAAATAATCAATTTTTCAGATTATTTATGAAAATGAGCTGATAGTTAAGAATGAGATAACATTTTAAATAATTTAATTTATTTAAAATGAGAGGAATATTAATTTAGGCAATTAAATAATTATATTTAATTATTTAATTTAGGAGATAAGACTAATAATTAAATAAATTAATAAATTCATTTAATTATGAAAATTAGTGACATATTAAAAAAAAAAATTATTTATTTAATAATCAAGAAGAATTAATGAATAACAATAATTAAACAAATTTAGAAATTTATTTAATAAGAGGGAGACTTAGACAATTAATGACGTATTTAATACATAAATAAAATTTATTTATTTGATAATCATGAAGAATGAAAGGACATGAATTAATTAAATAATTATGAATTATTTAATCAATAGTCGAATGTGGACCAAGGACATAATTAATTGTCGCAATTATGCTAGCACGAAAGTGGTAAAAATGAAGCTTGCAGGCCTAGGTCATTTTTAGGTGTCTACATTTTTCCCCTCTTTGTCATAATGTCATGTGTCACATTGTGACAAAGAAAATAAGTCAAAAACATGCCCCAGTGAAGGTATGGAGTATCGATGCCGCTTCGGGAAATTTTTCAAATTTTAGGTCGGCGGTAGAAAAATTTGTAAAGGGTCCCAATAAGTCAATTTGATGACTAGAAAAATAATGGCGTAGTCGGTTTTGGACTCTGACACGTTCAAGGCAAGTAATAGGGTGGTGAAAGTTGGTCAAGATGCCATCTTAGAGAATCGAATCGACGGTGGAGAATAAAGGAGGAAATTAATTCGAAAATAAATATTTTCAAAAATGAAGAAGATAAAGACCAGATTGAAGATTAGTTTTGGAAAGATCAAGAACCTGCCCGATCACTTGATTTCTGGAGGAAAGTTACCAATTTGGAATTAAATTAATTTCAAACGTGAACTTTGTGAAATAATAAATAATCAATTTTTAGATTATTTACCAAAATGAGCTGACAGTTAAAAATGAGATGACATTTTAAATAATTTAATTTATTTAAAATGAGAGGAATATTAATTTAGGCAATTAAATAATTAAATTTAATTATTTAATTTAGGAGATAAGACCAATAATTAAATAAATTAATAAATTCATTTAATTATGACAATTAGTGACATTAAATAAATAAATAAAATTTATTTATTTAATAATCAGGAAGAATTAATGAATAATAATAATTAAACAAAATTAGAAATTTATTTAATTAGAGGGAGACTTAGATAATTAATGACGTATTTAATAAATAAATAGAATTTATTTATTTAATAATCATGAAAAATGAAAGGACATCAATTAATTAAATAATTATGAATTATTTAATCAATAGTCGAATGTGGATCAAGGACAATTAAATGTCACAATTATGCTAGGACGAAAATGGTAAAAATGAAGCTTGCAGGCCTAGGTCATTGTTAGGTGTCTACATTTTGCCCCTCTTTGTCATAATGTCGCGTGTCGCATTATGACAAAGAAAATAAGTTAAAGACATGCCCCAATAAATAAATCATTAATCGAGCGGTCAAGATGCCATCTCAGAGAATCAAATCGGTGGTGGAGAATAAATGAGGAAATTAATTCAAAAATAAAGATTTTTGAATATGAAGAAGATAAAGACCAGACTGAAGATCAGTTTTGGAAGGATCAAGAACCTGCCCGATCACTTGATTTCCAAAGGAAACTTACCAATTTGGAACTAAATTAATTCCAAATGTGAACTTTGTGAAATAATAAATAATCAATTTTTAGATTATTTACCAAAATGAGCTAACAGTTAAGAATGAGATGACATTTTAAATAATTTAATTTATTTAAAATGAGAGGAATATTGATTTCGGAAATTAATATTTAATTAAATTTAATTATTTAATTTAGGAGATAAGACTAATAAGTAAATAAATTAATAAATTCATTTAATTATGACTATTAGTGACATATTAAATAAATAAATAAAATTTATTTATTTAATAATCAGGAAGAGTTAATGACTAACAATAATTAAACAAATTTAGAAATTTAATTAGAGATTTGCACGGGAGTCTTTCCTGGTTGGTCGATAAGGTTGAACTGACTTTTGGGTTGCCATTGCTTTGTGGTCGGGACAAGTTTTGACTATTTAGCAGATGGGCCAGGTATGGTGATTTTGGGTTGTCTAGCGGGAGTTGGACAACCTATATTGACCTTGCCACTTCGAGTAGTAGCATTACATTGGGGTGCTCTTTTGACCATAATGGTATTGATGTATTCGTCATTAGTTCAGACATTATTTATAATTGGTCCACTAGAATAATCGTACTTGGCTCGGTTGAAGTTAGCTTGATTATTGTTCATCTGTGGACCTGAAGTGGAAGCCTTATGAGTATCATGGTCCTGCAGTGGATTCTTATGGATAGTATGATATAAATTGGAGGCAAATTGTGATCCACCTACTTCAATGACGCGACTTTCAATAAGATCTTGTATTAGGTTTTTCAATTGTCGACATTAGAGGTTGTATGTCCTTTTGCTCAATGGTACTTGCAAAATGCATTATCATTCCACCATGTTGGTTTGAATTGTCCTGGGTCATACGGTTTTGGTTCTTGAAGTGTGATGACCCCATTCTGGAGGCATTTCTTAAGGACTTCTTCAATGGGTTCACCCAAAGAAGTGTATGTACGATCCCTAGGAAATTGTCTCGTCTGACGGTATTGTCCCTGATTATTTTGACCATTTTGATTGTTTGAAGGGACATTAGTAGGGGGTGTCGATGTCATTGTTGGTTTTTGTTGTTGTTGAACCCTTTTTAGGGCCAATACAGGACCCACAATGTTTGCAGTCTTAGTGTCAACAATATCGTCATTTGTAACGTGCTTATTTTTGACCCAGTATTTATTCTTGTTGGTGGTTTGATTGGCATTTGTGTTTTTGGGACCATATCTTAGTTCTCCCTTTGCGATAAGGGCTTTCTCAATTTGGACTCCTTTTTCGACTAAGTCCATGAAGTTTGTGCAGCAATGTACTTGCAATGCATATTTTAGGGGCCCCATAAGTGTTTGGACATACATGTCGACTTTTTCCCTTTCGGGGATGTCAATGTGACATCGACTAGTGAGGCTTCTCCATTTTTGAAATAATGGGATAAATGTCTCACCAACATCCTCTTGCGTGAGAGTGCACAAGCTAGTGATAGAGGTATCCATGTCGATGTTGTACACGTAATAATTTAATTTAATTTAGGAGATAAGACTAATAATTAAATAAATTAATAAATTCATTTAATTATGACAATTAGTGACATATTAAATAAATAAAATAAAATTTATTTATTTAATAATCAGGAAGAATTAATGAATAACAATAATTAAAAAAAATTAGAAATTTAATTAGAGATTTGCATGGGAGTCATTCCTAACTGGTAACTTTAAATTCCAAATTGGTAACTTTCCTCCGAAAATCAAGTGATCGGGCAAGTTGTTGATCCTTCCAAAACTGATTTTCAGTCCTGTCTTTATCTTCTTCATTTTTGAAAATATTTATTTTCAAATTAATTTCCTCATTCATTCTCCACTGCCGATTCGATTCTCTGAGATGGCATCTTGACCGCTCGATTAATGATTTATTTACTGGGGCATGTATTTGACTTATAATTCCAAATTGGTAATTTTCCTCTAGAAATCAAGTGATCGGGCAGGTTCTTGATCCTTCCAAAACTGATCCTCAGTCCGGTCTTTATCTTCATTTTTGAAAATATTTATTTTTGAATTAATTTCCTCATTTATTCTCCACCGCTAATTCGATTCTCTGAGATGGCATCTTGACGTTGAGTTCGCCAATGTAACTGAGGATTTCTTTTAAGTTTAGATTAGAGGTGTTAGTAGTAAATCAATGAATGATAGAGAAACCCAAAGACCTATCGAGTACAAAGGAAATTAAACAATAAAATAGTTATACTTGTAAATCAAATTTTCCATGATTACCTCCATAGTACCTTCTACCTTGCTGGCTGACGTGTTGCCCTCAGATTGAATGTGCGAGCAATTGTTGACGAATTCCTACACCAAGCTTTGAAGTATTTGATCAAATATCTAATGCCTAATGCCTAAATGACTAAGAATGTCTATGCCTAAAAATGTCAAAACTCAATGAAATATGCTAACAATTGCTATGAGAAGTCTAAGTGTGCAAGTGCAAGAGTGTATAATGTGAATGTGTAATATGTTAGTGTAATCAAAAAATGAGTGGAAAATGGCATTTTGTAGAAAATTCCATTTTGAATGGATGGATGAGATTGACTTCTAACTAAGACCTAAAATCAGAGGCCCAGATTAAATCTTAGAATCCATAATTAGGGTTAGGGAAAAATCATTAATCGAGCAGTCAAGAAGCCATCTCAGAGAATCAAATCAGCGGTGGAGAATAAATGAGGAAATTAATTCGGAAATGAAGATTTTCGAAAATGAAGAAGATAAAGATCAGACTGAAGATCAGTTTTGGAAGGATCAAGAACCTGCCCGATCACCTGATTTCTGGAGGAAAGTTACCAATTTGGAATTAAATTAATTCCAAATGTGAACTTTGTGAAATAATAAATAATGAATTTTCAGATTATTTACCAAAATGAGCTGACAGTTAATAATGAGATGACATTTTAAATAATTTATTTATTTAAAATGAGAGGAATATTAATTTAGGCAATTAAATAATTAAATTCAATTATTTAATTTAGGAGATAAGACTAATAATTAAATAAATTAATAAATTCATTTAATTATGACAATTAGTGACATTAAATAAATAAATAAAATTTATTTATTTAATAATCAAGAAGAATTAATGAATAACAATAATTAAACAAATTTAGAAATTTATTTAATTAGAGGGAGACTTAAACAATAAATGATGTATTTAATAAATAAATAGAATTTTTTTATTTAATAATCATGAAGAATGAAAGGACATGAATTAATTAAATAATTATGAATTATTTAATCAATAGTTGAATGTGGATCAAGGACATAATTAAATGTCGCAATTATGCTAGGACAAAAGTGGTAAAAATGAAGCTTGCAGGCCCAGGTCATTTTTAGGTGTCTACACAAACCTTGCAGAGGGAGAGGGATGCGATAGTGGCATAGACACGGGTTGCAGAGAGAGATGCAGTATAGGCTGAGGCACAAGCAACATAGGTTGATGGTGGTGAGACGAGGGAAAAGGTGCAAAGATTGCAAGCACATATACAGTTTATGCAGGTTTAGAGGGATAGGGCCACAAAGTAGGTGTCACGGATGGGGGCAGAGATAGATCAGCTAAGGTTGGCACAGGACGCATGGGAAAAGGAGCAAAGATCTATATGTTGATCCCAAGAAAGATATAGGAGAGATCGGGACTTAGTCAGATATCAGACAGTGGAGCAAGATGGGTACATGCGAGAGTCCAAGTATTATATGGTGGCCTACTTTACAATAGTGCGAGAGGAGCGACGGGTACCTCCCTACATTCGAGTGAGGCCATGGATGCCAGCTCCATCCCAGTTAGGAGGGACATGGACCCATAGATATAAAAGCTGGAGAGAGACTCTTCCACATAGAGGGGGAGTGCCAGACTCACCTTAGGGATCAGATGTGGGCAAATCACAGTAGAGAGGGGAGAGGACAGGGGACAAGATACTAGTTTTTGACAGGTACATGATGGATGTACAGTACAAAGCAACGGAGATCAGAGTTGATCTAGAGCCTTGTACTTGTACTTTATATATGTGATGGATATGTATTTTGGTTATATGATGGACATTATTATGGACTATGTGATGGACATTTTATTTTGATTTTCATATATGATATGCGACAACCCTTATTGACACTATGTGATGTATATATGATGGGTGATTTTATTTGTGTATGTGTGTATGTTTATGATTTTATTATGGATGATCATTATGAGATGATGTATGGATATGCATATGATGATGTATGTTTACGCTTACATGGATGAGATAGATGATATATATTATGACTAACATGTATGATGTAGGATGTGATGATTGATTTATGACTTTAAATGCTATGGATATGGATCTAACAATTTTTTGATGCAGGTGGCAATGTATGCAATGTGTTGATGATATGGATCAATGTGGAAATGAATGGATAATGAAATGAATTTAAGATTCTTAGAATAACCAAATATGATTAATCTAAACAACTTAAAAGAAATATGAGATTGTAATGCATATGAGATGGAATGCAATGAACCTATAATGTGACATGAGATGCAATTAAATTCCTTACAAACACTAATAGATAAATGAAATGTAAAGGGGTTGGGAGATGGGCTTTTTTTGTGATCATTCCCGCTTTAGCTTATATGAAATAAAGGTGTGTGATGTGTGAATGAAATGGCCTAACATGGAATGAAATGCATCATGAACATGAGTGTCAATAAGGAATTTCATAGTAATGAAGGTATATGATAGGCGTATTTTTGGTCTAATGACAAGTAATTTTCCTATAATAATTATAAAATTAAGGGAAGATGGGTGTGAAACTACACCTGTCAAGAACCATAGATATCTTATGAAGAACAAGAGATGGAAGGTGAATTTTTGCACAACCAAAATCATAGGTCATAGGTCAAGTTTGAATGCAATGCAATGGAGTTGATCATGAAATGCAATCCTAATGCAATTTTCCATTTTTGGAGCACTAATTTTTGCTATAGCATAAGACACTAGGTGCTAGGGTATGTGAAACCAAGGAAAGTTAACATCTAATGCATAAAACAAACATAGCAGACAAGAAGGCTATCCCAAGACCCCAAAGTAACAAAGACTTTGGTTGGGCTAGGCATTGGGATAACCACAAGCACAAAGGGATGTCCCAGTGTAACACAAGACCCTAGAAATCTTGGTGGGTACTATGTGGGACAGCCCAGAAGACAACAAAAAATCAAAAAGATCAAGATATTCCCCTATGTTAACTAATCAAAATGCACCATGGTATGATAGATCATGTCGGCCTTGAAACTTGTGTTAGGGAGCTCAACTGATAAACAAAAGTGAAAAGTATCAAAAGATTGCAATCACTTTCAAAATGTCCTTTTCCATAGGATCAAGAGGATGGATGGGGTCGATGAGGTTTGTTAGGAAGGATGGATCTTGTTGAGACCAAAGATGGATACTAAACTAAAAGGTCAATAAATGATGTAGGAAATTCTGAAACCGATTGAATCTCATGATACAAGTGGAACTCATTTGTGAAGAATCAACTAGATAAGGACATAGTTGATGACACAACACAAGATGCAAGACCCTAATGACCTAGGGCATCAGGGGCTGATCAAATATTAGCCTTTCCTACGTGAAAGCGTAGAGCCCTCATAGTTCAAGAAAAGACCATGGATAAAAGCAGAAAGAGGAATAATGGAGATGAGCGATGAAAAAAGATGATAAAGACAGACAAGAGAAAGACCTAGGGGTGGATCAAATGATTGACCTTTCCTACATGAAAGTGTAGGGGCAATGTAGTTTGACAAAGACTGACTAGAGATTATTGCATAAAGGAGACAATCGAGACCACAGTGGATGACCAAAACAAGATAGACAAAATCTCATGAGGACGGATCAAATGATCAGCCTTGCCTACGTGAAAGCATAGGGGAAACATAGTTCAACAAAGACCAAAAAGACCAATGTGACATGATGGGATCTAAATGAAGACTAACATGATGAAGGATCCTAGATGGACACGAAGGATTGACAAGACAACAAGATTGGTGACATAAGCTTAGATTAGACTAAAAGCTCAAGATGATGGATAACAGATGAAGATCATCCAATGCTCAACCAAAATATACCAAGCAACCAGATGATGAATGCAAATGAAATGAAAGGATTGATGGGATGATAGAATATGAGATTAGAGTGGATGGAAGCATAAAGTAACTCGGATGCAAGGTAGATAATGATTAAGCCCTTTACGAATGGTCTGTGACTAGGTTTTCACCAAACGTACTTATCCAAGGTACCACCAAGGGTGGTTTTCACCATAGGATGAATTATTTCTCTTTACTATTTTCTCATTTTTCTCATTTTTTGTATTTTAACAATTTCTTTACTCTTTTTTTTGTATTTTTTTATTTTTGCAGGATAGGATACCTCGGCTAACTTAAGTGTAGAACCTTTTCAGGTGCATGATATTAATGGGATCCTATAGGGGATCTCCTTTAGGCATGGCAAGTCTGTATGCCCCTGATCCATACTTGGATGTGATGACATAAGGACCTAGCTAATTTGCTTCAAAGTTTCGTTTCTCATCTCGATCTTGCTGAGTATGCTGATTCTCCTTGAGGACTAGATCACCAATGTTGAACTGGTGAGGACGAACCTTCTTGTTGTAGCTTCTTTTCAAATGATTTTGATATGCATGGGGATGGTCATACGCTTTGATCTATCTTTCATCGAGGAGTTCTAATTGGCTGAGTCTAGCAACTCAAGCATCTTCATTGCTGATACGATTCTTCAAGGAGATTATTAGTGATGGGATTTCTACCTCAATCGACAGAATAGCCTCGACACCATAGACAAGAGAATATAGAGTGGCATTGGTAGGGGTGTAGATGGAAGTGCGATATTCCCAAAGGGTAGGATAGATGTGAAGGTGCCAATCTCAACCAATATTGTTGACTACCTTTTGAAGGATTCTGATGAGGGTTCTGTTGGTAGCTTCTGCCTAACCACTACCATGGGGATAATAAGGCATAGACCAATGATGTTGGATATGGAAGGTGTCACAAAGGTGTTTCATGTCTTGGTTCTTGAAAGACTTTATGTTGTCAAAGATGATGGTAGATAGTATTCCATATCTATAAAGAATATGGAAGAGGATAAATTTGGAAATCTAAGTACCTGTGATTTATGAGATTGGCATTGCTTCCACCCACTTAGTGAAGTACTTAGTTGTGGTAATGATGAAGGTATGGCCATTGGAGGATGGGGGATAGTCTTTTCGATTAGGTTGAAACCCCACTGAGAGAAGGGCCATGGTGCTACAAGAGGCTACCGATCCTATGCTGGAGCATGTATCAAATCATTGTGCTATTCATAGGGTAAGCACTTCCTGAAAAACTCACAAGAATAATGTTCTAATGTAGGCCAGTAATATCCTACTCAAATAATTCTCTTAGCTAGGGCCATTCCATTTGAGTAGGCCTGACATACACCCCTCAGTCTCATTCAGGCACTAGAGGAGGGTTCCATCATACCCATGTCGATAAAGTGTATCACCTACAATTATGTAACAAGATGTCTGTTGGATGAAAGATTTTCTTTGATTGCGTGTGAGATCAGGAGGTAGGATATTGTCACAAAGGTAAGTGTAGATATCATGGGGTATGTGCAGGATCATGATGGGCCAAAAAGTGGCAATATGATGGCTATGTGGCTAACGACTATTTTTTTACCCAAAATTGATGAAACGAAAAGGGTTTTTAAAGGAGATTTTCAGATTTCCACTGATATAAATTATGCTTTACTTTGAACTTAATAAGTAATTATTATTCATTTTCTATTCAAATTATGACTAAAGTCCTAATTGATAGCTTGATTTAAAAATATCTATAGCTTTCAAATAGTATCACATTTTTTGAATCCAAAACATGCGTCACATTCTATGCTTCGTATAATATAGGATTAAAAAAAGAAAAATTGAATTTCATGAAGTTTTGACCAAGTTAAGGTGGTTAGACATATGAGTTTTTATATTTTTTAAAATGTTGTGATAAAAAAATCATAATTAATTATTTACTTAGAAAAAAATTACAAAAAAATATGCATCACATCGGGGCATGAGTCCTCTACTTATATCTAATATCTTATAGAAAAATATTATCATTTTATTGTGGTTAGAGTGGTCAAACAAACACCTACTTTTTATTTTTCCCTGAAAGTTAAGTACCATTGCATTTGAAATTTCAAATTTTCAGCAAATAGATTTTTTACAAATCTAGTAGTTTAGAAACTACATTCAATTTTCTATAGATTCCATTCTTACATATTTTTGAAATAATATAGAACTTATTCAAATTTTTATGTCAAGTTACCTAACTCTGATTTTTCTAAATTTTTTGCCAATTAAGGGCCTATTTTTTCCATGATGATCCTGCACATACCCCATGATACCATGGTGATGTGGGACCTACAATGTCACACACCATCTCACTCTCTGGGATATCATATGTTGGGATTAATAGCTATTTAATGAGAAAATCACACTCTATTTTGTCTTTGGGAATGTCAATTAAGGAACCAATGGTAGCCACGACATCTACTACTTTGTTCTAGACTCTTGGAATTTGATCAAACTAGATGGATGTGAAATACTTTTTGAAGTCGTCAACCATGCGTTTATAAGGTAGTAGCTTATCATGTTTTTTAAGAAAATCATCGTTGACCTATTTGATGATTATTTGAGAATCACCAAAGACTCTCAAGTGAGTAATATGCCATTGGATTTCAATTCAGAGGCCAGTAAGAAGAGCTTCATATTTAGCTATTATTTGTACACTGGAAGGCCAATCTAAATTAATTTGGTATATAATCCCCTTGGGGGGTGACGTGCAAGATTCTTTGCCCCAAACCATTTTGTGTGTATGACCCATCAAACTATAGAGTCCATGTGGTTGTTTCTGTTACTACGAAGACCCCTTCATCAGGGAATTTTGTTGTCAGAGGATAGGCATCCGCAAGGGGAGCATCTACTAACTGATCAACTATCATTTTTCCTTTAATAGCTTTTCAATCCACATATTCTATATCAAATTCACTTAACAACATGACCCATTTAGCCATGTGACCAGTCAAAGTTGTTCTTGATAATGGGTATTTGAGTGGATCAACCTTGGAGATGAGCTTCACTGCATGGCTAAGCATGTAATGTTGGAGTTTTTGTGAACTGAAGAACATGACTAGGAAGGCTTTTTCCATTGGGGAATAGTTAAGCTCATAACCCACGAGGGTTTGACTGACATAGTAGATTTCCCTTTCCTTTAATGACTCATCATGTTGTGCCAACAATGCCCCTAGTGCCACTAAAGTAGCTGAAATATACATCAGGAGTGGTTTACTAGGAATTGGTGGCATAAGGATTAGTGGGTGAGCCAAATACTCTTTGATCTTGTTGAAGTCAAGTTGACACTGTTGCATCAACTTAAAGGAATTATCCTTCTTCAGGAGATGAGTGAATGACTGACACTTGTCGACTAATTGAGCAATGAACCGCCAAATGGATTGTAACTAACCCTGAAGGCTCCTTAACAATTTGAGATTGTGTGGTGGAGGCATATCCATAATTCCTTTGACTTTCACTAGATTGACTTCTATACCTCTTTGGGAGACAATGAAACCCAATAGTTTTCTTAGTGTGACCCCAAAGTTACATTTCTTAGGATTTAGCCTTAGCTTATACTGCTCTAGATGCTCAAAGATCTTGTGTACCACAGGATGTTCTTCCTTTTTCTTGATTTTCCTAGTAGATCATCAACATAATCTTCCATTATGATGTGGATGAGATCATGGAAGATTATGGTCATGGCTCACTGATAGGTTGCCCCCGCATTTTTAAGGTGAAAGGGCATAACATTATAAAAGAAGGTGCCCCATGGTGTGGTAAAAGCTATTTTATGCTGGTCTTCAAGCACAATTCTGATCTGATTGTATCTAGAGAAGCCATCCATGAGAGAAAGCATCTCATGCCCTGTAGTGAGGTCAACCAACATGTCAATGTTTGGCAAAGGAAAATCATCTTTGTAACAAGCCTTGTTGAGATCATAAAAGTTTGTACATACTCTGATAGCGATGTTTGGTTTGGATACAGGCACTACATTTGAGATCCATTCTGAATAGTCAATGGGTCTTATGAATCCAACATCCAATAGCTTCTCCAATTCTTTCTTAACTAGTAGAGATACTTGGGGGTGCATTTTCTAGAGCTTTTTCTTGATAGGTTTGGCATCAGGATGTACGTCTAGGTGATGTACTACTAAAGCAAGATCAAGGCCTGGCATGTCTGAATATGTCCATGCAAAATTGATGATGCCTTCTGTGAGAAGCTTAGTGATGGTAGAATATTCTACCTCTGACAATGCTTTGGATACATCTCTAATTTTGGGATCCTCTTCAGTTCCCAAATTTATTTCCTGTGTTTCTTCCATGAGGATGGATGATCATTCAGAGAGCTGAGTTCCTACAAGGGGAAGATGAACATCCTTATCTTCTAGTGCCTCATCAAGGTTTTCGCTATTAGATACACCCTTTGTTTTTACTTTTTCTAGGTCAAGAAGCACCTCAGGGAGGTTTTTGCTAGGTGAACTTTTTATTTTTATTTTGCTTCTTTTTACTTTTGTGGTTAGGGTGTTCATCTTCCCCCAATCCCATAAGATGTACATACTGGTCTATTGAGGGAAAGGTGTCGATAGGTGCACTACCATGTAGGTCCCAATCTATAAGTTCAAGATGTGCAAGGGATAGGCTAATGGTGTAGATGTATAAGAAGTCAAACATGGAAGAGAAGTTAGTGTGATCTACATCATCGTATGCATGTATGATGGATTCCTCCTCTGGTATGTCTTGAAGGAGACCATTGCTCTCACTGATGTTGTTAGAGGCACTATATGATGCTATAGGTCCCCTTTGTTTGGTGTCATGACCCAAGCCTGAGTATCTTGGTCTTATTGTAGCCTCAATATGGTCTTTCCTCCCTTGCTCTTCAGTGCCAAGGCCTCCCCTTGATAATTGTACCTCTCTGCAAACTTAGAGGGCCAAGGATAGTTCTCCTAGAAATATTCTTTCAAAGAAGGGGAGGGATTAGGTTCCTCATGGTAGACCCATTGGCTTATGTCATCTTTTGGGACATCTTGTCTTAACCCAAGAGAGTGTTAAATACTAGTTCCCACATTCTTGGAGCTCAAAGTGATAGTCTTATCTTCTCATTTTGGTGTAGATTGAGAAGGTTGGCCATATGTGTGTGGTGAGGGTGGCATAGTTGCCACGTTCAAAGTTGTGCACATCTCATATTCACCACATCCCTTATTAATGATTTGGACTTTAGTAAGGGTGGAATCAAATGTGGGTGATGGAGTGGGTGAAGTGGTGGCTAATGCAGTGGTAGATGAGTGGGATGATGACATCTGTGGTAGTCCCATTTCCACTCTAGTAAAATAGTGGGAATGAGGAAAAGAAGCTTCTAATGCACAACAATATTCAAATGGTTGGGGATCCGCGTGTATGGTAACTTCTACCTCGTTGAATGGGAATTTTAGAAATTGATGGTATGTGGATGGAATGGCTTGCATGGCATGAATCCATGGATATCCGAGGAGGAGGTTATGAGGGAGTTCAAGATCAAGGAAATGACAAGTAGTTTATTGCACAACTGGACCAACCCAGATCGAAAGACATATTGTTCCTTCAGAATCACACTCTGCATTATCATATGACTTAATTGTGATGACTTGATTATTTAAATCAACATGGGTGTATCCCACCTATTTAATGAATTTCAATGTACAAAGGTTCAGGGAAGAACCATTATCTATCAAGACCCTCTTTAATTTATGACAATTTACAAGGACCTCTAGATGGAGGGGATGATTATGATTAGAGTTAATGTAGGGCATGCCATTTTGGATAAAACCTAGTTGATAGGTGGTAGAGAGGTGCCCTACCAATGCTTGAAATTCTACAGGGTCTATGTCATTAGGAACTCGGGTGTCCTATAAGGCCTTATTTAGGATTTCTTGGTGTGCGGGAGAAGACTTAAGCAAGTCTAGAGTGGATATCTATGCTGAAGTCTTTCCTAGATGGTAAGGAATGTTGTATTGAGAACTCATAGGTTGGGGCTGGGTGGATGTGGAGGCTCTAGGGACTGTGATGCAAGTTCAATGGGTGGTAACAACACATCATGGATCCTTTATTTTTACACGTATCATAGATACATGTGGTTCCACTTATTTGATGTGCATGATGAGACCTTCATAATTAAGTGGCACATTTTTGTAACTAATGTTGTTGGTGTTGTTATTCTGATTATTTTTATTGCTAGGCCCTGGGTTTGAGTTTGATGTACTAGGACCTTGGTTATGCTTAGGGAAATCATTTTGATATATTTACAATTGAGCATTGGATGAAGGTGTCGTGTTGGAATCCACATGTATGTCACCTCGATCTATGAGATCCTAGATGTATGTTTTTAGAATTTGAAACTTATTCAATTTATGCCATTTAATCTTGTGGAACTCACAATATTCATTTTCTTTAAACCAGGCTCATTTAGGCTTGGATTCATTGGGTGGCTTGGTCACAGGATATGTAATCGGGTAATTGGCTTGAAGAAGCCTACTAAACATGACACTTAGGGGTTCTCTTAGTTGAGTGAATTGATGTTTTACATCCCCTTGGTTATTTTGATTGGATTGTTGGTTGGGACAAGGTGCCCCCTGTGGCACTGATTTAACATGAGGGTTTGACTGTTGAGGAGGATATTGTGGCCTATGTGAAGCATTAGCCACTTGGACATGTTTGGTGTCAATAACACCATCATTGAAAGAATTTTTATTATTGTTCCAATAACGAGGCTTATCCCCAAATGAATTCTCCTTGTCAAAGTTAAAGATTTTGACTAGCCTTTGGCAATAAGGGTCCTCTCAAGAATAGGACCTTTCTCCACTATTGTTGTGAAGGTTGTGACATAATGGAGTCTGAAGTTGTGAGCCATATCTGGATGAGAGTTTTCAATGAACAAGGTGACCATATCCTTTTCCCTTAGCGGGGATTTCATGTGACTCGCTAGGTCTCACCATCTTTGAAGATAGCTCTTAAAGGTTTCTCCCTCACACTGCTTTTCCTTTAGGATATCTAATGTGTCGATATCCTTCTCTAGATTAAAGGACAAGTGGGAGACAAAATCCTTTGAAAGCTATGAAAAGGACTTGATAGATCCCTTTTCAAGACCCATAAACCAATCAAGAGCTGTTCCTTGTAAACTCCTAGGAAATAATCTCATGAGATAATTGTCATTATGGATGACTTCTTTATAGTCGGCATAAAACTCTTGAAGTTGAGCTTTGGGATCTTTGGTTCCTTTATACTTATCAAATTTTGGCATTTTGAAATGCTTCAGGAAAGGAACCAATGGGATTGAGGGATCAAACAAGTAAGGAAAAATATCTTCAAACTTGAATGATTGTTTTTTGGTCCCTACTTGTAAATCCTTTAACACAACTTTGACTTCTTCTAGGTCTTGATTGATAGGCACTGTGAGAGTCAAATTGGATGGATTAGGATGATTGTGTGGAGGATACTAGTGATATGATGAGGATGGCACTGAAGAAGTTGGATCATAAGCGGGTTGAGGTGTATGTGGAGATGTTTGTTGGTATTGATTAGCGTAAGCAGATTGTAAATTGATGTAAGGTTGATATGATGGATTTTGATGGTAAGAGGTTGAAGCTACTTCTTGGTATGGTGGTTGCTATTGATAGTGTGAAGTGGATGGAGTACCTTGCTAGTATTGCATAACAACTTGATAGTATGATGATGTGGATGCCCCTCGTTGGTAATGCGGTGGTTGTTGATAATAGGAGGTGGATTGAGCACCCTGTTGATAAGGTGGTTGTTGTTGCATGTAGGATGTGGATGAAGCACCTTGTTGGTATGAAGATTGCTACTAATTTTAGTATGGATTGGATTGATAACTATATGCAACATTGGGTTGTTGTGGGTTAGACGACTATTGGTATGGATTTGTATGCGACTGTGGAGGATTTTTGTAAAGTGGTAGTTGAGTATGTGGTGGATTCTAAGAGGCCACATGGATATTTGGATTGGGATTAGATGTAGTAGCATAAGCGGTGTACATGCTAGATGAATGGTAGAGATATTGTGAGAGAGGATTGTGCTATATTTTCATAGGAATGTGCATATGTTGGGGTGGTTGTTGTTGCTGTGGTGGCTGATAATAAAGTGGGTGAGATGGGATGTGATGTTGTGGGACTATTGTAGAAGCTCCATGGGGTTCTTGTAGCAACTGTGATGCAATTTGCATGACTTGATGTGGGGGTTGCATAGGAATGGTAGTGTGTTGTCGAGGAATTGGAATGTTTTGTTGTAGAATGGTAATGCTTTGTTGTGGGATTATGACATTTTGCTGTGGAGGTTGTTGATGAGGTGGATGAGATGAAACAACAATGGTAGCAGTATGTTGTGGTGGTGCTTGTGAGGGGATAGTAGTGTGTTGTGACATTGCTTGCATCACAGTGGATTGATGAGGATTAACGAGAGGCTGCTGAAATGTAGGGATTTTACATTGATGTGGTGGTGGTAGATTTCTAGCAAGTGTAGATCTTGGAGGTGGCATCAATGCAAGGATTGGAGTTCCCCCAGCACTGACAGCTGGTTGACCAGGATGTTGAGGTGGGAGTGGTGAAGCAAAAAAATGTTCTGCGGCATGCCATAGGCATAAGGGTCATTAGGATCAAGTGGTGCCATAGAGGCTGCAGATGGGAGGCAAGGATAACTAGCGACTTGGTTCATAATAGAATTTACAAACTCAGGATGATACCATTTCCTTATGGTAGACTTTTAGGAACATACAAATTTCCTAGAACATTTTGTGAGGTCTGTGGATCTTGTGATGCAAGAAGGGACTAGGTGTCGGTATATTGTGACATATTGAAATCGGGTGGTGGTTTGACTCCTTTCATGATCAGAGTAGCAAGAATCTTATCCCCACGCTTGTTGAGGAGGAAATTCATCATGTGAACATTAGCGAGATTGCTTAGGTATTCGGCGATGGTGACTTTGGATGATTGACCATGTTCTCATCTCTAGGAAGTGAGGTGTTTTGGACATCAGTATTGGACTATGACGATGCACTGTTATTTGTATCTTGAGGGATATTTGCACTATTGTTGGGATCTTGTGGGATGTTTGTAGTGTTGTTGGGATCCTGAGGGATATTTAGGTGGGAACCTTGGGTTTTTTGTTCAGCCATTTGTTTCTTGGCTTGTGATCAAGTTTGAATGGGCATGAAAATGCAAAACCACTAGGTGAGTTAAGATGCGGTTAAACTCTAAGATGTAATGTAGAGATGACCTAAATGATTATTGAAAGACTGATTGGATAAGATAATAGATTGATGGATTGGATGATTAGACAAGGATAAAATTGGATTAGATTGATAGATTGGATGATTGGATAAGATTGATTGATGAAATGATTGATAAGATTGGATGATTCAATGAGATTGGATGATGAAAGGGATTTTAAACTAGGTTCAGAGATCAACCTAGGTGACTTAAGGTGCTGATTGACTAGATTAAGGATAGGTAGATGATTGTGGCACTGAATCCAACTTGCAATGGACGTGGATTGATTGGGTTGAATGATGATGACTGATTCAAGATGGATGACAATCCTAATTAGATGTTATAGGATAATGATCGATTTTAGACACCAAGGTCAATTTGGATAATGACTTCAAATGAAGTTAAGAGGATTTGGATTGAGAAAACAATGAGAGATATGCAACCTAGAGATGCTTTATGATTTACCTATAGGATTCAGATGGTGAACGAATGAACTTCAAAGAATGCAGATGCAAAGTATGGGTGAACAGAAGATGCAAAATGGTTGGATAAAGATAAAACTTGTCTAACCAAGGTACAGGATCACCCAACTAGGAGGAAAGGTCACCCAACTAGAGGTTAGGCTCGCCCAACTAGAGGTCAGGTTTTCCCACCTGGAGGTCAAGGTCGCCCAATTGGAGGTTAGGGTCACCCAACTGGAGGTCAAGGTCACCCAATTGGAGGTCAGGGTCACCCAACTGGAGGTCAGGGTCGCCCAACTGGAGGTCAAGTTTTCCCAACTGGAGGGAAAGGTCACCTATTTGCTCGTCAAGGTTGCCCAATGGATAGTAGGGTCACCTATTTGTTGGTCAAGGTCGCCCAACTTGAGGGTAGGGTCACCTAACTCAACTTTTAGACTTGTCTAAATCAAAAGAGAGGCCAAACGAATTATCAAAATGGGTGAGACAACTATCAGAATGTGCAAATAGATGCTTGGAACGAGTAAATGGATGCTTGGAATAGGGAAACAGATACTCAAAATGAGAAAATAGGTGCTTGGAATAGGCAAACAGGTACTCAAAACAAGAAAAAAGGTACTTAGAACAAGGAAACAAATGGTCAAAACAGGCAAACGGGTACTCAGAATGAGGAAACAAGTACTCAAAACGATGAAACGGATGGTTAGAACAGGAAAATGGCTACTCAGAATAAGCAAATGGGCACTCGAAACAAGGAAACAGATGGTTGGAATGGGAAAACAAGTACTCAAAATGAGGAAATTGGTACTTAGAATGAGGAAATGAGTACTCAAAATGAGGAAATAGATGGCCGAAATGGGTAAACAAATACTTGGAATTACTGAACGGAAGACAAAACTGGTTGTTAAGGGTGCAAAATTGTCCAACTTGAGGCCGGGTTACCTAACTTAGGGTAGGGTCACCCAACTTGGGCAGGGTCACCCAACTTGGGCAGGGTTGCCCAACTTGGGGCAAGGTCACCCAAACTAAGGTCAGGGTCACTCCTGTTGAGGGCAAGGTCGCTTGTTTAGTAAAAGATAGAAAATTTTGACAAATAGGCTGAGAAACAACTGAGACAAAAGGCAGGGTCACCCTTGTTCAGGGTAGGGTTGGTCCTATTCAGGGTAGGGTCACCCCTGTTCAGGGAATAGTCCCCTTTGTCAATAAATATGAAATTGATTTAGGTGAAAATAGCTATTGCAAAGGACCAAAAAAATAACAAACAACAAGCATAAGGTAAGACTAACTTGGCTGATCAGAAATTCACTGGTTTCACACAAAAAAGATAGTTCAAATAGCACAATCCTAATATTAGTATGAAGGGTATGGCCATCACGGTTCTCTAACTAGGCTGAATAAGGAAAACTAGGGAGTCCTTGATATACACACGGTACATGAGGCACAACCATGAACACCAGTCCATCTACAATCGTGAGTCAGGAACCCCAACAAGATATTGAAGACTAAGACCAACCCTTCACATCTTATCTAGGTATCACCCTAGTTTTGACGCTCCACTAGACACAACATGAATGGATTGGGGTACAACTTTGGCTCTCCCCTCTTTATATACCCTGTCGGTACATGTGGTTGGGATCATCCCTTGGGGTGATGAAATCCCCAGGTAGGTCCTACTAAAAAGAGAACACTAACCATTTTTTGCTACTCCCCAGGCTCACACGAAGTGTAAGAGGAAAGCTTGAATGATGTAGTGCCCCTGGGGAAACACAAAGGACTAAGTAAGCTACAATTTATCTTAACCCAAGATCACCAAATGGCACAAGGGGATTGGATAAGTTGATAGCTTACTTGACATGCAAAGCACATAAATGTTTTGACTCCCCCTAATTAAAACTATGTGCCTAAGTAGTATGGAAATTGAAACACAAGCTATCTAATTAATAAGTTGGCCCGTTTTTCCTACAACAAATATGGTAGAAGTTTATCCTCTAGTCTTCATCAAGTATGAAATTTCTGCACAAATGTTAGTAAAAACTAGCACAATTATCAATAGGATGAGTTAAGGGGGTCAATATTAATCAAAACAATAGAAAACAGACTCTGGAAATGAATTTTAAATGATTGTTTTACCTTGCAGACACCTCTGTTTAGGTCAAGTTTACCCTTGTTAGGGAAAATTCTCCCCTATTCAGGGTAGGGTTGCCTTTGTGTGGAAAATAGGGAGAAAATTTTTCTTCTATTGCTCAGATGGGCGACTCTGCAAGGCAGGGTCACCTTTGTTAAGGTTGGGGTTTCCTGTCTTGGGGTAGGTTCACCTATCTTGGGGTAGGGTCACCTCTGTTTAGGGAAAGATCACCCCTGTTCAAGGTAAGGTCACCTTTGTCTAACCTAAACTTGCAAAACATCAAACAACAACAAACGTGAAAGCAAAAAGACCCATTTGTGGGTCCCACCGAGCATGCCATAAATGTGAGTAGTGTTATTTACCTAGCCTAAAAGATGCAAAAAAAAAAAAAAATCAAAGGAAGAAACAACACTTCAACACTTCAATGATTTTCTTAAGTTAAACTCAAACAAAGAAAGATGAAAACCCAGATTTATACCTTGTATGATTTGATGTCCTTGGTTGGCCCTTTGGTAGTTGATGAATGTGTGCTCCTTGATGGAAAAAGATCTAAAATGATATGCAAAATGATGGAAATTTGATGTGGAATGCAATGAAGGATGTAGGTATTTGGATTGATATATGAAATTTTATGCAATATGAGCTTCAAGAGTGTAACAATGGTGATTGTGAAGGAAAATTCAAGTGTGAGAGCTTGAGATTGAAAATGAGAATGCAAGTTATGTGTGAATGAGAGCAAATCTTCCATTTTAATGGAAGAATCTCTAGAGAATTGGACAATCAAGATTTTACCAACATGGGCAAGAAGAAGGGCTATGGTGAGTTGAGGACTCACAAGCCCTCACATCTTGCCATGTGGAGGATGAAATATCACAAGGACAAATGAGTTGGTAAAATGACATGTGAGGTGGAGGTACTTGCAAGTACCTTGGGATGGGGAGATGATTTCCTCAAAAAGGAAC
Organism: Sequoia sempervirens; assembly: GCA_007258455.2. Classification (NCBI taxonomy): domain Eukaryota; kingdom Viridiplantae; phylum Streptophyta; class Pinopsida; order Cupressales; family Cupressaceae; genus Sequoia; species Sequoia sempervirens. The sequence continues at coordinate 43,495,202 of VDFB02058242.1, forward strand.
TTCTTGTCCCTATGTGGGAAGGATATTGACTCCTCACACATCATCATGGGGAAGGGAGAAGTGGTTGGAGAAATAAATGTGAATTTTAAATTCACATGATTGGAAGGGAAAAGTGGTTGGGAGAATAAATGTGAATTTTAAATTCACATGATGAGAAACACCTTGTGGATAAGACAAGGTCCTTATAAAGGAAGCTGAAAAGTATCTTGTGGAAAAGACAAGGCCCTTATAAAGGAATCCTTTTTCCCATGTGTCTGATGTGATAAGAGAGGGAATTTAGAATTTTCCAACAACTTGCATGGGGAAGAGAAATGCATTGAGTGAATAAATGTGAATTTTAAATTCACATGGGGAAGAGGTCAAGGCTGAAAAAGGAAAAAACTTATGAAAGATTGACTTGGAGGACATACCAAAGATGGCATGTGATTAAATTAAGGTTGTGCAAATAGGTGATTAAGAGGATTAATGAGGGATTAGAGGCAAGTGGACAAATATAGAGGATGTGACATTAATTCTAATTAAAGGTGTGCACATCCTAATCATGGATTAATTAGACTAATCTAGATTAGAATAATGTTATGGATGATGTGATAAGGAGAGAGAAAATGAAGAATTTAAAATTGATTTAAATTCCAAAAAGACTAAATGACCAAATTAAATAAATTAATGTATTTATTTAATTTAGAGAAAGGATGAAAGGTAAAGTATTTAATAAATACTTTAGGAACCTTAGGGAATGAGGAAATATTAATTAAATAAGTTATTTAATTAATATTGATGTAATAAATGGATAAAAGAAGTGGATTTGACTATATGGGAGTGGTCAAATTTGGATGTCTACAGTAGGTAAGGTGCCTTAGGGAGAAACCTAAGAGAGAGAGAGGGGGTTGGAGGGAGAGACTTGAGAGAGTGTGAGTTGGAGAGAGAGGGAGTGGGACATAGAGGGATGAGAGAGATAGAGGGAGTGAGAGAGAGACCTAAGAGAGAAGGAGAGAGAGGGAGGGAGAGAGAGAGAGAGGGAGTGGGAGAGAG